>REGM01000115.1:537653-567000 GCA_004194415.1 Aurelia aurita | reverse complement strand
GTGGGTTTATGTACTCCCCTCCAGGCCCCTCCTAGAAGTCGCAGGGAATGTTCTACAATATAATTATTTTGTATATAACAGGCACGGGGGGGGTTCTTGGCCAAATTTCGGATAGGGGTGTGCCGCCAGCATCTTCAAAATGGTACCGTTGGCTAGACCAATTTTTGTGAAAATGATACCCTTGGCTAGACTAATTTCTAGACCAAAAGTGCCATAATTTGCCGTTTTCTAGGCACAAATCACCAAAATTTCGCCTTCTCTAGGCCAAAATCGCCAAAATTTTGGGTTTCTAGACACAAATTAAGAAAATTTTGCCTTTCCTGAACGAAAATTGCCAAAAATCATACCCTTGCCTAGACTGGCATAGACTAAAATTGCCAAAAAGCATACCCTTGGCTAGACTAGCAGTCCGAAAAAGTATACCCTTGAGGGCGGCACATCCCCAGGTACCTTTACTATGGAAGAACCCCCCCCCCGTGATAACAGGTCGCTTCACGATTATGATGAGCACCAATAAGCACCAATTCATACTGCCCTTGATTTGTGCCTTGGCTGGCGGCAGTTTACCCTTGTTACCATATAGGTCCCGATCTTTTGAAACTCGTAATTTCCCCTCGGAACCAAATAGTAAATTGAAATACTTTTCAGTGAAGAAGTACATAAGCACACGGATACCTACTTAACTGCTTGCTATTGCTTCATGCACGAGATCACGCCCATTTGAAAGCATTTGACTGACTCTTCGCGTGGTTTTCCATGTCCTCTTCTTTGTAAAAAACTTTCTTCACACAACAGAACCCTCTCCAATCCAGTTAGTAAGTCACATATTTTGCTTCACACCGCAACTTTATCTTTCAAACTCCATGCCAAACTTGTTTGGTAATAAACCATCAAAGGAATGGTGGTTCAACATTTCCTTACTGACAAAAATATGCTATTTCAAAAGAATATAATTCGGATGTAATTAAAAATAAGAACATGAATAGGAAAGAAAAGAAAATAATAGATTGATTCAATTCCCTGAATTTCCAATCTACGGAACAAGAAAGGACGGACCGCGGAATCACGGAGAGACGGAGGGAAACGATACAGACACAATCGCAAAAAGCGGTGTATGTCAGTTTAATCTTTTTTGTGATTTCGTGGGCTTCTTCTTTTTGATAAAAAACTTTTTATTACAGTAAATTCTCCCCGGTTAACTCTACTTTCCTCACTAATGAGGATGGAAAAGCGGTTTCATAGAATTTTTTTTGCGGAAAATCAAGGCAAGTTTTTGCCTTCAAGTTTGCATGTGTCTCTGTGAACATATAGTGTCAGTGGTAAAAAATTTGATTAAAATATTTTCATTAGCGGAGTGGATAATTAAGTTCTCCTGAACCTATACAGTATTTTCAAATGAGCTTTCTCCGAAGCTGCGAAAGCAAACGATTGCGTTAATATCTGTTTCGATTGCAAAGAATATGGTTAATACCATAATTTTTCCAGAATTATGATAGACCGAATGGGTTCCGGGAGTAAAGAATTTCTGGAGATAGGATTTCTGAAAAACGGCTTTACGTGCTCATTGGAGCGGAAAGCAGAGTTACCTTAAGAAAGTTTTGTAACAGTAAATTGTTTCAGTTGACCTCAGCTGTCTATTGTTCAAACAAAGATTCAGGTTCTGTGTTGTATAGTTAGGTACCGTTTTAGTTGCATCCATTTCATTGTAGGTTTCTTTCATTGGATTTGGGTCATTCTTGTGGTTAACAATTCCAAATATTTTTGCACTTTTCCATTCCATTTGTGGCGCCCCCTCTACAAATTTCCCCCTTTATATTCGGGCTGGATCCACTCGCCACTGGTTTTGCTTTTTCGTGAATATGCTAGTGCTACCAAACCACAGAGAAAACATTTTGAGTAAAAGGTGACCGAGGGCCCTTTTGCCACGAAATTATAGACTGAAGAGATGATAGAAGAACAGATTTATAAAATACGGTATTTCTAAAATAAATTAATGTAGACAGCACTAAGGTAAATCGTACTACAAAATGGATATTATTCCTACTGATATTGAGCAGTTTCTTTTGTGTTTAGGCAGTAATCTACTTTTAGAATCATAATTTATTACAAATTTGATACATCCATTATTACTTTACTATACTTTGCTAAACATCAGAATTGTACGAGCCATCTATAAAAAAAATGCCCTGAAAATAGACCAATGATCCTGTGTCCGTGATTCCGTGGTTTTGTTCCGATGTCTCGCAATTCTGTGACATGTGTAACTTAAATTCATCTTTGTTTAAAATTGCGTAGCATTAGGTCATTCGAATTAAGTCTTTGTCTGAGCCAAGATTTACGAATTCAAGTCTTTGTCTGAGTCAAGTTCCTCGTTGGCTCTCCTTTGCTATGGAAAAGTAAAGTCTGCACTAAGGCTAGACAATAGACGATTCCGGAAAAGATGGCGTCGGGGGGCATGTTTCGTTTATCATCTATTGTGAATCATCTATTGCGTAATTTTTTTTTACTCCGTTGCACTATGGAAAAGCATTCTATTTTCAATTTACACGTATTTTGTAACCCTATTTTGGTTGGGGGAATTCACCCCCTAGTAGATTTTTACTGATAAGTCCGCAAAGAAGAAAGATTTTACCTCTAAAATTTTTTGAATTGTGCAACTTCCTGTGAAATTTCATTAAAATATTTTAACAAATGAGGTGGAGGGAGATGATTTTCTAGGATTGACCCTGTCGAAATGACAAATTCGTAAATTTTAATTTGTGCCGAAAAAAATCTAAATTGCAATCTCGTGCCGATTTCTGATGCAGAAGAGTGTTGTTTGATGTAGTTTATCATAAATATTATGTTTGGGTGGAAATTGTGCCCCATAAAATGATTCTATTGCATTTTGGCCGATTTTGCCACTTTTCTAGACCACACAAAAAATGCTGATGTAAGCAATATTGGTTGCTAATTTTAGATCAGCTTTTACATTTTTAAAAATTTAATGCCTAGAGCTGTTAGCAGACCAAGTTGGTTTGCTCATCCTACCATCAGTGAAGATTTAGGTAAGGGAGTTTTTTGCCCCCCCCCCCAGACAAAATAGGACATGTCAAATAGCCCAACCACCATGGGGTTAAAAGAAGCTGCTTATAAGAAACTCAACTCTCAGATCGCTAAAAAAAGAAATTAGACTTACATTGAGGCTATGCCACAATGCCCACATACTTTTCAATTTTGCTGAAGTGCAAGATGGAGAACTCGTTTTATGTCTCATCTCATCTTTGAATAACTGAATGTTGTTGGCTTCATCACGATTTCTATTGTGGAATAAATATATTTGAAGGCATAAACAATTGTTCTCGTCACAGTTTATTATTTGGTTCATTGCGAAAAGACAATTCGTCCGGAAGGCGTGACGTAACAAATGCACAGAAAACACGACGTCATCTTGTTTTGGGGTAAATGTGTGGAAATTTTGTACAGGTTTCTGCAGGAAATTTGTAGAAACGCGCTCGCATATCATATTCTCCCTCCCTCGCGATACTGAGGAGACAACAGACAGATAGTAATTGTCAATCATATCCAAAAGAACAAATTATGGTATGAACATGAACAAGCTGATATTGAAAGCAGAAATTTAGACCAAGAAAGTTACGAGAAACTTGCCTTTGCGACGATAACTTTGTAAACAGCGCCACAAACTCCCCGACAATTACAAGTTGCTTATGGCTTCGTTAAGGTCAACCTCCTTTTCAGCATTCCTACTACCTATCCGCTAAAGTTTTGACGAAATCTGGCGACAAATAACTGAGACTGGCTTCATTTACCCCAACTTTGATTTTCCAGCACGAATCGCAAAGTCACGTGACATGTCGTCTGGATGAATTACTTTGCGTCAGTAAATGTTTGGTTTTGTTCTCAGTTAGATAGCGAATATCAACCATAATAAATGTAATAAGTTTGGCAGCAAAAATTAGTTCCTATGCTAAATATCTCAAACATAGCATTTCTTGACTAAAAAGATGGATTTTCAGTAGAAACGATGGGTTTTCATAGCAGAACAAGTTCAAGCTTGATGTGAGGAAGAAAATAGAAACAGATCAATCCTCGCTTTTTCACAACCTGGTGCAGACTCTGGAGGTTTTTCCTTCTACAGATCCTATTGAATGGAAATTGTGCTGTTGTCCTCCAGGAAAAACAAGCAAATTCCCATTCAATAGATTCTGTAAAGAATAACAGCAATCGAGTCTGCACGCAAGCCAACTTTTTACCTGAAGTGAACAGCCAGAAGAAGTGGCTTGTGAATCAGATTTAAAATGCGCATGCTTAAAGTCGAAAAAATTCAATGTGCACAAAAAAAATCGTATAAGCGGACACCCCCATAAGGCGAACACCTGACCTTTTTTAAGGCGGACATTTAATTTTGTTCCTATCGAAGGATTTTAATGAATTCACAAATTCACCCTGCATGACAGGCCATGACAGGCATCTCATTAAAACAGACATGATTCGTTGGTACCGAAGGTGTCCGCTTTAAAATGAGTTGGCTGCATACCGTCAAACGGGGTGACTTTGATCAAGAGGGTGACTTTGATCAGTCATCCCTATATAACCTTAATCTCTTCTGTATCCAACCAACCGCTATTTGGGGGGGGGGGCCTTTAACCACAGAAGGTACAAACTAGTATCATAAAGGCTCATATGATTAACTGTTTGCACACCATGAAAGACAAACTTCGGACGACAGATTCAAACCAGGAACGAATTTCATATTGGGGGAGGCTGACAGTGAATTTTTGTGACCACGTCCTTTAGATCGTCCGAAAACGCCCCTGTTGTGAAGAATTTCATATTTCACATATTTTTTTTCATATTTCAACTTATTAAGGAGGGTGACCCTTCAACATAGTGGCTGATTTTCAAGGGGCTCTCCACATTAAAACTTACAATATACGGGTTAAAAGCATCTAAGAATTACTTAAAATAAATAAATACAACTAAATAAACATTGCTAAGTGTGAAAAATAAAAGAAACATGCGTAAAAAAACCTATAGACTGGGGATTTCTCCAACCATCCAGCAACTTGGCCAACCCGCGCCTCCCGCCCCCATGCCCAACCTCCACCAGACCGACAACGAAGACCCAAAACGAATCCCCACCGCCGAACCCAGCAGAAATCAAGCACAGAAACAACAGGTCCGGCAGCCTCCCGACGGTATGGAAAATCCCCAGTCCATTATAAGCTATGTTTGAAAACATTAATGGAGGATGCCTGCTTAGTCTCAGCTGGGAGGCTATTCCAAAGTTTTTGCACCTCGATATTTGCCATTTAAAGGAGCAAAGGATTGCCACTGACGGAAGGTTTTCTCTGGAAATGTTGAAAATAGGCCTCCAAAATCACTTAGAAATAGATTATTTGTTAGTTGCATGATATAAACAGTAATGCCTTAAAAAATTTAGGTTGTTCAACTGAGAACTTTGATAGCCTTGTAAATAAGTTTAAATCTTCATTTCCATAATCTTTACTTTTAAAGCCTTTTAAAAAAGGAACAAACTTTAGGAAATTATTGGCGGCCCCCCAGCACCTCTGCTTCCGACGGGCATGCAAACTGATACACTTTTCTAAAAAGGGTGCTAACTGCTAAATAAAGGTAGTACAGTAAAATTTATTCAGACTTCCTTGCATTCATAGCTGAAAATAATTTGGATTTTGAAAGAAGACCGCTAGAGTGCTCAAGTCCTAACTTCATAACTGAAATCTGCGGGGTGACGTTGATCACTTTGTATGGCTGCAAGAGATATCGAAAATAGAACCAAATTTTGTTCCCTTTTTACTTAACATACGCCTGATGCACAATGCTCATATAAAAAGTCGTATTATATTTTCTTCGTTTCTAATTGAAAAGTATACAGAAAAAACATCAGAAACGGATCAAAGTCACCCCACTTAACCCTATCTCGCCTGGGGGGGTGGATCCACCCCCTACCAAGTTTTTGTTTGCTACTTCTAAGATATGCAATGCAGCATCCCAAGATTGCATCAGTTTAACCTTACATCTATACTGTATCGAATTATGAAGATTTCAAGATTCTAAATATAGCACCGTAACCTTGGCAGCCAATTTTTTACTGTATCATAATAATCATAACTTAATATCTTTTTATTGTCATAACAACAATAAAAATAGCCTTAATTTGATTTTATCACGTGATTTTGATTATTTGCATCAAATTCCATCTAATTACTAAGTTAAAGGGTCTGTTTCAACCAGCATGCCTTGCACGTGCCATCTGTTAGTTGGCCTTTGTTGTCGCCATTTTCATGGCCCATGAAAATGGCGACAACAAAAGCCAACCAAGAGATGGCACGTGCAAGGCATGCTGGATGAAACAGACGCTTTAAAACATCATAGCTACTGTAACAGCGGAGAAAAAGAGGGGGTGGAATCAACCCCCCAGGCATTGACCGCTTCAAAAGTCCCAGGTGAGATAGGGTTAATGTTAATTAGGGTAGCCATGCCTGGAACGAATATTCTAGAGAAAATTTTACAGTGAAGGAATGCTGAGTAGTGAAACGTTTGCACTTAAAGGTAGTCTGTCCCCGGCTATATCTAAAGAGGGGAATGGAATGGGGGAATCACCGGGGCATGGAATGGGGGAATGGAATGGCCCGGGGTAAAGAAAAGTTATGCAGGCTATAAAAGAGCCAAATATAGCATCGGATAGTACTGCTCTAGAGGTATCTTTCCACCAAGTAGCTAGTCAATAACTGTTATACTTTTGTTACAAATTAAGAAATAAAATGTTCATCTTCAAACAAAGGGGAATGGAATGGGGGAATGGCTTTTCGGGGAATAGCGAAACTACGGGGTAGAAATTGAATTGCAAGGTATCATTCGAAACCCCTTCTTCTCAGCTATCCAAATTTACCATTTTCGCATCGATACATTGGACTGTTACTCCATAAACGTACGGCAAAACCCAGATAACAGTTTCTTGCAGTTTCAAGAGAGGGATAATAGCCAATTAGCATCATTATAACGCATTCTTCTCACAGACAGATAACTAATTGAGATTGCCTTTTGTAGATCGCAGGCTAGATAAAAGAGAAGCCGTTGAAGGAGGAGCCAACGTACTCTTCCATTGTGGCGTTGCTGGGGGGCTTGGAAATGGCAAGAAACTGGACAAAATTTATGTGTCATACAGCAGTATCGCTTCCTGTCTGAATTCTGTCTTGGCGCCCCGGGGTGGGTACTTCACTATCCAGTCATACGGGGATGTGCGCCAGTTTTGGGGTAGTTTTTGGCAAGAAAATTCTGGGAATGGGATATGCTTTTTGTAGGAATTTTCTGGGATTGGGTCTAATTTTTACTAGAAATTCTGGGAATGGTCAGGTTTAGGATAAACAACAATTTTGCTATTGCTTTATAGTAAAAACACTTGTCGGAAACCTCATCCATATTCTGGGATTGGGTCTCAAAATCGTGCCTATATTCTGGGATTGGGTCGTAACAGAAATTCTTGCAACGCACACCCCCATACGACCCAATAGTGAAGTGCCCCCCGGGCTTGGCGCTTATAATCGAACGATTACAGCATGATTACAGTATGTGCTGAAGATTAGTTTTTGGGAACAGTCGTTTACAGGCGCGCAACTAGAAATTTTACAGGGCAGGGGTCGAAACCTGAAAAAGGGCACGCTCCTGATTATTTCTCTTGAGAGTCAAATTTCAAACTCAGAAACCGAAGGCAGAAAATCAAGGGATATTTCTTCTACATTTGCTTCTGTAAAGCATACCAATCAATAAAGATGTCAAATCACAGCGTTAGCTATTTGAAAGTGGATAAAGGAAACGCGAGCGAAGCGAGCTTCGAGGGGGTCCGGGGGCTTGCCCCCGGGAAAATTTTAAAAATCACATCCTCCAGATCATTGGAGAGCGCATATCTTGAAAAGAGATTTAAACTGAGAAGAGAATTAATACCGGGCTGGTAAAGACAAGAAACATCCCATTTAAAAGGCTATCGGCTTGTAGTCTTTTAGCAATTAACTGGAGTGCTTGCCGTGTACTTGGCGCACCAAAAAAAATCCATATGTTTGAAAATTCGTTACACAGAGACTACTTGATAAATGGAAATGAATTCATGAAAATTCCTTCACTTAATCTCCTAATTTAGATCTATATGCAAAATACATTTCATTGCCCTAAAGGGTTAAAAAGTGAACTTATCAAAGGTATTAGATCATATACGTTAGTGCCTTTATAAAGATTCGATTCTGAGCTCTGAACTCTTTTATATGAAATGTGGTTGAGTAACGAGATTCTTATACTGTAATTTTGATTGGGGGGTTTTCAGGCCAGTTTCACGCATTTTGAAATAACTGATTGTTCGTAAATCAATTTTTACCTATATTTCTCCAAAGTTCAGAATTGAAAAACAATTGCAAAAATATTTCAGCCTTTCGGGTATCAAACAAACTTCGATTCATCCCAATTTATCAAGTAGTCTCTGTATAACAAATTTTAAAACGTGTAAAGCTCAATTGCAGAAATTATGTTGAGATTTTCAGCCATTTTTGCAAGTTTTGAAGCCTCATGTTTAGCAAAAATCGCAAATGATTTTCGGAAAAAAAGTTAAATTTCAACATAGTAAACTCTAATATTTAGTTCAAGACCTTTGCAATTCAACAAATGTCGATACTTTATCGCAAGAAACCGTCGAAATACATTCCTGTAATGCGTCGGATTAACACAGTTTTTTCCGAAAAAGGGCACTTTGGCCCTTTTGAAAAAAAGGGCAGGGGTCTGGACCCCCAGGACCCCCCCCCCGTAGTTGCGCGCCTGGTTTAGCATTCACTTTAAAAACAGTTAATCGTTTCAAGTTGTCATCCTTCTTGTTTCAAGCTAACGATTATTATATCAAAACTTTTTGATATTAGTCGTTTCAATAATCTTACGGTTATTGAATTATTTAAACGATTTTTCCAAAAAATCTTCCATGCCAAAACTTCCATTTCCGATCAACTGGTTGTCCGATAGGTCATTCCAATCGAAAAGAGCCAAATTTTGAATTCCTGGGATGTCTGAAATGCTGCGTTTGAGCTGAGGAACTTTGAAGGAACGCCTCAACGACATGACTGCAGGCCAGCTTAAAGACGCGCAAATCTCTTAAACCTTGACAAAACAATGGTCAACCTGGGGGCATTTTCCAAACCTGGGGGGCATCTTACTATATACCTATAGCAAAGATGATAGCCAATATTCTTTCAATTTGATCTGAAGTCAATTTGAATGAACAGAAAAGCAAGAAAAAAATTCCCAGGCATATCTAATCTAGCCTGCGATCTACAAAAGGCAATCTCAATTAGTTATCTGTCTGTGAGAAGAATGCGTTATAATGATGCTAATTGGCTATTATCCCTCTCTTGAAACTGCAAGAAACTGTTATCTGGGTTTTGCCGTACGTTTATGGAGTAACAGTCCAATGTATCGATGCGAAAATGGTAAATTTGGATAGCTGAGAAGAAGGGGTTTCGAATGATACCTTGCAATTCAATTTCTACCTCGTAGTTTCGCTATTCCCCGAAAAGCCATTCCCCCATTCCATTCCCCTTTGTTTGAAGATGAACATTTTATTTCTTAATTTGTAACAAAAGTATAACAGTTATTGACTAGCTACTTGGTGGAAAGATACCTCTAGAGCAGTACTATCCGATGCTATATTTTGCTCTTTTATATCCTGCATAACTTTTCTATTCCCCGAGCTATTCCATTCCCCCATTCCATTCCCCGGTGATTCCCCCATTCCATTCCCCTCTTTAGATATAGCCGTCTGTCCCCTCGATAATTTGCTTCATTCAAACAAAGCAAAGTCATTCATGCATAATTTTCATGGCCATGAAAATTACGCTTGACTAACCTTGCTCTCTTTGAATAAAGGAAATAATCGTAAATTTGTGTAATATTCAATAGAGATCTTTATCAATTTTTTTCATTCATCAAGGGGACAGACTGCCTTTAAAGACCCATTGTCAACTGGCATGCTTTGGGTGGACCAACAATACCACAATGCAATTCTTGACCGTGAAAAACAAACAAACTCTTTCAACTAGCCTGCGTGCAGACTCTCACTCCCTCCTTTCAATTTTTCGCAATGAGAGACTGCACGCAGGCTTCCGAGCCCCGTGCAACACAAAACCTTTGACGTAATTCATCTAACAAAACAAACACAAGCCGCTATTCTACAATCTGAGCTTTATCATCATTTTTCTGGTAAATAAATAAGTTCTATTTTTGAAGCTATACAATTTTTAGATCCTCTCTTGCAATATTTGAATGCGATTTGTCAAATTATTTTAGATCGGCTATACCTAAAAAGGAGAATAAAACGGGGAACAGAATGGCGGAATAGAATGGCGGAATTGAATGGGGGAATAGCTCGGGGAATATAAAGTTATGCAGGATATAAAGGAGCCAAGTGGAGCATTGGAGCCCGGGGGTACCTTCAATAGGGAGATGATGGGGTGTGCCATTTTGACATGTCATACCCCAAAATTTGCAGGATATGCAAACTGCATACCCTAAAATTTAATATTATGGGTCAAAAAATTCAACAAGTTTACCCCAAAGAATTATTTTTTGAACATGATACCCTAAAATGTATGATCATACCAAAAATGCTGCCCCAAAATTTATGGCTTCTTATGCTCTTATCAAAAATGACACCCTAAAATTTAATTTCTGCCTAAAATAAGGCACCCCAAAAAATAGCACATCCCGTACCAGTATATATGGAAGTGACCCCCCCCCCCGGGCATTGGAGTGTACTGCTCTAGAACTATCTTTTCACAAAGGTTAGTATTCTTTTCAAATTATGTTCTGGTCTTTGATAAACTCAATTAAATTTTCAAAGACTATTTCTCTAATCCTACAATTACATAACCTGGGGAGAGATTAGCTTTCCATGGGAGTACTGAGGTTGAATTTTAAAAAAATGTGGGTGCCTAAGAAGAGCTAAGAAGATTGTTTGGCGAGGTACTGTAGCTTTCGCGTTGGGCGTAATGCTATTCTCTACTATCAGATATTGTCAATACCCAGACACTAATTTGGGTGTTTGCATTGTCAGCATACGACGGTGTATACCACCTTGATGCTGCTTTTTACCTGTTCTGTGTATTTTGTCTGAATTCTTGTCAAAGGTCTATCTTTGCCGCAATTTTCTCGATACACGCAACAGTTGCCTCTGCGAGTCCGAATTCAATCTTGCTGGAAAAAGATCAGAACTACGGGGAAACGTAAACTATATGGCGTTTGGTCTAATTAGTTTCGAAATAAGCCGCTTGTATCCTACAAATTCTGTACATCTGTAGCCTATACAGATATTGGCAATACTGTTATCCTAACAATGCATAAAATGCTACCAACCAGAGAGAGGTACACTTTGTAGTGGAGCATTAATCCTTCTAAATCAGCTGATCTGTTGCTTCAACTAAAACAGGCAATTGGAAAGGGGACTTTACAACAACTGCAGTTCAAGAATACCCCGTGTGGAGTGAATACTAGAGGGCAGGTGCGTAGCACTCGATTGATGTGCCATCGATCCTAAGAAATTTTGAAGTTCGAAACAGAATGTGAAAAAGTAAGCCTATAGTCTGGGAATACTGCGCAGAACAATAACTGTTGCAAAAGCATCTTTCCCCAGAACAATAGAACCAACTAGAAAAAAGGATGAAGAAACACCTCTCTCAATGTTTTGCACTTTGCATCGCTTGCAAAAGAGGTGACGTTGCTGTGACCGATAGCCCCACGTTTCAGAAGAAGCAATCCCCTTTGTTTGAGACGTAGTCATGGCAATGTTTCAAAACAGTTATCTGCAACTGACACAACAGCCTCATTAAGGGTAGCTCCGCCATTAACAATACCGTATTTCCTCTAATAAACGCCTAGCCTCAAATAGATCCCTTGATGTTAAAAATCGAGCTAACTATTTTGTGCATTGATCGAGAGTCATACATGCATCGATGCTCCTCAATATTGAAGTAAAAAGTTTTAATTGCTTTTTCATGGACATACCTGGCATTCTTCTTCCGATTGTCCACTTTGTGAGCAATCTTTCTCCCACTTTTTATAATCTGCTTCCCCATTTTAGCCTTGCATGCGCTATTCGTCTTGCATCTGTCAGCCATGCTAAATCCCCTGAGTGCTCTTCTGCATCAAAACTTCTGCATCAAAAAGATAAAGTGCCATGGAATGCATAGCGTCGTAGTTTCTAAGCAACAATATCCATATGTTCGAAAGTAGTTATCTTTCTAAAGTATTGTTACCAGCCCCAAGAACCCACGAAGGAGTGGGCGCTAATCGAAATCTGTTTACTCGGAGAGAACAGTGGCTTTCCACAATAAGGATAATGACCAACCTTTGTTTTTCTTTCCAAATTGTTTATAGATTCCATGCTGAATGATCTAGAATCTTAGCTGAAAGTGAAAACCGAATATTCTTACTTTTCAAATTTTCTTTCTTTCACACGGAATAGTTTGTAACCACTACTGGTAGAGCCAACGAACATTGCATGTTACTGCTATGCTAGTTCTTCAAAGATTCAACAGAGCGTGGAAATTTCAGACTATTGTCTTGTCCTTAAAATCTTCTGGTTTGAAATTTGCCACTCCCAAGAACATACTTTTACGTCATCATGAAGAAAAAGATTAAAATTCTGGGCTCCAGAACAAACAAGATTGTTGTTCTGAAACTGAATGAAAAAAAAGGAATTTCTTCAAGCTTCAAGCCTAGGCTCGTTCTGTGCAATAACACCCCCGATCTAAAAGATGTATTGAAATTTAAGTAGTAGTTACGCCATTGCCTTAGTAAGTCATTATACCATATTGTAACTTTGAATTGCATCACTTATAATTCTTTATTCTGAACCCATAAGTTTTTAACCCTATTCTACATGGGTAAATCAAGTACTACTTTTTCATGGGGGGGGGCAAAAAAGGCCCCCCCGGATTTTCTCAGCAACCGTGATGTCTACGGCAACGCAAATTGGTACACATAATTACCAAGCAATTATGATTCTAAAAATAGAATTATATGCTAATTAACCACGTGACCTGTTGCTAGGCAACGCCAAAACAATGGAAATTTGCTGATTTTGGTTCTTGTCCTAAAAACTTAAATTTTTCAGAGGAAAATTGTCAATGAACATCGTTGAAGATATCTATATGATGACTATTGATTGTTCTTGATGAAAAATGCCAACAATTAAATTTTTTGAATTCTATTGTTATAAAAACTGTCAATCAATGTCACAAATGATACCCTAGAAAATTTAATGATGCCATATTGGCATTTTTGACCATGTTTTAGTCATATAAGCTAAAGGAAATTGATCTTGAGTTGTTAATTGATCAATTTCAATCATAACATACTAATTATTTCATATGTTTATTATAGATATGACGTCATATGTAAGTATGACGTCATTTATCTTAAATTTTGCTGACGTCAGCAAAATACAAAACATTATATATCAAATGAAAGTAGACTTCAAGACAAATTGATTGGTACTAATTTCATGGAAATCAGATGTCTATGAGAAATGTTATGCACGTTTTAACGATTTTCTTTGAGACCTCTCTCCAAATATGGGCATGGCATAGTCACGTGACCAATTATATGACAATGACCTATCGTTTATTTGATACAGTATTAAATTTTATTAAAAGTCATACAGGTTCTAGTCTTTTATCACGTGTAGTTTTAGAGCAATTAGAGGAAGTTTGCTTGGGGGGGCCTTTTTTGCCCCCCCCCATGTAGAATAGGGTTAAGAAAAGTTATCCTACCGTGCAATGATACCTCCAATTTGAAAAAATGTGTTAAAATATATGTAGTTGTTACTTAATCTCCTTAATCATTCAGCCATATTGTAAATTTAAATTATATCGCTTATAAGTCTTTATTTTCGACTGATAAATTTAGATGAATAGAGAAATATGCAGTTCTTACTTATATTTTTTATTTAGCCATTGTAAAATATTGTAACTTTGGATTATAATTGTTTATTCTAATGGGAGAAGAAGCTGTCATACTGTGTAATAGCACTTCCAACTTGAAAATATATTACATGACTGCAGAGATAATAGTTTCTTATCTACAATAGTTTATCATTATGAAATATTTTAATTTGAATTATGCCTTATGGATCAGAGAAAACGTACACCGTTTGAGAAGCTACTATTCTCTGAATATCAAAGCAATAATATTATTTGATATCGTATTGATAGCCAACATGTTCAATTATCTTAGAATTTTTCGTAGCTTAAATTGGTCACTCCATTCTGACTTTATAGGGGATGTTCTCGAGAAGGACTTTTCGAAAAAACCTCGAAAAACTGCAAAAAATCAAAATCAAGTTTCCCTAATACTCCTGCCTCGGACAGGCTTTAGCATGTGTTATCCTCTTCGGAGAATGCAAAAATAATGTTAACAGAAATATTAAAAGGGATGATTAAAAGGGATCCTCCCAACAGGACACTATGCGATAACACAGGTCATTTCTGTGAGTCATGCATGAAGACCGACAAAATTTGATCATCATTTTTAGCCTTTTTTTAGATTGTTTGAAGGAACCTTTTCGAGAAAAAATTTCCCAGAACTCCGGAAAGAAGAGGCCAATTTAATCCAGGTAAATTTTCATATCTAATAGAACATATCGGCTATTAACCAAGACATTTGCCAATATCATTGCTTTGATATTCAGGGAATCGTATTTTTTCAAACGTCGTGCGTTTTTATTTTACTCACCCAGTATACCACTTATAATACTTCATTTTTTACAGATCAGTAAGACTTGAAACTTTAACTACCGAGAAAATCATTTAAAAGTGAGAAGAAATGAACACGCAATGTATTGGAGGTATTTTCATCTATATGCTTGCAGCGGATTGCATGTACAGTCATGAATGGAAAAAGCTAAGGGTAAGTAAAAAGACTGTGTCGACGTTTTTTAACCCGGAGTTTTCCAACTATTCATCTGATTTCTTCAAATTGATGTTTTACCGTAATATTTGGTATCAAACATTAAAATTTTCTTGAAAAATTTCTGAGAATATTTACAGTTCCCAGGTTCCGATACTATTTCCACCTCTGGGGCACTGAGGGATAAAATCTCAATTTCCGAACTCTCTTCTTTGAGATCTTTCAATTGATGTGTTTGCGCATGCTCTGGTAGGCACTAAAATCTTTACAGTTGATAACGTTGATAATACGCACAACACTATGTGGGCCTAAACGGATACAAATAGAAGCTGAACTGACAGTGAGAAGACATGAGAGAAATGTGACACAATTAACTGGCAAGTAAGATCAAATTTTATCAAATCTACAATTTTTCTCCGCCACCTGCTGTGGTAAGAGGGATGTGAATCCCAAGAGATGTCACCAGGGCCAAAGCCAGTGGGGGGCCGGGGGCAGAGCAACCCCTCCCCGCAGGCAGTTTGCCGGAAATTTCACTCTACCTTTTTTCTGTGATTTACAGGTCTACCTTTTAAAGATTTTGCTGGAGAAATGATGCATTGAGCACGAAAATATTAACGTTCGAGGATAAATGACGCATGAATTTTGAATCTGCAGCATCTTTTTGCTTCATATTCACTACGTTTGAAGGTTGCAAGGTTGGATTGGAAAATAATTCCAAATTTTAGTTATCGAAGGAGTAGATCAGTCATTTCATGCATGATTGTAACGTATGTTCCTACAACTGGCTTTGTTGCTGTTGTTGTTGTTTCTTTTGCCATCGGAAAATTTTGGTTCTTTTCCCCCTGTGAATCCATGGCTGGTATCGGCCCTGGATGTCGCTGAGTTTAAGTAGCCTGCGCGAGACACTATTTATTTGTTCCCAGAATCCTGGAATATATAAGAAGAGTCTGAGAACAAAATGCAGGCTTAGTTTGACTGGACCAGAAAATTCTAGGACGATTTCTTGAGAAATTTCTTAAGATTTTGGGCTTGAAAACCTTGAAAACCAAATTTCAAATTTCTATTTCTAATATGCACGAAGAGAAAATCAATAGTGAGAAAATTGTTGAGACATCCAGTATTTCCTTCAGACCTACTTTATTTCAACAAAGGCAAAAGGCGTCATTTTCATGGCCAGGCCACGGGCCAGGCTTGCTAACTTTTTCCACAAAGCTTTCTGGAGCTCGACCGTCTTTTTCGTAAAACATACTGCAATTTTGGTTTCCAATACTTATTCTGGACTATTATTTATCCAATGTAGCATCCACAGTTACTTTTACCCTGCTACCAGGTGTGCTAAACAAATTTACACCTTTTGTACAATTGTAGAAATTTATATGATTGACTTTATCTCAAGAATTTGTATTTGTTATTTCATATTATTTTCCTCATTTTGTGAGAGAAGCATTAATTTTATTTTCATTTTTACTTATTTAAGAGATCATTCGCAAACAAATTATAAATTAAAAGGTAACCACTGATTTTGTTTACAGGACTGCAACAGATGACACACTAATCTATTGCCTTTCAGCTTGATCCTTTACAAAATAACACAAACATTTCTCTGATGCTTTGGCGTAGGATGAAGGTGACAGAATAGATCCCACATCAGTGACGCAGGAGGAACTTGAAATGACTCATTTGACGTAAAACCTTTTACGTAAAGGCTGTTTGTTATTTTTAATTTTCGTGTTCTATTGGAAGTCTAGCCTTTTAATGAGAAAAAATTCTGCATGCCTTTTAGCCTGTTAAAGAAATCCTAAAAATTGCCTAAAGCGTGTTATCAAATCTTGCAATTTTTTTATTCTTGGTATTTGTTAGGTTTATCATGTAAGGGAGAACTGCCCTTGAATGCACGATCAGGTATTAAACAATTTTGATGTCAACATTTTAGTTGTGTTGAATGTGGGACAATTTGCTAACAGTCTTATCCCCAAAGTCAGTTTAGAACAAAGAACATGAAAATGCATTTCCAGAATTTTCTGAGATTTTATTGGTCGTTCTCGGTCATTTTCCGCCTGTTCTGCAAAAACAAACCCTTTCTGAAAGACAAAATAATTGAGTTGAATCCTGCTTGAAAAGCAAAGGAAAAATCATATACCGGGTAACTCAAAAAATGTGCCCTTGTTCGAAAATCCAGCTCTAAATTTCATCCACGATACTGGTCGGCTCGGTTAAGGCCCCGTTTACACGATACCGTTTTCATTTCATATCGGATTGGTTTCATCTCGGATTGGCCATCTGCTTACACGACACCGTTTTCATTTCATATCCGATTGGCCTTCTGNAAGGAAAAATCATATACCGGGTAACTCAAAAAATGTGCCCTTGTTCGAAAATCCAGCTCTAAATTTCATCCACGATACTGGTCGGCTCGGTTAAGGCCCCGTTTACACGATACCGTTTTCATTTCATATCGGATTGGTTTCATATCGGATTGGCCTTCTGTTTACACGAGACCGTTTTCATTTCATATCGGATTGGCCTTCTGTTTACACGAGAACGCACCAATCCGATATGCTTCATACCGTTTTCGCGTTTTCAAATGAAAACGCTCTGAAAGTGGCATGAAACGAATCCGATATGAAATGAAAACGGTATCGTGTAAACAGAAACATTTTCATACCGGATTGCCACCCCCAATCCGATACGAAATGAAAACGGTATCGTGTAAACGGGGCCTAAGATAAGTTTAAACTTTTGCTACACACCACATAGACACAGTCCTTCTTCTTCTTTTTTTTTCGTTCGTTTTTTTGGTAGTCTGTTCCACATTGGATGTAAGGCGTATATAGTTTGAATGACCACACATCCACACAAAACTCAATTAATCAAATCAATAATACTGCAAACTAGGAACTCTGACCTGATAGCATGGGCGCGGTGTCTTGAGCGATGGGGACTCTGGAGAGGGAGGAGTGGCGGTGGCAGTTGTTCGCCTATGCTGGCCTGACCTCCAATGTGAAACAGGTTTTAACATTTATCAGTATTTAATCGTTTTGGTGTAACATGTTTGTAGTTGTATACTTATTTGTAATATAGTTGCATGTTTTATGTAAGCCGGGGCCGGGTAGTCATAGTCGTTTGCTCTCCCTGGTATCTTCCCTGTAGTGTTGTACAGTTGTATAGTGATTAGAAGGTATAGTAGGTAGTAACATGTATTGTAAACTTTTAGATGAATATAAAGAAAAATCATTGCAGCAAATTTACTTACGCCGTAATCATCAACATTGATTTGTCTAATAGCTAAAAGATTAAAGTATTTTCTTTTATTTTTTTTGGTAATTTTCAAAGTAGTAGTCCCATGGTAAATTGGAAAGATTCAATGCAGAACATCCAGAAAATATAGCCTAAAAAGCACGATCAAAGGCATCTCGCAATGAAAGAAACGCAATTTGTCAGTTTTGCTATTTTCAATACTCCTTTTTTCAGAGCAATAAATATGATATTAACTTCAGTTTCTGTCTCAGTTTCAGCTTATCATTTTATTAGCTATGCTAATTCTCAAAAGGATTTCTAATGGATTTCAAAAGATCTGGAAGATTTGATCGAGCTTTTTAGGCCCTTTTCTGAATGCTCTGCAAGACTGATTTTCTAAATCTTTTGAATTTACCAAAGGACCAAATATGAAAAATACTTCAATATTTTAGCTATTAGGAAAATGAATCTCTATGTTTATAGCACAACTACTTTTGCGCAATGATTTTTCAAACAGGGGGACATCTTTTTGAGTCACCCGGTATATAATATTTCGAATCGTTTATCTATCGAAAACGTTTACAGAAAAGGTGATTCTTTCCATAGATCACCTAAAATACACATTAGGTTGAAGGAATATCGAATAGGTAACTGAAGTGAATAGCAATGAATTTTCGGTCTACTTTGAAGCAGATTAGCCCACTTGGATGTGAAAATCCATTTAACTAATAGCGGTCAGTTCGTTAAAGATTTCTGTTCGAAATGTCTCAAAAAAGCTAAAAACTGTCATCAAATTTGTCCAGGTTGGGCCATAAAAATGAGCAACAATAGAGAATAACGCTAAAAATGGCGGCTTCAAAGACTCTGTTGTGTTTTGCTGCAAAGCATGCTGATAAAAAGCTTCCTGACGACCATCTAACGACGACATAAAATTTCGGTCTGCCATTTCGACTAGCTAGCTTGAATTCGAATCGACCTCGGATTCGAATGCAACATTGTTCGAAAGGACACCTTTCCATAGCAGAAAAAGTAAAGTTTTGATTCGAATTGAAAATTCGCGTTCGAATTACAAAATTTTCCTATTTGTTTACATTGACTAGCTGTCCCGAACTTTACCACAGCTTAGCTAATCGAAACGGCAGACCAAAACTTTTATGTCGTTAGGTAATACAATTCATTTGGTTCAAATTTGTCATATTGTGCTCGAGTTACACAAGATTTTATAAGAGAGTCTCATCTCACAATCCTTCAAAACGGGCCTAAAATCCTTGAACAAATTTGCTAACAGTTCAACCTGAGGATACAAAGAACTAGCTTAAAAACGGCTGAAAGAGATTTCTAAATATAAAAAAGATTAGGTCTGGCTCGGTATCTACATAATAGATTGTCCAGGCAATAAGAGTCCCCGATTGAGTTTAATTGTCATCGCTGTTGAGTTCAGATGTTAGCAAATTTAACCATGAAGTTTAGTCCAGTTTTGAAGGATTCTGAGATGGCACACTTTTATAAATTGCTTGTAATGTGAGTTTACATGTTAACTAGTAACAATAAGATTCAATTTGAAGGAATCTGATTACTAGTTAGGGAACTACAGACTTTCAAACATTTTAACGTTTCTACTGACCCGGTATAACTTTACTTGTAAGATAACTTTGTTTTGTCATTTTGTTTCTCGCCTAGAGGATGACCATGCTAGCTGCCACTGGTTTTGAACCGAACCTTTGGCAAAATTATGATGGACATGTCTACTCTCCTTCAAAACATGTCCAAAATCAAATCCCAAGTAACATAACGCATAACACTATGACCGATTGTTGTGAAAAAATTTCTGCTTTCAAGTTAGCCTTTCTGCTACAAATTAATTTTTAATTCAGTGAAGTTGGTGAATAATTTATGATTGCTCATTTCGGACCATGCAGATGCATTCTTAGGGACACTCAGTATCAAAACTGAATATGGTTGCGGAAACTGCGTCTCAAAATTCAAGATCTAACACTAAGCCAAGGACCATAAGAAGAGAGTTCATTAGGCCCATCGGTAGCTCAGTTTATTCAGTAGATTTCTTGAATCTAGACTCATAAAAGACATACCAGAATTCTCATCGTTGTCTCTCTGTTGATTTTTCGGTGTCGCTTTTCATTTAAAACAAATTGAAACATTCTTGCAAGTTGAAATGTAACCAAACAGTTGTGTGCAGTAGAACATCTATTACTCCCTGGTTATACTGTTTCTCCTTGCTTACATTATAAACAGCACTATTAACCCTTTTCCAAAGTCTGAAAAACAAAATACAAAGTTCTGCAACCTTCTCTCGCAATATCTACTTGATTTTGACATCGCTGGAGAACGAAAAGAAGGAACTGCTGTTTTTGCTGCAATTTCTTATGTGGAATTTCTTGTGCCATAAATCAGCAACCACTTTTTATATTGACTCAAACAAGGTCTCTAACTTGAAGGCTTTCCTGTGCAACGAAATAAAGAATGGACAATTGAAATTGCAAATCCTCCACAGCAGCTGAACAAACAAACAGGGCACAATTTGATTGAGAAACCTTGTATGTAAGGGAGAATGTGGCAATGTTGTGTTACAAGTTATGCTGTCTATGTATATCAGGTGCTTCACAAATAACTTCACTGGCTAGATCACAGCCAGCTCCCAGAGATCAATAGTTATTGACACGTGAGACGTGGTTTGTATCAGCATTTTGCTGGGAGGCTGGGCTACCTTGGAGATGCTGTTTGGTTATTTTAAAATGCCACTTCTCTCGAAAAACCAAATTTAATGAAAATGCAAAGTCTTATATTTTTTCTCAGAAAGATTTTCAGATAGAGATAGATTTGAAGTCGTCAAGGGAATTCTATTGTTTGCAAAAAGACGTACACCTCTGCTCCTTTTCAACATTTCGTGTTTCCTAATTCAGTTTGGAATTCAGCATATTGCTATTTCTTCCAAAACATGAAACGAAAAGAGGTGGCGATAGTTCAACTGTTTTTGAATTGTAGTCATTGCTTAACTGGTCTCTCAGCTAAATGTTGACGCAAACATGTTGTTGATTGCGTTTGGTCCAGGGACCTAAAGTCTTTAGCTCCCTGGTTTGTCTTTAGCTCCGTGGTTTGGATTGAGGAAGAAAAGAGAAGAAAGGCGTGATCTAGCTTGTGAAGTCTTTTTATTGGTCACCCGGTAGGTTTCCGTACATTTTACGTAAGGTTGTTATTTGGGCACGTGAATTACTCTTTGTCTCTTGCTGATATCAGGGGCAGTCAAGTACTGTACAATTCTTGGCCGCACCTTTTTCCTGGGAACAAAAATAAACCCGCCCGATTTTTGCCAAGGTTTGTGGAAGAAACTCCAGAAAAAGTCGGGTTTTTTTACATAGCTGGTCAGCATACAATTTCAGGTGCTCTATCAGAATTTCTGGTGCTGTTCGGTTAATTTTTTCAATATTTGACGGCTTTTGGCATCTATTTGATGTAGCATATGTCCTTGAAATTTCCAGGAAAACCAATTTTTGCCGAATTTTGGATGCGGTGCTGTATCCTCTGTCCCAGTTTTTCTGAAATCTAATCCAGTTTTCGTATTTTGTAATCGTGAAATACGTCTTTTGAGCCCATGGTGTTACCTCTGTCCTCAATATTTGCCGGATCCCACCCAGTTGCGAGCAATGATTTCAATATTTTCCATGAAGTTACCGAAAAAAGCTAAGAAAATTTGCATATTTCTGCTCGATGGACTAATCGAGGACCCTTTTTCATGACACTCATGTGGTGTGGGTGGGGTTCAGGAAGTGCCAGGCTCGAACCCTTATCCGTCTGAACTGTTCTGATTGCAAAGTCATATGATTATATCACCTCTCCGAAGGGGCGTCGCCAGCCCTAAAAATGTGGGGTGGACTTACTATAGAAATAAGTTCTGAAAGGTATACGCAACCTTTTCTACACCGTTTTTGCTTATGAATAAATACCGCCTGAGAAAACTGGGGTGGATATTTCCACCCCAGTCCAACCCCTGGCGACGCCAGTGCCTCTCCGCTACACCCTCTGAAAGGAAACATTGAAATATTCGTATTTTCCCAGGGCCTCTCGACTCTCGGTTAGGGATTGTTTCATAAATGTTTCTACTTACAAATTGGAAATTAGTGTACCGCCAGATAAAACAAATTCTTGGTCATCAAATCAAATATCTGTAATAAAATAATCAGCCAAAATTTGATTATTTTGCTAGACGATCAAATTGAGACAATTTATTCCACGGGATTGTCAAAACCAATCAAATGTTACTTACAATCCTGGCCATAATACGTTGTGACATAGGCACATTTCAGTGTTGTTGTGATTTTTTCTAAAATATCGAGACGAAAACGTACATTTAGGACCTTCTGGTCTCCCCTTCCCCCTAATTCAATGTTGCCTAGGTCAAGTGGCGTTTGATTCAAGCAATATTGAAACGGGGGGGGGGGAGCGGGGGACGCGGAATGAAAGGCTGAAGTAGTGCAATTTTGTGATTTTTCCGAAGTATTTTGACCAAGATTGTAGCCATAACATTGTTTCATTTTGTTGCTGTAGCTCATTGAAATGTACTTTGCGTACATCTGTGATAGTCTTATCATCTATCAGTAAGTTAGGGCTCATTGTAAACCAGTTTATGTAGCAATTTAATGAATGCATTGACCATAAAATAGATTTAAAAAATGAAAATGAAATGAAATAATTATACATGCATAGAATATTTGACTAATTTTGGAAAGATTAGAAATTCCCATTTTCAGAGTTTGAAGATTAGAAAACAAACAAGGGATAAATGTTCTTTTGACCTTTCAACTCCTGGCTTCAAATTTGAAAACATTTCACTGCTTATTTTGCAAGGTGCTTTCGCTTTTTTCTTTGAGCCCCGTGCGCAGTTGAGTTAGATTTGCTTGCAGCTTTGGGGGTCGCTGTTGATAGAAAAACAATGTTGTTGTGCGTGCTGTACGTCGTTTGTATAAGTATAACAGTAATTTCAATAAAAATACGACTTGTACGAAGAATATGAATAGATACATTTGCGTCGTGAGATTTTGTTCCCTAAATCTTTCAGTTGATCCCGTGTCTTGTACGACAAGTTGTCATTTGGCAATTTTGAATTTTGTTTTCGTGACAACTTTGTCTTAGAAACAATGGGCACGAAAAACATTGCAAAATTACGAAAAATATTGCGCAAATGGTTATTGCATCTTTCATTCAATTCATTTCAATCTGCCAAGTAGTCTTAGTGCTATGAATTTTCTAAAGTAGGAACTTTTTTCTGGCTCATCCGGTAGACCATCATAAAACATGGTTTTCTTGAAGTCCTTGAAGACTGTACCGTGTTTCTTCTGTTAATTCAGGATTTACGATGATTTTAGCTTTTTCAAAACTTACTATGAAGTTTTCAATAAAAAGAAAAACACTCTAATTCTGAAAATAGTCAAGATATAAAAAATTGCCAATGAAGGATACTACCGCGGTATACCGGTAGCAACTTACCTGAAGTTCCTTTCCAGCCATTAAGTCAAGAGAAAGATGCAATAACCATTCGCACAATCTTAGTAAAGATTTGATTTTATGACTATGCTCTGAAAACCTATTATTTTATCTTTCTGTTAAGCCCTGGCCAAACGATTGCTTGCTTGTTTGTTTGCTAAACATTTGAGAATTGCTTACCAAAAGTTTCCCCGTTTGGCCACGTCGCAAAATATTGCATGACCAGCAGAACTAAACAGAGTTGGTCATTTTCTGTGCGTCACAAACAAAACAAATGTTTGTCAAGCAATGTTTCGCGAAGTGGCCAAACAGACAAATATTTTGTTTGGTAAACAAATCTCAAATTCTTGACAAACATTGCTCGTGTGGCCACGGAATATGCATATCAAACTGTGCTGGCTAGACTTACTACATAGTCCTAATTCCTCTTTTCATTGACCATCAGAATTCTCGTACCTGCACAGTGGGCCAGAGTAGGGTAGTCATGTCCTATGGGCCATAGGACATGGCCATCTTTGCTCTGACCCACTGTAGTATGGGGACAGTGGTTCCAGGTCTTTCCCAAAATGTGGTTCTTTTCTCTGAACTTTGGGCCAACTCTGTCAAAAGGTGGCTTTTTTTCCTTCGTTGAGTTTGGCTTTTTCCTGTATATTATTGGACAATAGATCATTTGACAAAGTTTGCCCCCAAAACTGGTTGTTTTCAGGCTGTCAGCACTGGTTGTTCCCTGCTCAATTTCAAAGAAAATCTGAAATAATATTAATATAAAAAAATTGTTGGCATATTTCTTCAAATGATTGGACAACTAATTTTATCCAAGTTTTTTGGCTTTTATGGGAAAATTCATGGAAAATATTGAAATAATTGTTTAAAATTGGGTGGGATCCGGTAAATACTAAGGACAGATGTAACAACGATTAACTCAAAATACGTATTTCACAATTTCAAAATACAAAAATGGGTGGGATTTCAGCAAAACTTGGGACAGAGGTCACAACAGTCCACCCAAAATTCGGCAAAAATTGGCTTTTCCTGGAAAGTTCAAGGACATACGTTACGTCAAACGGAAGTCAAAAGCCTTAAGACGTTGATGAAACTAACCGAACAGCACCAGAAATTCTGCTAGAACACCTGAACTAGCAGTATGTCTCAAAAACTTTGCTTTTTCTGGGGTTTCTTCCATAAACCTCGGCAAAAACCGGGCTGGTTTATTTTTGTTCCCAGGACAAAGGTAAGGTGACAAATTTTACAGTAATTGACCGCCCCTGGCCAGAGGGTGGATAAAATCATAAAATGAAAAAAATTAGATTCATGTTTTATCAAGGGAATTTGACAGATACATAGAGTAAGGAAATCACTTTCAAAATAATAAAAAAATTGCCATTTATCAATAAATCAATTTCACATCGCAGCATGCTAGATGTTATTGAATAACTATAAGCAGTTTACTATATTTCAACTCCAATTTTATCTACTGCGGTCGGGCACCAACTTGCCTGCAAAAAATATTTTGATTTCCTCTTCACAACGTTCGCAGACAATGATTCAAGTGTAGTTGATTGCATTTCAGTTGCACACAGACTGCTGTTCCATAATTTTGATTTTGTTCAAAGAACTCTAGCAATATGGTGTTTGTAAGCTATGTTTTAAAACCCCGTTCGAAGTCTCTATTGCTAACGCCAAACATCTTGTTTTCATATTTACAAGCGCAAAAGCATCCTCTAACCCTTTGATTTACATTTGGCTGCCGAAAAGTGCCGTGGACCTTCCAGGTAAAATTATCTTCACGGCATAATTGAAGTGCATAGGTAACAGAATACCGCTGAATAAGTTTCAAATCGATGTTTCAAATCTATTCATCTGTTTCATGTCAAGTTTCTTTCAGAGCTTTCAGAGTAGTTAATTTTGCTTTCTTGTATTACTAATAATCAGATGTTATTTGATGCATTGACTTTGACTGTTTCAGATAAGGATTTTCCGACACTCATGCTAAAAAGTTCTTGCTACAATAGTTCTCAGAAAATTTTTACGGACGCAAAGGTTTTTATTATCTGGCTGGAAAGGAATTTAATGATTTGCCACTCACTGCCAGGAAGACTGAATCAAGACTTCTTTTTAGACGATATTTAGAAAAACATTTTAACATGTAAAACTATTTTATCTTTGGTTTGGACTGGCCTCATAAATATTTTTAGATATCTTACTTTAAATTGTAAATGCTTAAGTTTCAGGACCCTAATGATAACAGTATATCTTGTACTGATAGGTTATCCTGTTGAAATATTCGAATATTATTATTATTATTATTAAATATTTCTAACCGAAATTGCAACAAAGGTAATCAACGCGTTTCTGAAAAGTTTGAGGAATAAATTCGATTTGAATGGTATTTTATACTGTATTACTCTGCACCATAAATGTGAAACTTTGGTAGCCATGGCAAAGTTGCAAAGAAATTTTGTCTTGGAACGTTTTTCTGCTTAAGTTTTGACGTTTTGAAGCATTCTACACCATTTTATGGCTTCAATGACTTTTTCCAACGAACAAAAATTTTGCTTGGCAAGCAAATCTCAAATTTTTGGCAATGTTTGCTCGTTTGGCGAGGGCTTAACAGTCTTATAACCTGGAACCTCAAATCTGGAATTGTTTGCCAAATCCGCCTTTGCGTCCCACCTGTGGTCCCTCCAAATANAGGTCAGTGATTTATGAAGAAACAGCTGACTATTCGCAGAAAACAAGCCAGCAAAAAGCGACATTTTGAATGATATGTCAAGCGGCCTAGCCAGGATGATCATAGGCAAGCTATACTTGAATCGAAAGCCTCTTGTTTGCTGAATACATTTATGGAATTTATTTTAACGTTTAGCCTACCTGTGGCACAGGACTAGCCTCCTTCTCCTCTTGAGTCCAACAATGGTTAGACTGTTGTCATGGCATGAAATATTTGTTGATCACTTTTGATTGGCTGAATCTCTCAAGGGCTGCGTCTCATTGGTCAATCCGTTCCTCACCATGATCATAATGGCCGCTCACGACCGTGGTTGCATCTCTGTTTTCCGTTAGTTTCGTTCAGATCTCCCGTGTTTTCATAAGATTTAATGCAGTTTTAGACAACATTTGAAGAAAAACAGATTGAAGGATGGCCAGGAAGAAGTTCAGAACAATAAGAGGCTACATTGGACGACGAAGGAAGAGGATTGCGAAAGCCAAAGAGGAAGTTTTAGGTGTCATCGAGCCAGGCTCTGCTGGAAACAAATCAGTAGGCCTTTCAGCAAGTGCAAGAAAGCTCAGTTTTTTTGGTGTAAACATCGACGAGAATGTAGAACAGATTGATCTTTCCTCAGCAAAGCCAGAGGACTGTTATATAATTGCACAAAAATCTGCAATGACGGAACTGATATCCACACTTTTATGCCCTGATTGCAAGCAGCCTGGCTTGAGCTTTGAAATTGACAAAGGGAAGGTGAGTGGATTTTCTGCCAAAGCTGCAATAATGTGCAAAATATGTGAAAGTCCTGCAAAAGAAAATTATCTCTGTGAGCGAGTTGGAGGATCCAAATCACCCAATGAGCCCTTTGATATAAACATTAGGGCAACTCTGGCTTTCAGAGGCATTGGCTGTGGGTATTCAGCAATGAGAGATTGGGCTAGTGTCATGGACATGCCTTACTCTATTAGTCGTGATTCGCACACAAGAGCTCATCACAAGATAGAAGAGGCCAGTAAAGCCACTTTTAATGAAATGGTGAAGCAATCACGTGATGCAATAGGCCAAGCATACGATGAGATAGGAGTGTATCCTGATGGTAATGGTATCCTGAATATTGGAGTGTCATTTGATGGCTCATGGCAGAAGCGTGGCTACTCATCACACAATGGAATGGGTTCCGTTATAGATCTGCTCACCGGGCTTCCCATAGATTATGAAGTGCTGTCCAACTTCTGCTTCAAGTGCAAGGCTGCTGAAGAAAAGGAAATTGATCCAGTATGGAAACAAAAACATTCGGATAACTGCCCAAAGAATTTTGATGGATCAGCAGGAGCAATGGAGGTAGCATGTGCAGAACGTTTGTGGAGTAGATCCGTAGAGCATCACAAATTGCGGTACACTGCAATGTTGTGTGATGGGGACAGTAAAGCCTTTGATGCTGTGACTAAGTTGGCTGTTTATGGAGCTGATGCAAAAATCGAGAAAGAAGATTGCGTGAATCATGTATCCAAAAGAATGGGAGCAGCTTTGAGAAACTTAGTCACAATATCAAAGGCACAGAAAGAATCCATTGCAGGAAAAGGAAAGTTGACACAGGAAAAGATCACCAAGATCCAGAATTATTATGGAAGGGCGATTAAAGACCACGCCAATGACATCACTGTGCTCAAGAAGCGTATCATGGCCATCCTTTTCCACATGTCATCAACTGACAAAACTCCAAAGCATACCCATTGCCCTCCTGGAGGGCAATCATGGTGTTTTTGGCAACGAGCAGTGGCAAAGTCAGAAAATCCAGGTACCCACAAAGAGCATGAAACGTTCACACCTGAAATTGGCAAAAAGTTAGTGCCAATTTTTCTGCGATTGTCATCAGAAGATCTGCTCAAACGTTGTGTGAGGAACAAGACACAGAATCCAAATGAATCCATGCATAATCTAATTTGGAGGCTCTGCCCAAAGACGATATTTGTTGGAAGGAGAACGCTGGAAACAGCAGTATGCTTAGCAGTCTGCCAATTTAGTATGGGAGCAACATTCAAAGTTGCTCTTTGCAAGGCGTTGAAGCTTGACCCAGGTAAAAATCTTGAAAGCTCAGCATCAAAAATAGATGCTGAAAGAGTAAAGAGGGCAGAGAGAGCCTGCCAAGAAGCAACAAAAAAGAGAAGAAAAAATCTGAAGTACAAAAAGCAATCAAAGGAGCAAAAAAAGAAGTCCCAAGAAGGGGAAAGTTATGTTGCGGGTGGATTTAATTGTTGATAAAGAACAATTGAAATATAAAATAAAGTCACCATGAGACAGTAAAACATTTAATCTCTTTCAGAGTTACATTTTCGTTATTTGAAATGTGCATAACCCCTATTTTAAGACAAATTTCTGACACTTACACCTCAGTAAACATTTCAATGAACTTTGAGTGGCATTTTCTCAGAATAGCGTTTTTGGCATACCGGGATGGTTTGGTTTGAGTTCATTTTTCAAAGTATAAAGAAAACCACATATATCTATGTATCATTAGATTCCTTATGCTGTGTAGAATGCACAAAACCTCTTCATTTTGTGTTATGATGTTTACATTGGCCAAAGTTCTTTGCAAAACCAATGACCTTGAATGCAAAACGTTGAAAAATTTGAAAAATTGCTATAAAAATGATTAAAGAGTTTTAAAATTGAAAATAAGCTCTTTTGTGCAAAGCCCACACTGTCAGGATCAGTTTGATATATTGCAATAAAACATAAGTAGAGCTGAAAAAAATTTGAACTCACACCAAGTAACCTCTGTTCTCACATATTGTTTGTAGGTCTCCATAGCAACGAAAGGTGATAATTAGATTTTTAATGCATTTTCCAAATAAGGGCACAAATTAATCCCTTCCACCTAAGTTTGAGCTGTATATCATCAGTAACAAAGAACTTAGTTTTTGGACCAGTAGCCTACCTTAA
>REGM01000115.1:458681-532991 GCA_004194415.1 Aurelia aurita | reverse complement strand
GAAAACTTTTTGTGAGAAAGAAGCTGTCCTGACACGCCACATCGTTTCAGTTTATAAATAAGGCCATCATGCCATACCCTGTCAAATGCCTTAGAAATATCAAGATACACGGAGCGGACATCCAGAGGAGGATTGCAATCAAATGCTTTGAAGATTGTATGCGTGATGGAAATTAGTTGGTTCACTGTTGAGTCACCGGGACGAAATCCTGATTGATTTGGGTTATGTAAGTCGCACGAAACAAGATTTAATTGACTTACCAATAGTTTTTAGCAAGGAGGCTAAATTAGATGTAGAGATTATTTTTTGAACATTCTACCTGGAAGCTGTTTTGAAAATTGTGGGGTGAGTGGCCGAGCGGCTTATACAGTTTCCATCAGGTGACTGAAGTTAATTTGGTTGTATAACCTCGTCAAAAACTCTAATACTGTTTGGATAGACGTATAAATGGGATTTGTGTTCCTTTCAAGACAAAACTCATACCACTTGTTCCAGACTGACTGGTAACGATTCTGGGTTCCTGGTCTCCAAGAATCGAGTATGATTCCCTCAGTGTCTTCAGGAAGTTCAAAGTCTTGAATGGGACTCCAGCCACATGTTTTGCTAGCAGATTTGGCTTTGGATGAATTCGGAAGATCTAGCAGATCTAGCTTTGGATGAAATAAGGGATGAATTCGGTTTTTGTCGAACGGCAGTTTTAACATATTCTTTGATGCAGGTATTAGAACTGGTTTCTCCACTAACAATCTCATGATCGTTGGAAGCCAGTACTAGTACTATGTATTCCAATGAGGAATAATGATGATCCCATCTGCCTTGTCTTTGATGATTTTCGACACTACTGATCCAATTACGCTGAAAGGAGGGAACGCATAAAATTTCAAATTTGCCCATGTCATTGAGAATGCATCAGTTGCCATCGAGCCTGGATCAGGGGACCAAGAAACATATTTTGGCAACTGTTTATTCAATCTTGTGGCAAACAAGTCAATAGTCGGTTTCAGATTTAACATTTTTACAATCTCTTCAAATATTTTTGTATTTAATTGCCATTCAGTGCAATCATTAAATTCCCTAGTAAAATGCTTGAATGTGATTGGGAGAGGCGTTCCAAGCCAAAGTAAAGTTGACGTCCTTAAGAATTTTCCTAGACGACCTATTACAGAATTGTCAAGGCTTTTAGGGGGGAGGCAGGCAAGCATTGGACTGTGAGAAGCATTCGAAGCCAAAGTAAAGGGTGTGTACGCAATAATTTTCTTGAAGGTGGTCATTCATAGAAAACGTATAAACTTGTCATTAAGTGTCCAATTTGGCACTGGCAACATGGGATCGAGATAGGCCTTCTAAGCCAAAATAAATGATGTTTTCTCAAAAAGTTTCCTAGGATTCTGATATATAAGAAAACTGTTACAAAATTGTCAAAAGTTCTATTTTAGCACCAGAAAACGTGGAATCGGTAGGGCTGTTCTAAGCCAAAGTAGAGGGTTTGTCCTCAAAATTTTCCTGGGGGCTTCGCCCCCAAATCCCCGCGCTTTATTACCCTGCAGGTGATTTGCCGTGGCCATGCCCCTGGCTTGGATCCAAGGGCTTAGACAACACATATGTTGACTGTAAATCAATATAGTTGTTTTATTTTTTGCCTGCGCAAGTCATTTTCTCAAGTGTAAATTGGACATGGTTGTTTACGTTTATATCTATGTTACTTTAATACTTATAGATGGGTGCCCCGAGCTGAAAAATCCCGAATGGCCCCGACTACCTCCGTTACGCCACTGGTTGTTGCTCCTTTGCTCCCCCTTAGAAAGCACTATGCTCCCTACTCCCTCTAAAATTAGCCCACTGTTCCCAGCTATTTCATCTTCCCAAAGATTAATGTAGTCATGGGCGATAAGAAAAGAAACGCGGTAGTTGTTCCTGTGTCCTGTGTCCTTGTTCCGGTTTTTCTTGTATCCCTGCGTGCCCGGTTTTCCTTGTATCCCTGTGTCCTAAAAATTTGAGTGAATGTGAACTGAAGAAAAGAATTCCCCTTTTTTCCCTTTTCTTCCCCTGACGCAACAACAACAACCTTCACGGGCATAGGGACACAGGGAGGAAACACTGTTGTAGGAATAACTACCGCTAAGCGTTTCTTAAAGGGAATGTAAGCTTATATAAGCCTTTGATGAAAATAGCCGTGCAAAGACAATATACTTTGACACGCGCCGCACCTTATTTGGGTAGCTCAATTACGTCAACAGGAAATACTGATATCTGATTGGCTAGAATGTAACCGCAAGTGGCTTGAGCCACTTTTATATGCTTACATTCCCTTTAACGCCCCTGATCCCAGCCCGTTTTAAGCCCTGCTCTCTTGCTCCCGAAAACCCCTATCAGAGCCTCGTAAGTCTAATGGAATGATAAACTTTGTTTTAACATTGACTTTTATTAGGGACTGCACGTCGACTGCATGTTTTTCATCAACTTGAAAAATGCAATGGCTACCAAAAGTCCTTGGAAAAGTTAAGCTGTTTCTCGATAAAGATACGATTTTCCGAATTTGTTATCCATGGTGATCAGTTGAAGCACCATTCCCCCTTAAACATGTTAGTTTATCAGACTGAATTATATTGTTCTCAGGATCGAAGGGGACAATTCACAGGAACAAAACAATGTAAGATTACCACAGGTCTTCCAAGACATTGGCAAACATTTTACTTCATGCGAAGGCCTATTCTTAACACCGTGATAAACCTTCCAGTACTTTATGCAGTTAGTTGTATTTGAAATGGGTTTCCCGAAAGAAAGAAGAAAGGGGCATTGTAGAGAATTTTTTATCGTGTTTGCGTACCGTGCAAAGCTCTCTTGGTGGGCCCTTGATTAAGCCTATCCATCCAGAAATATTTATTTATGCACAAGACTTTTATCTTGTTCTTTGCTGACGTGTTGGTTTGTCTCATCAAAGTGCAAATGTTTAAATAATTCGGACTTTGATGAAGTGGGATGTGCACTGAAACATTATATATTCTGTGACCTGACATCACAGTTTTGACGAAATCTCTTTGTTCAGTTTCGAAGTTAGTTTTGCTTCCCTTCTTTGTTTCCGACTAAGACCGTAGCCTCGTCTTGAGATCGAGTTATCCAATCACTGTTATCCCCGTAACGTTACGATGAGAAGAGAAAGCATTGTGTGTGTGTGTTTGTATGGCACAGTTCGATGGTTTGCTGTTCGTGATTGGTCAATACACAGCATCCCCCAGTGGAGGGAAATAGAAAAATCCATTTCCTTGATTCAGCTAAATTTCTACTGACTCAATTTTACCATACCCAAAAACAAATACTAAACTTTTCAACAAAGAGGCTCGACAAATTCAAGAAAAAGTAGTTGATTTGTTATTTTACTGCGGTGTATGTCTTTTACTTATGGTCTAAAGCAATGTACATATAACAGTGAAAGATAAATAAAATAGATACCATTCCGCTATCAGAAAATGGCCATTCAGCAATTTCACATTTGTTGAAAGCACTACAAGACTTCCACTGAGAGCCTGGACCTGCTAATATTGTCAAAGTGGAATCATATGGTTGTGAAACGTGCCCACCTGAAAACCTGGAGAGAAGCTTTGTAGTTTTACTCAATCTAAATCAGAGGTATTTGCATGGATTTTATCGTTTGTATTGGTATATAAATACTACTAGTAGTACATGTACATTGATGTGTGAAACAGACCAGTTGCATTTGGAATGGTATATGTGTGCTGTTTTAAGGTCAGTAGATTTCAGAGTCATTCGACATTGCATTGCACTCATTTTATAAGAAACTTAGGTATGCGCTGACAACAAGTTTCTTAAATGTTGAATACACTGTGAATGTAGAATTGAGTTATTTTTGTTAAAAGGGCTTGCAAAGTAGCAGAAACCGCAACAATGTCAAAACATTTGTCAAAACTGTACTGTGCGAAAACTATGTTAGTGACCTGGGAAAATTAAAGCTGCAAGTTAGAAAAGTCAGAGACGTAGGAACCGGGGGGCACTGGAGTCACGTGCCCCACCAAGATTTTGAAATAAACAAAGAAGTGCCCTTTTTGCTTCAGGAAATGCCCCTTTAGCTAATTGAAAAAAGTGCCCTTGAAGTGTCGTGCCCCTCCAAGTTTAAGATGCTTCCTACGGCCCTGTCAGACTTGTACTTCTTAGTATGATTTGGGTTGGTAATTCACTTTCTATACTCATAACCAAAATTGAAAGTTTCTTTAAACTCTGAAATGACCTCTTCTGGTCGCTTTTAGTAGAGTTTCTTAATTTTCTGAAAGAAGCTATTACAATTTCTTATAAGCAGTTTTTTTATAGAAAGATGTGTGTACTTTAATAGATTTTGATACACAGTGAAAGACTTGATATTTTAAGTAGGTAGCAAGCTTCCCAACTGGCTTTCAACCAACTAACGCAAGGCTTCGCCCGCGGCTTCGCCCACCAAAACTCCCGAAAATATAGAAAAAGTTCCCTTACCGAGGGGTGCATCAAACAATTACTCCATATAAGAAGGTTATGCAATTTCTACGAGAACCAAAAGATTTCTACTGGATTTCAAGATTTCTCCAGAAAGCAAAATATTTCCGCAGGAGATTTGTGGAAACAACAGGATTTTTCAGGGATTATTCTTGAAATTCGCCAAAGGCGTACGAGAGTTTTATGAAGTGAAATGCCTCTGAGTGAAAACCAGGATTCCTTAATTTTTCTAAATTTGGATCACTAAGCGCAACAGCATTACAAATAGCTATAGCTAGCCCAGTGCGCCTACTATCTTCATGCAGTGCGAGTCTATCTACGTACAAAAACCTTTTTCTGCTTCCCTTTGGTTTCGATTCTTGCCCACGAGAATGACTCTTCCTAGCCTATCCGTGCATATTCGTGGGAGTAATAAAATGCCTGGCTTTTCTTCGCCATTGTCATCAAAACAAATAATTTCCCCTTTGTGCTCAATTATGACTTCGGTGAAGTAGTTAGTTTTGTCTTGTTGTTCTAGCATTTTGAATACATTTTCCTATGACGAGGATAAATTTGACCTGTGAATAGTTGAAAAGAGAAAAGCACTTGTATCGAGCAGTGGATATCTCACCGGCTTGACAAGAGGGAGCGAAGGACTTGCTGTTACTGCAGAGAATCAATCATGAGGCTATTTCCAGAACTTCGAAGACAAATTTTGGAGGACATGCTAGGGACCAGGTACGTACTGCAAGAGGATTTATTTACGAATTTATTCCCTCTTTTCTCTCGCAAAATTCTCACAAATCAGACTCGCACAAATATCTTGCAATTATTCACCATTTAGGGGCGGGTTACGATATGATACACATGTTCAGTTCCATAGAACTTCTGGCCGCAAAGTAATTTGTTCAACATATGATGTTTTTACTACGGAAATATTTGGGCTCGTGAAATTTTCCAAGTTTCAGATCAGTTTTTATCAGGCAATGGCAGACAGTGGAAAAAGCGCTCATGTAAAAAGGGGGAGGGGTTAAACTGTTGGCGCTAACCTACAACCGCACACCTCTATAGGGCTTTTGTAGGGTTTTTAGTTAGGATCAGTATAGGCACAGGTAATGGGTGTGCGGTTCTAGGATAGTGCCAAACTGTTTTATAGAATCGGTTCATAGTCAATATGGTTCAAATTCTATCGTGGTAGCATCAGAGTGGTATATGGTAGGAGAAAAGTATATAGAAGGGCAGAAGTATGAAAGTGAGACCTCAATATTTTTTAAAGTAGTTTACAGTGTAAAGTTATATTTCTTTGCTGCTCGGTGGTGTTTTGTAGTTGCAATGTAGGATAGATTAGGGCATTTGGAGCGAGGGCATTTCGAAACATCGTGCTTTTCGTAGCACTTTGTAAAATTTGTCAAGATTTTCCGTTTTGAAACGGCGATGTTTGAAAAGCCCGGGGTTTTGAAAAGTCCGAATCGACCCTAGTCGTAATCAAAATTCAAACTTCAGGAACAGGAAAAGTCTTAACTTTGGGAAAATTTCTAAGAATTTGAGGAGGGTATATGTGGCACAGTTGCACAGACCAATTCTGGGCTCCGTGCTTTTTGAGTGACCAAAAGTTTTGGAGGAAAAGGGATTATCTAGGATTATCTTGCAGACCAGGAAAAATGTTCTCTGAAACTTTTCTTAAGTTTCCCTCCTCCGCGAATTAGCGCGAATTTTTTAAAAATCAAATTTTGAGCTTTCAGGGTGCACCTGGGTGCACAGACGTGACCTTTGCTTTGGTTGGGCTAAAATCTTCCTTTCTTTGGAGTTACTCACCGAGACTGCAAGAACCCACGATAACACAATAGCGAATTAAATGCAAAAAGGTACCGACTTGAGTGTGGTGCACTGTACGCTCTCAGTGGCTTCATAGCAGATAAATTTCCTGCTTTGATAGTCAAAAATTGACAGAAGCAGTAATATCGGAGATATTTTTGGAGTGGCCTGGGCTTTTCACATAGAGACCGGTACAGCGGAAAGAAGAGCGTTAGACCGTCACATTTTTGCTCCTTTGCGGCTGGTAGGAAAACTAAGTTTATCACTTCTCATTCACGTTGGATGGTTGGCTACATTTGGTAGTTGGTTGGACATAAACAATTTTAAAGCAATGTAAGGATAAGAACTTTTGTTCCTATTTTTTCGGATAATCTTTGACCGATGCCCACAACTTCTTTTTGTTACGCATCGCTTGAAATGGTATTGAGTTTGTGGTAGATTTCTCATCAACTGTCGGCCTTTATGGTCTGCCCAAACAGAGAGAGAAATAGCTGGAGCGAAACAGAATTAGCCAAAATATTTTTACTGTATTCTTCAATTGTTACTTCAATAACAGGCTAAGTAATGTTATCTTAAAAGTTAAGAATTAAGATTTTGATTCCCTAGCCCACAATGTTGTCAACATGTTCGTTTTGTTCGTACTTCGAGTGATTCACGATTTCGTTCGTGAGATTAAATTACATTTCCCCTCAAAAGGAATAAAGCAAGAATGAGACACTGATTTGTTCTAATCAATATCTTTATCTTATCTGATCCGCTGGTGCTGATGTGAGTGTAGTAGCTAAAACTTTGGGGAAATGAAGTAGCTGCGAAACCAGAATAATTTCCCCTCAGTCAGAGCCTCACAACTCTCAGGAGGGCGTCTTGGAGGAAATTAGGAATTTGTGGTTGGACAATTCTCTTTCTTGTCTGGCAATCCCTTGTAAACAAATCGTTCAAACATTTTCTGATGAGGCAAATCTCGATATTATTCTTCAGGCGGAAAATTCCATGAAGTTCTAAAAATAGAAACGACTGCAATAGGAAAACCTCTGCGGAGGAATAGCATAGAAATGTTTGTTTGAGTGCAGTCGTTAATCCATTATGTTTGTGACTGCATTGTTTGCTTCATGACGAAATCCAATATCATTGATAATTAGCAGTAGGAAAAAGTATTGTTATATTTTGTTCTTCTGCAAGAAACCTAGTACCATTCCCTCCAGGCAGTCATGAATAAACAAGTCGTTCAATTATTGCATAATAGGGCAAATCTACATACACTACTCTATTTCGTAAACTTCTAAAACTTCCCAATTTCTAGAAATACGAGACTGCAAGAGAAAAACTCCTGCGGAGGAACAGTAAAGTAATTTTCTGAATAAGCTCGTTAATCCACTATCTACGTGGACTTGCTACAAGTCTCACTCTCTGTTTAGTCCGAACAGTCCTTAGTCCGAACAGATTTTTTCCAGATTTCGCATTTCCTGGACTGTTCGGACTAAACAGAGAGTGAGACTTGTAGCAAGTCCACTATATACGTAGCTGAACTGTTTGCTTTGTTACGCAGTCTAATATCATTGATAATTATCAGTAGGAAAAAGCATGTTGTCTTTGTTCTTCAGTAGGAAGTTCATACTTTTCCACCAGTCATGAGTAAACAAGTCGTTTCAAGAAGGTCCTGAAGTGGTGTCCTCAGTCCCATTTTCCCAGTCTTATTTTGCGGGGAATTCCAGTTACTGTTTTGAAGATATAGAGTCCGTTATCAAATCCCATTCCCAGTCTACACGTATTTTTTTTATAAGAAACTGCTTATAAGAAACTCAACTCTCAGATCGCCAAAAAGTTAAGAAAATCCAGTACTGGGAAAATATATTGTACTAAAGGCTTACTTAAAGTACTATTTATTGTACTGAAGGAAACTCTAAAGATGTTTTTACTTTATTCTCACTTGTTTCTTGTATCATAAATTACTGGAAAGGTGCTTGAGTAATGTCTACACTTTGGAAAGGCTTCAAAAAACTTGTTTTGAAATGTTCACGAGGGCACAGGTAGTAAACATGAAGATTGCTATCAGAACTCGTAAGAAACTCTGAGTACTGAAAATCTGATAATTTTAAGAAACTTTCAGTACTGGCTCAAATTCTTAGTTTCTTATAAAAAAAATAAGTGTCTTGTTTTTGCAGTTGGTATTCCCAGTGCCAGCACAAAATCCCATTCCCAGAGAGCCATTTTAGGCAAATCCCAGATCCCATTTTACCCCTTCAGACTTCAGGACCCTCTTCTAAACTTCTAACATTTTAAAAATACGAAAGACAAGACTTGCAAGAGAAAGATCCCTGTGGAGGAACGGTAAAGAAATGTTCTAGCAAACTTGATAATCCACTAGTTACGTGGCTGCATTGTTGGCTTTGTTACGAAATCCAATATAATTGATAATTAGCAGTAGGAAAAAGTATTGTTGTATTTTGTTTTTCAGTAGGAAATCACATACCAAACAGATCAAAGATAAATATATTTCATAGCTTGCACACAAAGACTCTTGTACCGCCCACCGTCTTATTTTTCTAACGTTTCTGAGGCAACATCAAAATTTTTAAAACCGGCTATAACAGCTTTCGAAGGGTTGATGTAATTGCAACGGCTATCTCTAAAATATGGAATATGGAATTATGGAATGGAATGATGGAATAGTAAAGATGGAATGATGGAATGATGGAATGGTAAATATGGAAAATATGGAATGGTCAAATATTTCCAAAACTATGTACGATTTTCATGTGAAACCTTCTCCCATGTGTGCAAACAACAATTTCAGACCTATCTAAGTTGAAAATACAAATATTCAAATCAAATTGGGAGAATTATGGGGCCATTCCATATTTTAGAGATTGGGTACCCCAATCTCTAAAATATGGAATGGTCAAATATTTTCAAAACCATGCACTATTTTCTTACCAAACCCTCTTAAATGTATGTAAGCAACAGTTTCACACATATCTAAGTTGAAAATCCAAAAGTTCAAATCAAATTGGGAGAATTCTGGGGTCATTCCATATTTTAGAGATTTATGCCTAATAAGCTCTTTGTCTCACGATTGTCTTGAAGAATTCCGCTTAGTCATTGCGTACAATTGCGTAATATCTCGATAGGTACACGTGGCTTGATATCTTCCTTCGTCTGTATGCCCCAGTTTGAAGGGCTAACGGTATTCGGCGAAAAAACGAAATAACGAAATAGCGAAAAAACGAAATAGCGAAATAACGAAATAGTGAAATAGCGAAATAACGAAAAATGAAATGATTTGGCAAAAAGGGATGCACAGTCGTGTGGATATTTTGTGGATTTGGCAGTCTTTTTTGTTTCCAAAAAGAACAATTTCTTTGATAGTTTCAAAAGCGTGTTAGAATCAGGCCAACGGGATTTCCAAACTCCTTCAAATAATTTTTCTGTCCCAACATACGGGATCTTAAATATGGATCTTAAATATGTGGAAAAGGTGGAAAAGTGCCCTAACTGATTAGATTTCTCATGATCTATTGGGATATTGAAGTATTTTGATTTTAGTAATGTTTTGTAAATTATATTTTTCCCAAGTTTCTACCTATTCCTTATTTGAGACCCAAAAAAGTAATCCAGAATTTCAGGAACCCAAAAAAATTACTGTAAAATTACTGACCCAAAATATTATTTCGCTATTTCGTTATTTTACTATTTCGTTATTTCGTTTTTTCGCCGAATACCGTTAGCCGTTTGAAGGCTGTTTGAAGACATGGGGGAGACATGTTTAAAAAATCAGATTATAAATATTGAACGAATACAAGGAATCACGTCGTAAGTCTAGGAGACATGCAGCAATGTTAGTTTTATTGAAAAATACATTTCGTGTTCCAAAACCAAAGAAGAGGAAGGAAATCTTGCCTGAATTGCAGAAATTTGATTGGAAAGATCTGAGTGAATTTCAAAGGATTAGCAATGGATGGAGGTTATGGGCTTGCATGGTTAAAATATAGCGCGTTTCAAAGCATTCATTCCTAGTCATTCAAAGTCAAACGGAAAGAGAACCAAGTCGATGCGTAGTCTTAGGCCTGGTTCAAACGTCGAACTTCTCATGTGCCGAACTTAATTCAATTTGGTGCGGCAACTGAGCGTGTTTGGCACGACTCCCATTTCAAACGTCGAACCTAATTGTGCCGCTCCCAAGTCCAAATGAAAATTCTAACATGAAGTACTTCAAGCATGTTTATTAACACTCTACAAGATGGCTCCCGATATGAACACGCGATTTGCTGTTATGAAAAGTTTGCTGATGGAATCTAGAAGGAAAAGCAGAATGGCAGAAGCAAGATTACGAATTTTAATGGAGCAAAGAAGGAGAATTCAAGTGGCACTACTTGCTCTACTGTTGTTAACAACATCGAGAAAATTGACAGAGGCGGCCGGAATGAACTTGAAGAAGAAAAGGACAGTAGCTCACTTATTTCCCTGCAATCCAATTTTCACAAGTTTCGTCAAGCTCTGCACCTATTGCATATGGAAGTCTTGCAACCAATACACCGATATTTCGTGGCAGACGAACAAACACAACAAACCTTCGCATATGCAGACTCCATGTTGTTTTTGTTCTTTCCAGATNAACCAAGTCGATGCGTAGTCTTAGGCCTGGTTCAAACGTCGAACTTCTCATGTGCCGAACTTAATTCAATTTGGTGCGGCAACTGAGCGTGTTTGGCACGACTCCCATTTCAAACGTCGAACCTAATTGTGCCGCTCCCAAGTCCAAATGAAAATTCTAACATGAAGTACTTCAAGCATGTTTATTAACACTCTACAAGATGGCTCCCGATATGAACACGCGATTTGCTGTTATGAAAAGTTTGCTGATGGAATCTAGAAGGAAAAGCAGAATGGCAGAAGCAAGATTACGAATTTTAATGGAGCAAAGAAGGAGAATTCAAGTGGCACTACTTGCTCTACTGTTGTTAACAACATCGAGAAAATTGACAGAGGCGGCCGGAATGAACTTGAAGAAGAAAAGGACAGTAGCTCACTTATTTCCCTGCAATCCAATTTTCACAAGTTTCGTCAAGCTCTGCACCTATTGCATATGGAAGTCTTGCAACCAATACACCGATATTTCGTGGCAGACGAACAAACACAACAAACCTTCGCATATGCAGACTCCATGTTGTTTTTGTTCTTTCCAGATTCTTTCGCGCCAAAATTGTATTTTGCGCATGCGCTCCGTACGAGAGAAACGAATTGTGGGATAGAAAATAAATTATGCATTGAGTTCGGCACATGAAAAGTTCGACGTTTGAAACCGAGCCGTGCTTGAGTCGCGTAGCTCGGCAAGACCTGCCGAGCCAAAGTAGGTTGCCGCTCTTAACTAAATCTGCCGTACCGAACTGATTCAAACGTCGCGCTTCTCATGTACTTAATTCATGAGTTAAGTTCGGCACATGAGAAGTTCGACGTTTGAACCAGACCTAAATGAACCCGCAACTTTTATTGCCAATCCCTTGAAAGTCACGAATTGAACTGCATTTTTATCATGCGAAAAAGTCAAAGAGTCTGGGCTCTAGCTCCTTTCCTTTGTCTAAGCTTTGTTCTCTAAACCAATCACCTGCGAGACAGAGCTCCTTTAATCAACTACAGGTAAATAATCGACTTCGCTGAAATAATCTATTTCGAGTCACTAATCGATTTTCATAGACCATTGACTCTGACCATTGCAAAAAGAAACTGGCTTTACAAAAATAGTCAATTCAATGGCATTACAGATAGTGATCCACTATTCCATTGTTCTGTCTTTGATGGAATTCTATTCTATTGCTGCCATTGTTTGCTCCCCCCTCTTATGACGTAGGTTATATTCTAGGACATTTGACGAATCGATAAGTTTGCATACGATTAACCGAATAGTAAAATCATGGTCTATGGGCAGGCCTTTTTNGAGATATAAGGCGACTTAAATCAGGGGCCTGACCATCCAAATATAGCCTATTGTATTCCATTGTATTTGATGACCTCGAGAGATTATCAAATGTACTGGACAATGAAGCCACTCAGACATCTTCTGTCCTATTTTTAAACTAGGCGCTATATATCCGTCATTTGTCTTTAAAAATGTTCCAAGGTCAGGCCTTACCCGCCTGTTTATTCAATATTCTAGATGGAGACATTTTTTTATCCAAAACCCCAACCCGAAAAAGGGCCTAGTTTTCTTTGGAAAGATGTTCTGGAAACATTGCAAATCATGAATGAAAGACATCAAAACAAGAAAAGCAGTGAACCCAACGCCTATTCCACAGAAGGGAAGAAAGACTGCTGCTGAATTTATTCCTGCCCTGAGTGCCCTCTCGCACTGTTACAATTCTCGTTGGAGATTGCGCATACCTTTTACCCTCCCCCTCCCTTCCAATTTGAAAATTTTGGAAATTTGGCTCCTCACTTATTTTTGTTTGGCACCGTAACTTGCTTCAAGAAAGTAACCGTTTTCACATGAGAACAATGCATTTGATGTGTTTTGTACGGGACTCTGTTTGATGACGTTATTTGGCAAAATTCCTCTTTTCGTTGTCACTTTGCCATTTTGCTGTGAGCCCTTGTTCTTGGATTTGTCCACCCTCGACAGGGTAACTTCAGATGCTGAAGGATGACGGGAATGAACCGCTGAGGGTGCTTGAGCCCTCCCGAAAATGGGCCAGAAAATACTGAAAAGCTGCTGAAAAGAAATGAGCAAAAGTGACACACACCGAGCAATTTGTTAGCAAGAAGTGAAATATTTTCTAAATCTATAACCCAAAAATGTGCGATTGGCAAAATGAGAGTAAATGTACAAACCAAAAATGTAAGATTGGCTTTGGCAACTCAAAAATGTAATACAGTGGCCTAAAATACCAACCCATGTAAGCCGCACACCCGCAGTGCCGAACTACGTCAATAACCCCCCTCTCCCGAGGTTCACATTCATTTGTACTTCTGCCTTTCATCTGGTTAAAACGGTTTCAATAATGATTAAACTCCGTAAGTGTCCCAAGTTGTTATGGTAATCATATGTGCGAATTACGCGTGCATCGCCTCCCATCAGCATTTTCGTCTTAGAATTACAAGTGCTTTGCTCACCGCAATTGTAATTTCATGCTAGGCAATGTGCGAAAAAGTGTATTTAGACATAGATTTGCAATTATTTCAAGGTGATAGCAACTTTATGTTTCATTTTGCCATGGCTGCCATCATTCAAGGCTTTTTATGTCAAAATTAAAATCTTTTCTTTCCTGCTTGTTTCCATAGTAATCCACACTTAGGTCATTAAATGTTTATTTCCAATTTCTTGTCAGGAAATTGCTTTCGTGGGCCTAAAAGTAGTAAGACCCGGAGGAGACCCTGATCTGTAACGGGCCCTAGTACGGTAGCAAGAATAGCGACCACCAAAGTCTGTAGAAATACTTCACTACAACTTATAGTGACCATGGTTTGGAGTTATCAAACCAGAAACCCTGGCTTCCAGGATTAGAATTATGGTAGGGCCAAAATCAAATGAAATGCAGGAAACATTAATCTAACAACGCAACATCTTTTCTATGGGCTCTTGCAATAGGCCTCCGGTTTATTGTCGGTATACATGGTTGTTTATTCAGTGATTGTTATATAGTAAAATCTAAAATAACAGGATCAAAACGAATGTGTTTAGATTTCTAGCAACATCGAGGCTAGGCCATGGTCGCAATTGGTAGTGTCAGGCGCGCAACTAGAAATTTTACAGGGCAGGGGTCAAAACCAGAAAAAGGGCACGCTCCTAATTATTTCTCCTGAGAGTCGATTTTCAAACTCAGAAACCGAAGGCAGAAATCAAGGGGTAGTTTTTTTACATTTGCTTTTGTAAAGCAAACCAATCCATAAAGATGTCAACTCACTGCGTTAAGCGATTTGAAAGTGGATAAAGGAAACACGAGCGAAGCGAGTTATGAGGGGGTCCGGGGGCTTGCACCCGGGAAAATTTTTAAAAATCACAACCTCCAGATCATTGGAGAGCGCATATCTTGAAAAGAGATTAAAACTGAGAAGAGAACTAATACCTGGCTGGTAAGACAAGAAACAATCCCGTTTGAAAGGCTCTCGGCTTGTAGTCTTTTAGCAATTAACTGGAGTGCTTGCCACGTACTGGATGCACCAAAAAACTTCATATTTTTGAACATTCGTTATACAGAGACTACTTGATAAATTGGGATGAATCAAAGTTTGGTTGATAGCCGAAAGGCTGCAGTATTTTTTTATGATTTTATATTTTTCTCATCATTTGGAATAAAGATAGAATTAAATTCATGACAATTCCTTCACTTCAAAATNAGTAAGATATACAAGATGTAGGAATTATGTTGAGATTTTCAGCCTTTTTTGCAAATTTTGAAGCCTCATGTTTAGAAAAAATCGCAAATGATTTCGGAAAAAAAAGTTAAATTCAACATAGTAAACTCTAATATTTAGTTAAAGACCTTGGCAATTCAAAAAATTTCGATACTTTATCGCAAGAAACCGTCGAAATACATTCCTGCAATGCGTCGGATTAACACAGTTTTTTTCCGAAAAAGGGCACTTTGGCCCTTTTGAAAAAAAGGGCAGGGGTCTGGACCCCCTGGACCCCCCCCGTAGTTGCGCGCCTGGTGTACCTCAAATTGTTAGCATCAACAGTAAACTCGGCCAGGCGTGTAATAACTGCAACATTTTCGCTACCTCGTAATCTTGGAAAATTGTGTATATTGGTCTAATAAGAGCTCGACGTTGGCGGCCAAAAGTAGACAATAGAGCATTTCTCGGACGGTAGCAAATAGAACCCTTCTGTCTTGAACTCGAAAGGAAATGAAAATCTCTATCCTTGCAGTTGACATCCGCTCGTACTGGGATTATATCGAAATTTATTCGAGATAGCTAATTTTTAAGATGTAAGTTTCTGGGTTAAAAAATGTTGAACGTTGCTAGATTTTGCACCAAATGTAACTTGCGTCAATTCCCCAACTGAATGTTGCCCCCCCCCCCTTTTACTCGCATAGTAATGTGTACGGGGCTGTACTGTATCTAAAATATCCTGTTACCCTGTGCCGGAAAATTGAAAGTGGAAAGATACCATTCCTGGGACAATAACACTGGAAACTTCTACAGCTATAACAACTTAAATCTACAAAAAATAACTACATAGGTTCCCTGTGCTGTACTATGCTCTTTGTTGCTGCTGTTGGTGATTCAGTAGTCAGTTCAGTTCTTTCATACAGTAGTCGTAAGTACCCTGTGCCAGATGCGAAATGATACCCCCGCCCGCTCCTTGTTGCAGACATTTATAGCGCTATGGCTGGACTAAAGATTTGTGGCTTTACATCAGAATTTTTAGAGTACAAAGCTTATATGGTCTGGTCTCCTCTTTGATTCTCTTTGTTATCTTATTTATTTTAAATTCGGAGATCATTGTTGGTTCTGTGGTCAGTTAGTTCTAGCGACATTTGAAAGGTACAGTAACAGTTTTTAGATAAGATGGTGAATCACTCCATTCGTAGACCGTAAATATGTTAGCAATGATATGGACTTTTGAGGCGGCAACGTCGCTTAGAGATGAGAATATTCTCTAAATCACTGTCTTCGTAACATCAAATTGAATTCCTACAATTTAACTGAATTTTAAAGAAAAATATTTTTTGTTGAAAACAGTCATCTGAGAAATGTTTAAGAAATGATAGGAAACTTTGATTGAACCAAAATCCACATAAAGCTGTGGTTCAATGAGTGGTCTCTTGGAACAGAATGGTATCCCAGTACTCGATATGTTGTACATACATTATAATAGGTTTTACCTCAGACTTATTGCCTGGGTCGCATGTTTCTATTCCTCTAATATTTTTTATACCTTTGTCACTGCCCCTTATAAGGGCGATTCAAGCCCACTTTCACACGTTGATGATGGATGGTGGAATGGATCCGAAACGTTTGTATATTAATTAAATAATCATGATTTAAAGCATGAATCTTACTTGGACTGTGTCAAATTGGACTGTCGAATTAACGGATTAATGGATTTATCATCATTTGAAAATAGAATGGTCAAAGAAATATCAAATATTAACACAATGATATTGTTTGTCGTTGTTCTTACCCCCGATGTGGATATCGCTACAACTACTCCGTTATTGGAGCGTCGGCCACATGCATATCAAATAAGCGGAGACTTACGAATCAGGTAGTAAATCTATGTTAACTTATTCTTGGTTCCATTACCCAGTTCTTAAAAGATAACCAAAGGTTTTCGAGGCTGGATGAAAAAGTCAGTCAACGAGCAAGTCCATGTACATATCTGCATGAGCTATTCGCAACGAATTCACAACGAACGATTCGGATTTGATTCGAATCATCTGAGTGATTAGAGATCACCATTGTGTACATTAGCGAATTTCGTCATTTTTGTACTAAAAGTATCACGATTTCGCTAGTTCCAGACTTTTTTGTAAACTAGCTAAAAGATCTTTTCCGACGCAAAGAGCCACATTTCGCTGTTAATTTCAATGTTAGACAGATGAAAAGAAACCCTCCCCCCTTAAAATCACCCGCTCCACACATCAGCAGCGTTCTAAATCCAAATTCCTATCATATTAACTATTCTAATATCGGGTTCTTACTTTTCAGTTATGATGCTTACGTGAATTTCAAGAAAGAGCCTCTGGTAGCTAAAAAACGACGTAAGTTTGCTGAATAACTTTAAATTACTACTTTTTCATTTTCTTTGCGGCCTACTTTATATCTATACCCATCTATACCCTTATGATTTCCAATGGTGATGGTCTTTTTGATAAGATGTATTTCGGTTTTGGGGGCACCTGCGATCCTATAATATAGTAGGCTTGTAGAAGTCTCTTTTTAGTAAAGTATGAGAAAGAAGGAAAACGATATCCCTGCATGCTCTTTTTTCAATGATTTCTTAAAATGTTGCAGAATGTGAGCGGAAATCAGGGTAGGCTGTAAGCCAAACTAGGCTCTCATTTGAAAGCTTTTGCGGAAGGGCAGACTATTGAACTTGAAGCTAGATACAATAAAAATCTCGTTGGATTATTTTAAACTCGATGCAGTTCTGTTGAAGCAACTGCTATATTTAATAGTCGTTTGAGAATTTGAGAATTTGTTGATCAACAAATTCTCAAATTAGCGTCCCTGATAGATAAAACCTGAGAAATCTAATGGGTATCCGAGCTCTCATTAGATAAAAGACGCTATACCGTATCTCCTGCATCCTTAAGTAAGGCAATCTATTGTTCATTCATGGGCGGTAGGAGACGTTTGGATTGCTTTTTAGGGCTTTTATAGGAATTTAGCAAAATATCATTGTAGTAAAATATCATTGTAGTCTTGAAGGATAATTAACAATCTCCTAATAATGACTCTTCCGGCAAGATTTACGATATTGCTTGAAGAGTATAGCTCAGAATAAGGTTTTCAACCTGTCATTTTATACCCTTTAAGTAATGAGAACAAACATTTTGTCATCTTTAAATATATTTGGATCATTGACAAAAGACGCAGAAAAGAAAATTTGTTGATAGGTTTCATAATCGAGTTTTGGTGATTTTTTAAATGGGAGTACTTTTTTGGGACACCCCTGGTACATTTTTGAATTATCTCTTAAAGGAGTTCCGTCTCCAAATTTCGGTCGAAATGATTATTTTACATTGTTTTATAGGCAATATCAAACAGACCTTCACTTTTTTTCAAAAATAAAAGCGTTATTTTCAAGATAAATCATTGTACTTCACAGAGTAGCAAGCCAAACATTCATATCTTTTACGATTGCTCGGATATAAGTGGATTTTTAGCGGTCATTGTTTGGTGGCTTGGGTGTAGCCACCAAACAAACTGCAAAAGACAATGGACATGTGTCTAAAAAAATGGTATTTACAGCTTTGTTTACACTTTGGCAATGGAGCTCCTTTAAGTAGGGTAACATGGGGCAAAATGGGTCAGACTTGGGCAAAATACGTCATTGTCAAATTCATGAAAAGCTTGCAGCTTGACGACGAAGGACACTTTCCCTTTATTCTAGAATCAAAAAATTAATGACTCACCCTACTTACTGATTGCAACGCAGTTATTTTTGGAACTTTTTTTCCAACAGAACATCGACAGAGAATACCCCTTTGGCGATTCTTACTACATCTGCTACATCGTGATAATCTATCAAGACTCATTCAATGGACCGATCCTGAACAATTCAAATTCAAAATCAAAGAACCAAATGAAGTTGCGCAGTTATGGGGTTCAATCAAAGATAAATCTGATATGACCTATGAAAAACTCGGTCGCGCAATGAGATACTACTATGGAAAGAATATAATTGAAAAGGTTAGTTTTGAATTTTTGGCGGACATTATTTTCGGGGTTGTTGATGAATTGCAAGAGTCGAAATACTCACCGAAAGACACACAAAAGTAGATACCTTTAAAATATCAACAAATTCTTTTATTACTCTTGTGATTTAAGATTTTTGACATGGTTTGTTTATGATTAAATCACCTTTTAAAAGTAATAACATGTTTTTCCTCATTTAAAGGGTACCATATTATATTGAATATTTATATTAAATGGTACCATATCAATGTTATCTTGAAAACCTTATTTTCAACCATGTTCTTTAAGGGTCATTGTAATTCTTAACTAGCAGCCGTAATTTTCCATTTTACATGCTGTAATTTCAAAAATATTCAAGATTTCCCAAAAGTCCAACGGTAGAATCATAGCAAAGTAGCCAAAGCTTCTTTAAAGCCATTCAATACAAAGAAATAGGTCACACAATTTTACACCGACCTTTTTACGTCAATTTAAAGATTTGGAACCTATGCTGGTCTATAGCAGTCTCGTGTATTGCTGATTGTGCTAGACATCTTAAACATTCCTTTATAGCTCACTTGTTAATAGCGACTTGAAGTGAATGAACGGAGATATAGCGATCTAGTCGAAGCATAGAACAAAAGAAGGACACGCGCCACTTATGTTCCTACTGCTTTCATGGATCGAAAAAATCAAATACAATGGGCTATATTTTGATTGCAACATTCTCCCTAGCTAAGCTACTTTTATGATTTATTTTAAGCCACTTGTCCTTTTTGCGAAACATCATGTTTTAGGTAATCATGAAGATTTCTGTATGTCGTATATCTATCGAATTATGTAGACATTTTTTGAAAGTGTTTTATTTGATAATCTTGTTTTGGTGGATTTTTGAATACATAAAAATCAATTAAAGACCGCTATGATTTGGAGCCGTTACTAAGAAATGTTGACTTTGTTCTCAACTTACTTCTTATCCTAATTTGCAGGTATCAGGCATGAGGTACTCTTATCGATTTATCGTGTCAAGAAGAACATCCAGATATTTGGACCGACTTGTGGTACGACGATCATCGATAGGTTCCACTGGTTCCGCTGCAGATAGCGAGGCAAGCAGTGAATGGGAAAGGGAAGATTGTATTAAAGTGGAGATTGATGCCAGCCCATATGAGGAAAGAAATGCATCAACAGCCAGTAGTCCCTCTTCCTACTTAAATGAAGATTACGGCAGCCCTAAATCATCAATCGTATCCGACACAGACATTCAGATCAAACAGGAGGATATGACATTACTGCCTTATGACAGCTATGATAACTCCTTCAAAAATGACTTTGAATTTGTCGGATGCGTGGAGGAAGAACATGAAATGAAAAGTTTGGACGACTCTGTGTGGACGCTGCTACCAGACACGTTTATGGATTTGGACGATATCGTTTTGCGCAAGAGCGAACTTTACCATCAGGAAGATTGCTTTCACCCTGACTTCAATCCTTTAACGGACACACTGCAACGAATGGCGGGCACGAATACATGTATGGATATCTTCCTTTCGAATGACTTGTGAATGATAAGATGTTTTTCTTTCATAACGATTTGTGATATAATAAAAGGGCTGTGTCACCACATCAAGGAAATATTACCAACCTAGCCTGAAATCAGGTTTTATGTGTGCCATATGATGATTGGTACGGTGAGCCTGATCTCAGGCTATTCCCAACCCAACCCAAATCAAGTTTCTTGCCTAAATCGATATATTTGGAGGAAAGCAACGTGCTATGATTGGTCACAATTTCGCTAAGGATTTTCAGTTAATTTTAAAAAGGTATAGCAAGATATATTATTGAGGTACTTTAATAAAGATCTTTACCATTATCTTGGGTCCTTGGTTGAACAAAAAAAGTTCCCCTACGACAAACTGGGAAGTGGCCAGAAGTCGAACAATTTATTGTTGGGCCACAAGAAATGTTTCTTCCTATTTAAAATTTTACTCGTAAATTCTATCGTCAAAGTAACAAAAACCAACAAACCAATAGTTGTTTGCACTGTTTTTGCAACAAATTGATTGTCGTTCATTTCCTTGACGTAGAATATGATGTGCAATCTAGCGAATTCATTCTTAACACTTTCTACCGCTGGAAAGTTTTGCTGCGAGATGTGTGCTCCAAGAAAGCAAAGTATTTTCTTGGCCGCTGGAAATGGCAACTCCTTTTAAATCAAAAAGTTTGGTTATGCTAACAGAAACTGGTTCTCTGCATTTTATTTCCTTGTTGGTTGGCATAGGCACAGAAAAGATCTGTATATAACAAGTTGAGATCCCCGGAGGGGGGGGGGGGGGTTACTTCAGTACTCCATGGTACGGGGTTGTGCCATTTTTAGGGTGCCTTTTTTACGATAGAATCCGGATTTAAGGGTATAGTTTTCAATTTTAAGGATTTCCGGATTTATGGGTATGATTTTTTGTAAAATTACATTTAAGGGTATACTTTTTCATTTTTTCAGGATTTATAGGCAGGGCCGTAGGAAGCATCTTGAACTTGGAGGGGCACGACACTTCAAGGGCACTTTTTTCAGTAACTAAAGGGGCATTTCCAGAAGCAAAAAGGGCACTTCTTTGTTTATTTCAAAAACTTGGGGGGCACGTACCCCCAGTGCCCCCCCGGTTCCTACGTCTCTGTTTATAGGTATACTTTTTAGGCTTTTTCAGGATTTATGGGATTTATGGGTGGTACTTTTATGCTTTGGATGGCGCAACCCTGTACCATGGAAACTCAAGTTACCCCCCCCCCCCCCCGCCAGTTGAGTTGCGGACTGAGAATCTGGATTTTCGAATACAATGCTATAGTAAGCCTTCACAGCGTTGTTGAAAGAAAAGATAATTCATGTGCAAATCTAGAATTTCCTGCTGCAATCAAAGAGTTTATGATTGAAGATTGCAAGTGTTAGCATCCATTACTGCCACATGCTCGGATGCTTCAAGTGCGAACGATAAATTCAGCTTCGAGGCTGTAATTCAGTCCTAGGTCTTTGCTTGAAGTTGTAGCTACAGAACATTGCTTGAAAAGCATGACCATACTGAGCGAGGAAACTGTGGGTGGCCAAGGATTTGAGTTCTATATGCTGAGCAGTAGAGATCAAGATTAAATCGGGTTTAACTTTTAGCCTGGTAGAGCTAGGGGGCTGAAATTTCAGCCGAGGCTGACATAATTCCCTGTCTGAAGCTTTTATCGTGCAGTCGAAAACAGATGATGATTGATCACAGAGGAGAGCAGCTGAACTTTCAGCCCGGGATGAAAAGTCCCCCCCCCCACAAATCGGCCCCTAGCATCGGCATTTTTTCGGGACAAGTCTATCGGCAGGAACGATAGCTTTTCGTTTCTTTGGCGTTAGCGTAAGACGACTCAACAGTGTAAAAATTGTAAAAATTATTTTTGTTCCTCGTTGGTTATCATAGGAATAACGATCTAATTTTGAAACATTTAATTTGCGTTAGTTTATCTGTACATAATTTTTAAATTTCTTTCAATAGCCTTTTTGACACTAAAAGACATAAAAATCGCCTGGACTGAGGACAGTGGTCTTGGATGGACAAGTCATCTGGTGGGAAAATGGGACGGACAGAATGTTCGACATGCAAGTCGTCCGATTTTTTCGATCTAGTTGTCTGTCTATCCAGACCATAGTCCAAAGACGATTTATTTGTTCACACGGACAAGATGTCGAAAAGTCGGAATCGAGCTCACACCAGACGAGCGAGTGTCAGACGACTTTTCGGCGTCCAGACGATTGGTCCGTCTTTTAGTGTGAAATTGGCTAATACTTTGAGCATAGATCTTTTGTCAGAATTTAGTCTACAGAAATTTATATAGACCCAGCCTGTGATTTTAGCAGTAGGTTTGGTTATGTTCATATGACTTCGTCAAATAGAGAACTCTCTTTTTCTTGTATTCATGCTTCGTACTTACTGACTTTTCAAACGGTAAAACAGTTTGGCTCACAAGATAGGCTAGAATAGTCCTTCCTGTGCTGTGACTCTGTATGCCCCGATATAGATCTAAGTCTGAGAATTTTCTGATTGGATTAAAATGGGATGAAATTTTTTGACAACAACTTAAGATGCAGTCCTTGGGATGAGAGCCTATGTTTTGATTTGATTTACCTCGAAAAATAATTTTGCTTCATTTTAAAGAAAAATAATTTTGCCTCATTTTATCCAGTTAAATCAAAGCAAATTGTAAGGCTCAAGAAGTGGTGACAGGGAGGCTGGGATCCTTGACATGGCCGAAGGTACGGGCTGAAGTGAAACAAGAGTCGAGCTGTTCATTGAAAGATAGAATAGATAAAAGACCGAACCAAAGCCTGCGCGCAGCCAACTCACCATACAGGAATTTGTAGACTCGTACATCAGTAATTCAATCTAGCTTTCGGATCAACACGGTTTCGTTGGATTCATGGTTGGATTACTATCAAGAACGCCACTCCTAGTTACCATTCGTCACACAATTCCGAAATCATAGAACTGGGAAATACGAGAATGTGACGATATCTGAGAACTGGGATATCGTCACATTCTTCTGTTTATCGTATTAAAAGACCCTAAAAGCCTTGAATAAATATACAGTATGCAACCTAGTATCTCCTGTTAATCATGCCAACTACCATATTGATATATATAGTCTGCACGTAGGCTAGTCAGCAGGAGGACTCAAGCTATGATAATTGTCTTGGAAGTCCCATTGCTAACCATGATCCCATAAGCGTACGGGAAGAAACAATCTAGGGGGGCTGCCTGATGAAAAGTCTATTGTTTACGAATTTTTTTGCCCGACTTACGGCGGATTATTGCCCGAAATACAACGTAGGCCAGAAACGACTGTCATATCATACGATAGACGACTTTGTTGTTGCAAAGGATCATGGTTAGCTATGGGTTTTTAAGTTTGCCTGTAACCATAACAGTCAAATACAACACCTCATTTAGACAGATCAGACGGATCAGCGAGAACAATAGATCTAAATATAAAATCCAGTCTCGTACAGTCGTACTTATCTCAGTGGCATGAAAGGAAGGGCATCTGCAGGGATAAATTTATCCCTGGGCATCTGCCTCTTTACATGCACTTCCAGTCACGACACTAATACCCCATACAATTTTCACTTGTGATAGTTCTAAGTGCATAAAGATCTCCTATGGTTTTTACAGGTTTTTTAAACTAACCAAAATGATAAAAGCATTACAAAATAAGACAACTGGGAGCCATGATAAGGTCTACATATAGACATATAGGCACCATGTGGACTCACTTTTGGATGGATTTTTGAGGAAAACACTGATCAAACATTAAACTTTCGAAATCCTACGCAACCCCTACGAAGCACTGAATTAGAGGATATTATTTTCTAATATTTAATTTTTATTTGGAAAACTTGAAAACTGCATGGTATGGCAGGACTACCGAGAAATTCAAAGAATATTTGTGTTCCCAACTCTGCGGAGTGCATTGCATTTTGATAGAGGAAAGCTATTGCTGGTCGTAGAGGGAGATCAATAAAAACAGCAAGCTTTATACACACACATTTGGTGGATTCTATTTACGAAAAATCTTGATCGAAAGATCATTTTCGAAACCCTACGCAGCCCCTACGACGCCTATTCATAAAGGGACACTATTTCGTAATCCTTTATTAATTTGGAGAATTAAAATATTGCTTGATATGGCAAAGGAAAACTGATCCTCGAGACTGGACTACCGAGAAAGAGCGAAGGAATTCAAAAGCATATTCGTGGGCCTAAATCTGTGCAGTGCATTTTGATTGAGGGGAGTTATTGCTTGTTGTAGCGGGAGATCGAAGGCACAATCCTGACAATAATAAAATCATTACAAAAATAGAAAACTGAATGCTTGGACATATATGCACACATACTGAGATGGATTTTAGTTAAGAAAGCCCTTTATCACAAGCTCACGTTCAAAATCCTACGCAGCCTCCACGAAGCCTATTCATAGAAGGATACTATTTTGTAATCCTAATTTGGAAAGTCTAAAAATTGCTTGGTGTGGATCGGAAAAGCGATAATTGAGACTGGGCAACCGAGAAATGGCGATGAAATTCAAATGAGTATTCGTGGGCCTAAATCTATGTAGTGGGCTTAAATCTAGGCCTGTTGAGGATTGCATTGCGTGCTTTGAAGAAATCTGTATGATCAAATACTGTAGAATAAAACTCATTCAGAAATAGCAGCAATAACCAGCACAATACCTTCTGGGATCAGGTAAGGGGAATATTATAAAATTAATAAGTAGCAACACAGTCAGGCCTGGGCCTTGGCCTAAATAGAGCCCAAACATCACGAGAACTCGCTCACTTTTCGACAAATTATTGCACTTGCTAGCAGGACTAGTCACCATTGATGTTGCATGTCGAAACAAAAAAACTGTTAAGTTATGTCATTGATTAGAACAAACATTTCCGTTAGTCTTCTAGACCTTCTACGGTCTATGTTATTACGTAAGAGGGTTTCTCGGACAGTTCTCTAATAGAGCATATCTTTAATAGGACTTTGGGATGTTTTCAGTTCAGTTTTTTTTCAAGTTTATTCTTATACAATTTTCCTCTTAATCCTGTATGGTTTTTGTAGATGATTTGACTTAGTGTAATTTAGATATCTGAGAATGAAATGAAATGTTAAAAAATAAAATTCTGAAATCTTTAAAGTGAATCAACGGAGCTAAGTGGAGGTCATCTATAAATAGGACAAAGAAAACTCCTACGCACGCTATTGTTCCTCTGGCTAAACAATATCCACGCCCGTGTCGAAATCATAAAATACAAAAGGCTAATAATAGCATACCCAAACCCCTTCCGCGCGGGGCTTTTATATCCGTTGATTCTCTTTAAATCTTGCCTCTTTATGTGATCCTAGAAAGCACCGCGAAGTTGTTGTTGATGCTTTCCAAAATGATGCATAAAGTATGGCAATACAGTAGATCAGTAACGAGTACGGAGTGATTCGACGAGTGGGCCTGGAAAATAGAAGCCCATCCCTAACTTTGCAGCCCGCATATACGGTCCGTTTGCGGGCTGCAAAGTTAGAGATGGGCTTTTATTTTCTCTTCTAAGATACGGTCAAACTGGTTCCTCCACTGTCACCCTCCCCATAAGATACACTTACAGCTTTTCATCTAGAAATTTTAATCACACAACTTGATCCTGTATGGGGATCCATTTTTCATGGTGGTGCGTGGCCAACTTCGATTTCAATGAAATATTTTTAGATTTTTTCTGCTCCTTGCAAATGCAAGCTTTGAAGCTTGCACAACCCCTTTAATTGGCCGCCCAAGATTTTCCGTTTGAACATGGTTCAAAAATTGTTTATGTAATCACATAACTTCAAAAGTCTCCCACATATTCTGCTAAATTTGGTTCTTGTCACGTGGCATCAATGACGTATGCTATCAGCCCACTGTAAAGTGGGGGATTTCGTTCCAATGAATTGCTCTACTCCATATGACGTGATATGACTCCATGCACGATCAAATTGTCTAAAAACTATTTTATCACTATTGTATAGGAATACAGCACCATGAAAATAAGACATAACGAAATATACGGAATCTTATCATCCATTCAAAAGGAATTATACCGTCTGGATGCTACAACAAATGCAAGAATGCACGATTATACATATCAAACTAGCTGTCAACGAAGTTAAGTAAGTGCAGCGGAATAGATGTTGGAGATTTTGCTTACAATGCAGTTTGTTAACAAAATCATGTGGGCAGTTTGCAAAATGTTCTTCTTCGGGAATCGACACGGTTAAAAAGGGCATATGCTATATTCATATTTATGTATTTACATATCTATATAGTGTACGGTTAGAAGAGGGCCTAACTAATCAAAAGAAAACAGGCATCGATTTGGTCTTTGCGCTTTTATTTTTCTTCCAATGCTGAATAGTTTCGCCCACTAGGCGTTTACATATCTAAATTTATAGGTTAAATGAGATAGCGTTTTGAAAGTGAAGCTGCAATCAGAATGCATATTTTCAATTCTATTTTCAACTTGTGTATCTTATCAGTGTCGATTTCCTTTTGTGGGGGGAATCCACCCCTCGTGTGAGATAGGGTTAAATGGATCTCTGAAAACAGCTCGAGAGGAGCATCACTTTTTCGAAATGCGTACGAGATTTCCAGGAGAACAAAAGGAGTTCTAGAGGATTTCAGGGATTTATCAAGAAACAAAAGGATTTCGGTAACAAATGTTCGCGATTTTCAGAGAGTGATTTGCCGCTTGGAAAAGCTGATATGAAGATAAATTTTCAAAAAGGCCATTTATGTTTTGATCACACAACATCCCACGAGTCATACAGAATTCAATCACATTGCAACTTATTGTTTACTTCTTTGTCTTCCATGATGAGTTCTATCTGTGATGTTGGCTTTTGTCTAATTCATGTTGGCCTAACTAACCTAACAGGTACCTATCATTTAGCGTTGCAATTCCACACAATCTTTATGCAGTATGTAGTGATTCTTATACTACCATCTTTAGCTAAAAGCGAATTTCAAAACTGTTTAGGCCCACCGTACCGTTATCCCTGCTATGTGTCAGTCGTTGTTGGGCTACCTACGCCTCTTCTACACTAGACGTGCCCTAAGTCTATTTCATGAAGTCCGTCTGACCGATCCCTTTCCCATAGTTCCCGGATTCGCTAATCCAAGATTCCGTAAAGGAAGAAAGTGGTGGGCTTTGTTTCGCTACGTAATGTTGGAATGGCGGATCCAGGAACGATGGGAAAGGGATCCGTCAGACGGACTTCATGAAATAGACTTGGGGCAAGTCTACTTCTACACCTGCAAGCAGCAAAATGGTGAGCAAAAAATCCTATAAATTCTACAATTATGATAACGAAAAGAATTGTTTGTACCTGACGGACAAAAAAGCTGTTCGTTCTAATAATATGCCCAATGCAAGTATGTGGTCGCTCACTGCAGACACTTTGCTGCGCTCTGTCCTCCATTACTGATGCCAGAGAAAGTTTTGCTGAGTCCCTCGTTTCCCTGTGGTACTTTTGTTCTCTTGGTTTACAAAGATATATATCCAACCCAAAAATTTCGATTTGTCGGATCTAAATGTCAGCGTAGCTACGCAAAGCTGCAATTATCCAACCAGCAGACAAAATGCCTTCCAGTTGAAAAGAACGAAGTCCAGCTAGGCCTTAATTTCCCCAGAACAAGATTCACATACACATTCAGAACTAGATTCAGGAAAACGTTCATATCTAATAAGAATAACATAAAATATCAAAAGTTATCACACACCAAAACAAATTTACTGATTGGAGCAATGTATTAGCTTTCTTTTGGGGATCGCACACTTTCATACCTAAAGGGGCCTTCCAGGAAAAGGAGGAATATGCCCTACAGTGTACAAAGAGCAGTAGACCCTTGTAAACTTACCCCATCTACTATCTGGAAATAATAAATTTCCCGATCAAAACCAGGTATTGAAGTGTACGGCCCCTCAAAGGTAAGCTAATACAGTGCTCTGATCCGGAAATTGGTGTTGATTGGGAAATTTTTCCGTTTTCAGATAAAAGATGGGGTAAATGTTCAAGGGCCTACTAGTCTACTCTTTGTATACTTTAGGACATTTTCCCGTTATCCTGGAAACCCTGAGGTATGAAAATGTACAGCTTCTCAAAGGAGAGCTAAAGTCACTAAATTGGTTTTGGTTCGCATTTGATTTTGATATTTTGTGTTGTTGTTAAATAGGAACATATTCCCAAATCTGAACCTTGTTCTGAATGTGAATCTCGTTCTGGTGAAATTAAAGTAAATTAAAGGACCTAGCCAGACCAGGTCGCGAGGCTCCTTAATTCATTCCTTTCAACTGTAAGTAATTTCGAGGGGCAAATCACTGTCTAGAAATCTCGTACACTTTCTGTGGAAATCCTTTTGTTTTCTCGAGAAATCTCTGAAATTTACCAGAAATCCTTTTGTTCTCATGGAAATCTCGTACGCTTTTTGAGGGAGTGATTCACCCCTCGAGTAATTTTGTCTTGGATAATTTAATAATGAATCATACATAATCATGCATTCTTGCATGTTTGTGACAATTTCTTTTCAGTGGATGATTGTATTGTTCTTGCCTTCTTTTGGAGCAAAGATTGAGGAGTGAATGTTAGTCAACAACATCGTGTCGAAAGAAAAAATGTTAATCCATTTTGAATACATAGGAAAAGGGTAGATAGGATGATTGTATAACCTTCTTTCCACAGAAATTAATTACACAAAATATTGAGAGCTTGTTATCACAAACAATAAACATTGCAATAAAATACCTTTCAAAATTACCAAGGAATTTGCAACTGCATATTATGTGTGTCTGCGATTTTACGCAAATATTTTCTGAATGCAATGCCTGCGATTTTATGCAAATAATTTCTGAAGAAACGCTTTGAATTTTATATTTAAGAAACTCTACTAGAAGCGATCAGAGATAAATTCGCAATTCAGGAACTTTCAATTTTTGGTTACGAATTGCAAAGTGTTTTTAAACAAAAAGTATATTACCGGCCCAAATGATACCACAATGTATAATTTTTGTTTATAATTTGGTTGTTTCTTGTAGATCTTGGTTCAAAAAGCGGTCCTCAATGAATTTTGATAAAATGTGAAATACAGTTTTATTTATGAAAGATTAAGAAACTCTGCAAGAGACTTTTACAATAAGTTGAGAAACGTAGTTCAGGAATCCTACTACAAAGTTCTAATTTTCTTTTGAACTGTATTATGCAGAGTCTTATACGCATTTTTTATAAGAAACTGTACCCCAACTTTTAGAAATTAAGAAACCGTGTTACCTGGCATCGAATGGTTAAGAAACTTTGTAATTTGTAATTAAGTTACGAAGCTTTGACACTGAAACAAATTTAGTTATTGGAGTGAATTCTTTACATGGTTATATTTTAATGTAAAATGTTAAGGACAAATTCTCTGTTTTAAACAATATTTATTTGCATTCACGATTTCCCGTGAATTTTTATCAAAATCTGTTGGTATTCGGAGATTCCTATTCGCTAGCATTGGTGTTCACTCATTGTCCATTGGTGTTCATTGGTGTTCCAATGGTCTTCCATTGGTGTTGGTGTTGGAGTTACAAACTAGATCATTAGAGGCCTCTGACGCACATTTATTTCAATGCGGAACTCAGAATAGAACGAGGAACGGAACGGAACGGAACGGAACGGAACGGAACGGAACGGAACGGAACGGACGGAAAATTGCATTACTGAAATACGAAACGGCTATGTTCCTTACTTGGAAAAAATTCTCACAAAAGCAAGATTAATTTGCTTGTAAAATTGAGGATATTTTTCAGTAATTTTGTAGGTCAGGTTACCCCCTGTTCCGCTGTTCCGCTTTGGTTCCTTTGTGCCTTGTGCACATATAGCTGTACTGTCACGACATTTGTTCATTCTGTGACAGTACTCAGTATAGTAAACTAAGATTCGTAATACTTCGATATTAGCGACTAACATTACTGTCACAGAATAAACAAATATGGAAACAAAAGTACAAAGTTTTGATGGCTCAGGGAACGTTAAGATTTTCATCGAAAAAATCTCTTTACGTTCTGCACTGAAAGGATTTGAGGGCGAAAAAGCCGCTCAAAATTTGGCCAGTCGCTTGGAAGGTAGGGCTTTCGACGTGTACTTGCGATTATCAGCAGCAGACAAGAAAGACCCTGAGAAAATAAAAGACGAATTGATGAGAGAATTCGAGCTTGGGAACCAAGATAGAGAAATTGCCATACAAGAATTAGCCAGCCGTACAAGACAACACGACGAGTCTCCTCAAACTTTTGCTTTCAAAATACAGGAGTTAGTAAAACTTGCCTATCCAACCTTTAATGATGAAACACGTCAGACAATTGCGAAAGATTATTTCGTAAAGGGATTACACCAAAAGATGCAGATTTCTTTGAAGGCCTTGCCTAAGTTTTCAACTGCCGCTTTGAATGACCTGGCAAAGGAGACAACCAGATTACAAATCGCTGGTATTCAGTCTCTTGCGTCAAATCAACAAGGCATTGTATGTCTGTCAATACAGAAGATCTTGTTGATTCAATTGCCGATAAGGTGTTGGAAAAGATGAATGGTATGTCTGTGGGAGCTCCCGGGGGTACTGAAGCATCACCCAGTGTAAATTATTTCGGCAAACGTTCCAACCGCTTTACGACTCGTGGAAAAAATCAGTCTCGTCCTCGTTCAAGGAATTTTAGAGGAGGATATCAGCCATCAAATTCTCAGTCTCAAAAGTGTCGGTCGTGTCAAAGCACTGATCATTATGTCCGGGAATGCCCTTCAAGGTTTTGTCAGGCCTGCGGAAACAAAGGTCATGATTCATGGGACAAGTCGTGCCCAAATTATCAATGACTAAGCCAAGACGAATCAAATAAACAGCAAATTTATGGTGACAAGTTTTCTGCTGTTTTGAATGTCAAATTTGAGAACAATTTAATAAATGCTTTACTTGACACTGGGGCTAGCTGTTCACTAATGGATATGGGAACTTTTGAAAGTCTAGGTCTGCAATCAAAAATTATTCCATTTCCCAATCAACTGGTTGATGCTTCTGGAAACAACATGAGTATAATTGGCTCTACTATGGTCAGTATTTCCGTAAAAGGGCACGTGTTTTCTCACGAGATTAAAATTCTAAATTCCAAAACTTACAGAAATGTAATTCTGGGCAGAGATTTTTTATCCAAATTCGAGAGCGTTGAATTCGATTTCAAGAAGCATAGAGTCAAGTTGGGAAACAATTGGTATTACTGTGTGAAAATCAGCAAATCTAGCAGTGTGTCGTTGATCGATGACATTGAATTGCCCGCCCGTACAGAAAGTGTTGTAGCTGTCAAATGCAATCAATCTTTTGCTTTATTAACAGCAGATTTTGAACCTTTTCTTGTAACCCCTGGGGTATATGCCACCCGTTGTCGAATCATTCCAAATATCAAGGGTGTATTTCAAATAACGTTACTAAATGTCAATAACACATCTTGTCCGATAAACAGCGAAAAGAAAATTGGTTCGCTGATTGCAGTAGAGGAAACTGTGGCTAGCGTTAAAGCTATTGATTCAGATTTATCTGTAAATCTGGATCCAAATATCGTATACGGAGAAAATCTATCGGTCAATGAAAAAGCCAAAATATCCACATTGATTTCACAGTACAGTGATATTTTCGCCCAGAATCCAAAAAAGCCAAAAATCGTTACGAACATGCATCACCACATCGTAACAAATGAAGCGTTACCAATTAAACGTAAACCGTACCGGCTTCCACATGCTTTAAAAACCGAAATTGACAAGCAGATCCAAGAAATGTTAGAAAATGATATCATTCGGCCATCATCCTCCCCTTGGAATTCACCCATTATTCTAGTTAAGAAGAAAGACGGTTCCATGCGATTTGTGTGCGATTTTAGGGGCCTTAATGATGTTTCAAAGAAAGATTCTTACCCGCTTCCTCACATTCGTGATGTAATAGATAGAATGCATGGCACACAGTTTTGGACCACCTTAGATGCAGCTTCTGCCTACTGGTCAATGCCACTCAATGAGTCAGACAAAGAAAAAACTGCTTTCTCCGTGCCCAGAGGAAAGTACGAGTTTAATGTAACCCCTTTTGGCTTATGCAATGCGGGTGCATCGTATCAAAGGATGATTGACATGAGTTTATCCGGACTCGACTCCGATAGAATTCTTGCTTACATGGATGACATTGTAGTATTCAGTAAAACGTTGGAAGACCATATTGTGAGTATCGAGCAACTGTTTGCACGTTTAAGAGAATCTGGCATCTCCTTGAAACTTTCCAAATGCATTTTCGCAAGTGACAAAGTTGACTTTCTTGGGTTTGAGCTGTCCCGCACTGGTATCAAGCCTCAAACTCGCTTAACTGAAGCCATTGATTCGTACAAACGTCCTGCTACAAAAAAGGAATTACGTGGGTTTTTAGGTCTCGCCGGATTTTATCGAGCATTCATACCAAATTTTGCTGACATCAGTACTCCCTTAAATGGTCTTACTAGTGATAATGTACCATTTATTTGGACTGATATGTGTGAAGAAGCCTTCGTGCAACTAAAGATGCAATTGAAATCAGAGCCTATATTGAAATTTCCTGAGCTTAATCAACCGTTTGTCGTTGAGGTCGATGCCAGTAATTACGCCGTTGGTGGAATTTTATCTCAAAAAGGTTCGGATGCACAGTTGCATCCTGTGGCATATTTTTCCACAGCCTTACAAAAAGCCCAGAAAAACTGGTCTGCTACCAACAAAGAGGCCTTCGCTTTAGTTCTTGCAGTTCGCCATTGGAATGTGTACTTGGCTGGGTCCACATTCGTTCTCAACTCCGATCACAACCCTTTAACACACCTTCGAAACCAGCAAGATCCTCGTGGCAAAGTCGGCAGATGGATATCTGAATTGGAAGAATATGACTACACCATCAAGTATATTCGAGGTAAAGAGAATGTAAAAGCTGATGCATTATCGAGAAACGAACATGCTTCTCAAAACCAACCACCCTCCCAGTTTGAAGAAAAAGTCTATGCACTGTTTGCAGAAAATGCTAGTTTCTTAACGCAACTGAAAGAAGAACAGCAGAAAGATGCAAGTATTAGTAGCAGTTTGAAAGAAATATCCGCCAACAACAAGATCTTACAAGGACGATTAAGAAGAGTTCAAAAGCAATTGAGAGTCGAGGAGGGAATCTTAACCAAATCAGGACGTCCAGTTATTCCACCATCGTTACGAAAAATAATCGTTAAAGAATACCATAATATCGCACATTTTGGAATCGACAAGATATATTCATTGTTAAAAGATCGTTTCTATTGGCCAAATATGTACGCGTACATTCGTTCATTTATATCTTCATGCGAAACTTGCCAACGTACAAAGTGTGACACTGCTCCGCCCAAAGCACCAATGGTTGAAATGTTCATTCCCAGTGCACCAATGCAGTTTATATCTTTAGATATAGCTTACCTTCCCAAGGACAACAGCGGCTACCAATACATTCTTCTGATTGGGGACATTTTTTCCAAGTTTATCACCGCCGTCCCATTGAAAGATCAAACGGCACCATTGATCGTTGATGCACTATTGAAGAATTGGATTTTCATTCACGGGACTCCATTTTATATCCTCTCGGACCAAGGATCTAATGTTGATGGAAATATTATGCAAGAAATCTGTACCACATTAGGCATCGAGAAACGCCGCTCCTCCGCCTATCATAGTCAAGGGAACGGTTTCGCTGAGAGGAACATCCGTTCCGTAAAGGATATGCTTCGAGCAGTGTTACTTCATCGCCGGCTTCAACAATCGAAATGGCGTTCGGTCTTGTCTAGTCTCGTTTTTGCTTTAAACACAACAATCAGCAAAGCCACTAAATGCGTTCCATACGAAGTAGTTTTTGGACGCCCTGCTGTTTTACCTCAAGACATTCTTTTCGGTAACACTCCAGACGAGTTTGAGCATACGTCAGCATACGATCATCTCCACACTGTTTCATCATCATTAAATGATGTTTTCCAACAAGTTATGAGCTCGTTAGCATTAAGTAAGAAAACAATGCAACGTCATTATAATAAGAATATTCGTTTCAACGATTACAAAGAAGGACAAAAGGTATGGTTGAAAAATAAGCATTACAAATCAGGCGAAAACCGCAAACTGGCTCCTCGAAGAAATGGTCCGTGGATCGTTCTAAGAAAGCTCCCAAATGGAGTGAACTTTAAAATTGAAAATTCTAGAAAAGAACAAAAAGTGGTGCACCACAATCGATTGTTACCGTTTATTGAAAGAGACGCTGAATTACTATCAGACGAAGAGCCTAATCACATCGATTTATCCGACGAAGAACCTTCAGTTGTATCCGAATTGTCATCAGAAAGCTCCGCAAGTGATTACGAGGAGGATCTGCAGGACGAGCTCAACCAACAATTGCAGGAAGACATTGTTCCCCGAAGAAACTACCCTCGTCGTGATAGACGAGTTCGTGAATTGCCGGATGCTATTCCGTGGAACGTTATTAATATTTAGATTTAGAATTAGTTTAGATTTTGATATATCGTTTTAGTTTTGTTAGGGGGGGAGAAATGTAGGTCAGGTTACCCCCTGTTCCGCTGTTCCGCTTTGGTTCCTTTGTGCCTTGTGCACATATAGCTGTACTGTCACGACATTTGTTCATTCTGTGACAGTACTCAGTATAGTAAACTAAGATTCGTAATACTTCGATATTAGCGACTAACAATTTGATTGTTGAAATTCAATCTTAAGAGACAGAATTAATTGAAAATCGTACAAATGCACAATTATAAAACATGATCTCTGGCTTCTTTCAAAGATTATTTCTACCGCTTTGCCTGGAAATTTAATGCTTTTATTAAAGACCCATTGTCAACCATGATCCTTCGAGTGCCGAATGAAAGCAAGACAAAGAGAATTTAGGCCAATAACGACTTTCAGATAATAAATACGAAAGTCGACGTTGGCGCACGTATTTTTTAAAGGAAATTCTGTCAAGAAACTCAATTATCTGATCACTAAACTGTGAAAATACTTCAGTACTAAGCAAACCTATTCAGGCCACTTTATCATCACTTGTTTCTTATATTTTATTACTTGCTTACTTGCTTTGAGAAAGTCTAGATACATAGCGAAAATGGTTCTGTTTTTGTCCAGACGTCGATTTCCACCACTTCCATGGAGTCCAAGCCCCAAATTGGAAATGACGTCAAGGAATCAGATAGCAATTAGTATACAATAGAAATTGAAAAGTTTCACAACGGAAAGTTTCGGAAAAGCAACTTCGAACAAAAAAGTTTCCGATGCTTTGTCAAGAGTTTCGGACAAACCAAAAAGGAGGTTTTTGCATGATAACAAAACATGTGTTAAAACTAACTGTAATTTAACGATAATTAATAATGAGCTACTTAAACTGACTATATAAAAGTATCCAAAAGTGTAAAGCAGGATTTCTAATACTTTGTGATACATTGAAATCCAATTGCTTTGGACGGAAAGTTTCGGACGAAAAATTTGGGACCAGAAAGTTTCGGATCCTTTCTAAAACTCGAACAAATTTCCTTTCTTACAGCTCACTGATCGAATCTTTGGCTTGGAATGAGAGTTATATCGGCACAAAATTTAACCAAAGACCAGCACTGGATGCTTTATATCGAAGAAACATAAGCAAACACGCATATTGTTGAAGACGAAGGTCTGCTTGATGAACTGGAAAAATTCTCCACGAAGGACAACAGCTCCAAAGATCATCTGGCACATACTTGTGCATTTTTTCAATCAATTCTGCATTTTAACAATAAATATTACAGAACAAAGCTATTTTGCACTGCTGCAATTGAATCATTCGTCATTCTTCCATTTTGCAAGCAAATTAATCATGCCTTTGTGAGAATATTATCCAATTAAGGAACAAAGCCCTTTCGTATTTCAGTAATGCAATGGTGCAATTCCTTGTGAAAACTGCGTTGTTCCGAAATTCCAGCAATGCCCAGAATAGGTTTCGTATTTCAGTAGCACGATTTTGTATTTCAGGAATTGGTTCTGTTCCGTTCCTTGTTCCATTCCGTGTTTCGCAATTCAGCAGGAGCCTTTGTTTCTTCCCATTTTGTCCGGCGCGGCGCTTAATCGAATTGAAAGAAATCAGTCAACCAGTGTATTACCCCAAATTTCACCACATCCTTAAATAGAATCAGTTAACGATTCTACCAACGACTAAGATTCTACGATAGAACGCAAAAGTCTATGGGGAGAACTTTTACTTTCTAAGAACTATTGGAAACAATAGAACGCAAAGATCCCCCCGCTACCATCTTCCCGTATTCGTCCGGTCAATCAAGGAAGGTCAGCGAAGAGCAAAACATGCTGAAAAAGTTTTATTTACTCTCTGTGAAACCCAGATGAACCAAAATAAAAAGGAAACTGGCTGTTATTTCTCGTGTTGTATACTTCAAGGAATTGAAGGAAATTAAATCCCCTAATCCCAAAAAGCCAACAAATGCTGCATCATTTTCTAAGAAAACTTGGATGACTACCAATAGACAATTTCGACAATTAAAATCAGAGACTGGGGAGAGCGGTTTGTTCTGGTAAATGGCAGGTGCAGTTCTGGTAAATGGCTGCCACGGAGCTTTTATAAATGATAAATTTCCCCCTACAGAACTGTTAGTTTTAAATTCACAGTTAAAATAGAGAAATTATGACTTAAAAAATAACCGAAAAGGTGCCCCATCACCAATAAGCCTCGTAACTAGAACCGTGGCAGCCATTTACCAGAACTGCATCCGCCATTTACCAGAACAAACCGCTCTCCCCAGTCTCCGATTTTAATTGTCGAAATGGTCTATTGGTAGTTATGATAAAAGTGACCTAAGTACATGAATGAAAAATGCGTCAAATAATGAAGAAAATTAATTATTATTCAGATCTATTTGTAAATTGTTCTTGTCTTCGCTTCAGACAACTGCATTTTGCCAATCAGCTCGATGTTTTAACTCAAACCCTTGAAACCCTTTTTCTAAAACCTAGCCCTAACCCTTACCCTATGGCACACAACGTGCCGATATTGAATGCTGGTACACTAAAATGCAGTTTAGTTGAGAGGTTTTGTGCTGATGTGAGAACAATATCTCAGACTCATAGTCTCAATTTGAAGTATGCCTCGTACTGAAAAACAAATGAAGCCCACTGCTTCAGATCAAATTTTAGCCTACATGCAGACTTTACTTTTCCACTGCGAAGGCAATTCAATGAGGAACCTCGTTGGCTCTCCTTCGTAATGGAAAAGTAAATTTTGCAGGCAGGCTAACCAAATTTAGCATGCAACTGAATAGACGTGATTGTACTTGGTTGTCATGAGCAGGCAATGCCTTGTTTTTAAAGGGTCTGTCTTGGGCATCTCCTCTTTGCTACATTCTTGTATCCCAAGTTCGTTCTCTTTCCTCTGCATCAACAACCTGTAAGATACAGTAAAACGTGTACATCAGCACATTCAATCAATCAGCGATGCTATTCTCCAGGCATCTGTGCTTAGCCCGCTGCTACTTAATTCTTGCTTTCGCCTATGTTATCACAACTGAAAGGTTTTCAATCTTGCAGATACATGATAGCATCATCTTCATCACCGAAGCCTAAGAACAGTAGCTTGTAAGCTTGAGGATGACTTGTGACACCTACAACATTTTTTTGCGAATCTACAGTTCTACAAGTAGAGTTTAAACCGCGAAAAGAACATCTGTGACCCAGGTTAAAGTGACTGACGAAGTCTATAACGATTGCGCCGTATCTAGAATCCTATGGTAACAATCATTGTTAACACTATTCTAGAACTATCAGACAACTATACTACCGCGTGCGCCAAAAAAAAACTATCCACTTTTGACAGGCCACGATAAATCGTACACTAGACCGATTTTAAAGATTTATGACTTAATCTTTAGCTAAAATCCAAAATTAGATTCTGGATTTTTTTGCAAATTTTTTAGTCTTTAGCTTCTGGAGCTATAAGCGAGTTTCTTAAAATTTTCGGTGTCGCAAACACTGAAAACGATCAAAAATCGTCAATCAAATTTTCTAAAGACTCGACATGAATAGACAAAGAGTAAACTTTTTCTTGGTGATTTGGGGATTTAGAAATCGTTTACAACCGCCCTGTTGCGAAATTCAGGAGTAGTTGCAATGACGCGCCAAGCCAAGCCGTTGCCCGCATGACAATTCAACGAGAGTCCATCATGGCGCTTCACTGTTTGCCTTTTTAACTCCCTTGACACAGGAACGCAGTACCTACTACCTGCACGAAAGTATAAAATCGATGAAATTACAAAGAGCACGACATTCCTTTGTATGATTGAAAGAAATGTTAAATTTCTCCCAACATTGAACAAATGCACGTGTAGCAAAGTATAACTAATCGATTGCTAAATTCCCAACTCATCGCGAAAAAGTGTCCTCTTTGTCCATTCAAGTCGAGCCTTTAAAAAATCTGATCGACGTTTCTTGATCGTTTTCAGAGTTTTCGAGAACAAAAATGTTAAGAAACTCGCTTATAGCTCAAGAAACAGAAGACTTAAAAATTTGCAAAAAATACTAGAATCTAAGTCTGGATTTCAGCTAAAGATTAAGTCATAAATCTTAAAAATCGGTCCAGTATACGATTTATCGTGGCCTGTCAAAAGTGGATAGTTCTTTTTGGCGCACCCGGTATCATTCTGGAAAAATCAATCACGAACCGCAGTTTAGCACAGTTTTCCAAATCTACACTTTGACCCAATAAAAAGTGAAAAGTTTTCAAAAATCCCCAAAATTTTATTACCTTATCCATCTTTAAACTTTCTTTTTATGCATTTGCATCAAAGACCAAACAAATTTTAAAGATGATCGTTATTTTACTCTTTTGAGAGAGAGTCGATGGCATGAGAAACCTTTCTTTTGTACAACAATATTTCACAAAATATCGTATTTTTCGCAAAAGCTATTTCTTGCGATTTCATATAAAGATTCAAGTCCTACATGATTTAATAGCTTTAGCAAGGATACAAACAACCATACTTTCGAGGCGGTGAGGGACAGAAATTCAATTTTATAATTATTTCTTGTTACTGTGGAGTATGCTAGTATGCTCCAAAACCAGGTATCTTCTACAAGCACAAACTACCACAACTTCCAAGCCTTTTCAAGACTTTCAAGAATTTTCAAGTTGTCTAAAATCAATTAGGCCTTGACACAAATGCGTATAGAGAAATTTCCATGATCAGTAATATAATCATTGATGAATTTTCAAAGAGTTTCGCCCTTTTTTGGGTCACACGGTCACGGTATGAAATTATGGCAAACCTTTTTATGTTTGAATGATGAGAACATTATGGAAGGGGTCTCGATCAAACCGGAAGGATTATACCTACCTATATACCTACTGAGATAGACATTAGAAATTTCTGCAAAAATAGGCATTGTAAATGCACAGAATCTAAACAATTTAGAGATATTTTTCTATCTGGTATCATTTTAAAAACCTCCCTCTGATCAGACACCTGATGGAATGATGCAATTCATTTTTAGTTATTATGTAATATTTGTGTCTCTATGTTAATGGTAATGGCAGCAGGGTTGTTACCCCCGGGTTACCCTAGCTGCGAAATTTTGCTTCTAATTGCGAGCAAAAGTTGACCCTTCTGCTAGGGTAAGTCTATCTCCTTGTAATTAGGCCAATGCTACTGAAACTAACAGGATTTACCTTAGATTGGTTTGCAAAGAAGTCATGGTCGAAAGAACCATTATCTGAGAACGACAAACTTTTTGCAAAGAGTTCAAAGGTACTTCGCTGGTTCTCGTCTTTTCGCTTGCTTTGCAATTTTCCACAGAAAGCCACACGCACCTGTAATAAAAACAGTTAATCAAAAATAATCCCAGAGCCGTGTTGAAGAAAACAATGTGCAGTCACGCGTGCAATTCTGCGTTGATGTTCAAACAGAATGGAGGTAGGCGGTATCAGCAGTGCTATCAAAGATAAATCAAATTCAAAGTTGAAAGATCTGCAGAGAGTTTTGGCTCAAGTCACGTTATTGTTTGTGCCCCAACTGGTATTTGGAAGACGTTATGCTTCGCATTCTTAGCAATGCTTTCATGAGTCACAAAATTGATTGTCTTGGTTTTGGAACAGTTTTGTGCATGCATCTTTGTTGATCGGTGGTCAGTGGTTGTTGCAGTTGTATAGTGAAGCAAAGGGCACTGTTTGTAAGTCTATGTCGTATGGTGCTGTGGTACCATGCTAAAGAAAACCAAAGAGTCTTAAAGGACAAGTCTAGGGTTGGTATGATTGATGATAAAATAAAAGAGTATACTGAATGGTTTATCGTACTTTTCCCCACTTATTTTTGTCTTTTCTCTGCGAAATTGCGTACTCAAATAAGCGATTAGTGCGTAGTGACGTCATTACGCACAAAGATCGTTGCTTTCTGACGTCACGTTCAACGCGAACGAGGCTGCCGTATTGTTCTCTTGCCTCTGAATCGTGGTTAGCCTCCTCACCGTGTACGTGTGGTAAAATGGTGACTAATGGAGACGTCATTTGGCCTAAATTATAAAAAAACTTCAACGAATTGACAGCTGTTAGGAACATCAAAATGTGGAAAAAAGCTAGCTGTTCACTTCAGCCGTTGGTAAGTTTGTTTTCTGACATTAATTTTACAAACCCTGGATTTGTCCTTTAACGATTCGGGTGGCACATGTATCTTGACATGGAAATTATATCATCCTGTTATTCTTCTACCCTTGGGTTTACTAGACAAGACATGATTTCGAATTGTACTTACCTCTTTATCAAGCAAACAATGAAATGAAAAGTAGATGATTCCCTAAAATTAAAATCATACACCTGGTGAGAAAAACTCTGATAATCCAAGCTGCAAGAACTGTTACAAGCACCAAATTTGATGCCCTGAGCAGACCTCTTACAGAAAAACTTAGTTGGACATTCTGACATTGTTCCATTGTGAAGGTAGCATATTTCATGCTCATAACTCATGTCATTTTTTAAACCCAAAAATATTTTTGAAGATTGCTGTTGTTTTGAATGGGAATTATGTCTAAAACAGACTTTGAAATGGCCTGTAAGTCATCCATAAATATTGATAATCGTGGGTCCAGTTGCTGAAGTAGATCTATGAATGACAAACTTAGAAAATAAAATCATAAACTATAAGGTACAAACAACTATAACCTATAACAAACAAAAGACAACCATATAGAAAGGAATTTCATTCTTAAAGAGCTGTAACATGAAGATACAATTGGAAAGTTAGAGGCACCATCTTTTTATTTCTTACGTCGGAAGTGTACGAATTTACAGAATTTAGTTATTAAGGAATGAATGAATGAACTTTGGATCGCAAAAGTACCGTTCAATTCTGATGAGTGTCAGAAACCTAAAATACAATGGTCATTTAAAGAGCTTTGGAATTTTTTCAGCACTAAGCAAATTGAATACAATCTGAGGATTAACAATTTAGTACAATTGCCTCATATAAAAACTCACACTTTTGGCCCAAATTCTTTAACTTTTAGAGACAGCATCCTTTGGAATGCTGTAAGTGACGATATCAAAATATGTGAAAATGTGGCAGCGTTCAAATAGAAAATCAAAACATGGAAAGGGGCAAACTGCAGCTGCAAATTATGTTGTTAACAGGGCATTACATTATACTTTATATTATGTAATTAGTTTTAGTTTGCAGTTGGTCTGAATTAGTTATTGTGTATATATACCAAGTGAGTCAATAAAAACAATCCCCGTTTGAAAGGCCACTGCTCCCTGGATATCAAGACGATAATATTGGCAAATACATTATTTGATGGTTGACATGTTCAAATATAATTTAAAATTTACCTGACTGAAATCGGCCACTCCGTTCTGACAATATTAGCGATTTTCTCGAGAAAGCCCCTTAAAGAAACCTTCAAAACAGGCCTAAAATCACCAGCAAATTTTTCAAATATTTCTGCCTTACAGCAATGACTTGCACATGCTTTAGCACGCTTAATTCTCTTGGGAAGATAAACTCACCGAAAATAATGTTCCCAGGGATGGCATTTTCATCCTCCCAAAGGGATAACACGTGCTAAAGCATGTGCAAGTCATTGCTGTAAGGCAGAAATATGAGGGAAATTTGGTCGTGATTTGATGCCGTTCTTGAAGGTTTCTTGACGGGGCTTTCTTCAGAAAATCCTTCATAATTTCAGAACGCTGTGGCCGATTTCAATCAGGTAAAATTTGGAATTTATTTGAACATGTCAACTATTAAACGATATATTTACCAATATCATTGCCTTGATATTCAGGGAGCAGTGGCCTTTCAAACAGGGATTGTCTTTTTCTGACTCACACGGTATATACGTATATATATACTTATCACTATCTGTAAATAACCAACTTTAAAGAATGTTAAATGAATCATGAATGGAGAGATGAGAACTCCGCTGAATGAAAAGATTGTTATTTGCAACCACTACGAAAAAATATTATCGAGATCCATGGCTGGGGATTGCTGGTATATTGGGCATGTCAATTGTGCAAGCTAAGACATTGGCATAGAGTAGACACAGGCGCGGATCCAGAGGGGGGGCCGGGGGGCCGGGGGGCCATGGCCCCCCAAAGGCTAAGAGTTCTCTTCAAAACCATTTGTCTTTTTGATGAATAAACGGATACGTTTCAAACTTCCACTTCCAAACGTGGCCATGACACAACTACAAGTCTAACAAGCTTACAAACTAATGTACAATCGACCAAAACGTCTGAAAGAGATACAAAACGGAACGAAAATCTCAATGCGTAGAGATCGAGATTGAAAATCACTTACTAATATCCGAGTGATAGCGAACTTAGCTCTTGAAGATAATTTATAACAGATTTCGCTCTGTTAATGATGGTAAAAACTTATGTCTTCTGTTGTGACAGTTACAAAGTGTCAGTCAAAGCGTTTTAACCAAGGAGAACACGGTTTAGAATACTGGTTAAACTTGCAAAAAGTAACTACTGAGTCATGAGAGCTTTAATAAATTAATGGTGACTCCAGTTTGGGAACCAGGGAACTTACTGTTAGAAATTTCATATAAATTTCAAATGCTTTTGGATTTTACAAGGTGTTCCAAAAAATTGCTCTACACTTGATTAAATATTACAAAAATAACCATATAATGAACGGGCTTCAAACACTGTCCCTAAGAACCTTAAATTTATTTTAGACACTACAATCTTGCAAATCCGCAAAATATTCACGGAGTTATGAGTTTTTGAAGTTCAAGTTTGTGCAAAAGCTGTAGCTAAGGCTTCTCGACAGCATTTATAATGAAAGTAGTATATGAGGCAATTATTTGTTTCGTTTCTAGTTTATTTCAGCGCAAACTTAATTGAGATTTGGAAAGGATTGTTGATAGCGTAACGTTTTCTAAAATCAATGCTTTGAGGAATTCTGTTGAGCAAAGTTTGAAAATGACTGTCTCTCGTCAGTTAAGTTTTGATTCGATGTTTTTTGGATACTTGCATTTATCAGCGAATTTTGACAATATTGTTTCAACAAGAGGTACAACATTGGATAACCTTCTTTTACCTCCATTTTAGAGCTTCTTGCATATCAAGTCATTTAGGGGTATCTGGTTTCAGCTGTCGCACAAACATGATCTTTAAAAGCTCGTAGGTCGTAGGGACAGGCTTATGTCAACAAGGAGCAAGTGCATTTTATCATTATTTTCAATATTTAATCAAACGTGGAACAATTTTATTGCGCACCCTGTATAACTTGTTTTTGTGGTAAATTTGTTACTTCTAAGGTTTCTGAGCTTTCTTCAGCCATAAAATTTCTGATGCTTGTGATCATTATTTTATGGTCCCTCATTTTCCCAATTGATGGCCCTTTAGATTTGCACAAAAAATGCAAGTTTGTATTTCTGGAAAAGTAAGTATTAAATGATGAACAAAACGATCTAAAATAAAGCAGCAAGGGCGTTGCCCACGTTTTCCGAGGGTTTGAAGGGCGTGGTCGCCAGACCTAGCAAGCAAAATATCGAAATTCCACGAGTCCCTTTCCATCACCTTTAGCGCTGTCGTTTATTGTACCTCTGTTTTTATGAGTAGAAAGAGAAGAACATAGCACAAGTAAACATACCTGCAGCAAATTAGAAACCAAATAGCCATATTTAATGATGTCTTCTGATCTCAATACACTTGCCGTTGCAAGTGACCATGTGAAGCATGTTAACACAGCAATTATGGCACTTGCTTTGATCCCACGCCTATTATACAGTAAATCAATTAGTAAACAAAAAACCATCTGCGATTTAAAAAAATTAACTCTTCTAAAATCCGAGAATGGAGGCCCACGTTAATGATCAGAAATATTGTGTAATGATTTACTGTTACAAGTAGTTAACGAGGTCTTAATTTTACCGCAGATTCATGCGTGAAAACTCAAGGCTACATTTTTCATTTGTTAAGGTAAATAATTTCTCCCAAATAATGAGCTGCTAACGAAACCAGAAAATAAATAAAGCAAAGCAAAACATGATTTCGACAATAGATTTCATACCAATGGTTTTATGTAAACGGAAAATACAAAATGTCGGAAAAGATAAGAGTCGGCTTTCAGTAAGGATTCCGGAAAAGATGGCGTCGAGGGGCATTTGACCAAGATGCATTGCGTTTGATGATCGAATTTCTATAGAATCACTGTTGATTCCATTATAGAACGCAATGCATCTTGGTCAAATGCCCCCCGACGCCATCTTTTCCGGAATCGTCCATCGGGAAATGGGGATACTATATATATTGATGCTACAGGGAAGTGCAATTTTGGAGGTATTTCTTTGGCATAAAAGCAGCTTTGAGTTTCACTCTAAAATGTTCTTTGAAAGCATGGGTGCTGCTTTTGACTAATGCTGCAAAGGTATTATATATTATAATTTAATTAACTTTCAAATAACTTTATGGCGTTTTGCAATGATCACGATAAAATACTTCAGAAATTTTTGGCATCATCCTCACTGTTTATGAAAATGAGATTCTCATAAAATGAGAGGTCGAGATACCTCCCCCTCGTATGCCAATCTTGCACAGATTATCGTTGGGGTATCTTATTTGATATCCAACATATTCAATAACCTACAACGATCTTGCAAGGAAACTTTCTTGGAGACACATTTTTCTTTGGGTCTTTCAAACCACTATTCTGTACAAAATGTTAAAAACCTATATTGATAAACTGCTACGTTTGCGTGTTTCTCTGCTTTTGTTCAGGCATTATAAATGCATTTTACACTGTCAACACGTAAACTTTACCTTTCCTAATTCGTATCCGAAATTATGCTTTTAGTGTCGAGCAAATAGTGCAAGCAATGAGGAAAAATGATGCTACATTTGACGATTTTGATACGTAGCAGATACAACTTTAGTTGATGAAGATAAAATTTCCTTCATGAACGAATGTGTCGTCTTGCAAGCAAAGCGTTGCACTTTTCTGTTTGAGACATGAGTCACACTTGGTGCAAAAATCATTTAACAATAAAAATGTGTATGAATCTCCAATGATCTTTACAAGAATTAGTATGTCTTTTACAGCATTCCAGACAAGACATATTACCAGACTCTCTCGTTTCCCTGTTGTCTTGATGATATCACTACAGTCGACAGAGACTCAAAATAGTACACTGTAAAACTTGGCACTATTTAGACGGGCGTTACAAGATCTTGCAGCGCAAATACAGCTTTCTTCTTCGCATATGTGATAAGTTTGTTGATTAACTTTCTATGCTTAACATGACTTTTGTTGCATTTCATCGCAGTGACTTGACGGTTTAAAACAGGCCTATGCAGTGATTCAATTGACGAATGCACAAGATGGGACCAGATTGAGTTCTCGTTGAGCAAGGTTACCGCAGGGATCCAAGGGACTCAAGTAATCAGTCTAATTCCAGGGCACAATCATTTCTGTTTCGAAGAGCGAATCGAAAACTTCAGAGACGGTCTTAGTCGGTTATGACAACTGTGAACTAAGAAACCTACACGGTGCCCCATTCTTCGACACTTGATTAAACATTTAACAAATAACGATATAATAAACTGGCTCCATGGTAAGATAACCTTGTCCCTGAGAATTAATTTTAGACACCACAATCTTGCAAATCCGCTGACTGGTCATGGAGATATGAGTTCTTGAAGTGCAAAAGCCGAAACTAGAAGCTTCCCAATAGCATTTACAGTAAAAGTAGCATGGGGCTATCCTTTGTTTTCTTAGCAAATAAACAGTAATTTGGATTCAAAGGTGAAAGAATGGTCGATAACAACTTTTCCTAAAATTCATTCATGCGTATGGATTCTTTGAGGCATTCTCTTGAGCAGAGTTTGAAATTGACTCAGTCTCTCGTCAATTAAGTTTTGACTTAATGTTTTTTCGATACTTGCATTCTTCAGCGAATTTTGACAATGGTTATTGGAATTATATTGCTTTTGAAAACCTATTTGGTTCGCTCTGATAATAACGAGAAGTATGACATTGGAAAATCTTCTTTTACCTCGATTTTGAGTTTTTGTGCGTACCAAGTCATTAAGGGGTCTTTGGTTTCAGCTGTCGCACAAACGTGATCTTTAAAAGGTAGTAACTCGGTGAATTTTCAGCGAATTTGCAAGATTCTGGTATCTAAAATAAATTGAAGGTCATAGGGACAGACAGGGTCATGAAGTTAACATGGAGCCGTTCATTTTATCGTTATTCTTTAATATTTAATCGAACGTCGAACAAAATTTTTGGGACACCCTGTTTTGACCAGACACGTTGACGAAGGTTTTGCCACTACAGTAAACACCCGCATAAAAGAAATTGAGGACTACGACCCTCGAGCTTGATTTTTGGCCAATTAACCACCTTATATATAAGAACCATTGTATAAATGTATAGCAACTATTTCAGCCTGTTGCAGACAATCACAGGTTCTTTTATGCGGATTATTACTGTATCAAGTCCTCACTTTGCACTGAACTCAATCACATTTAAAGGTAAGATGGCGGAATATCCCAGCTGATTGGCGATCACTTTATATATATATTTCATCAAAAATTCTACAAAAACATATTACGGATTACTCTACCTACAAACTACTGTACAATACTCAAAGGATGACACAATGGGGAGCAACAGACTTTACTACCCCATGGTCATTACATGAAAAACGATAAACTACATACAATTGCACATAAATACTACACACGATTAAAAAATAATAAATACTGTACTAGAGTCTGTTTAACATCAGATGTCAGGTCAGGGCTGCGATAATTGTCAATAACGTCGCGAGCAAAATTCTTTTGGCGATCACTTTGACAAGAGCAGCGTGAAAAGTACGTCCCAGGTATTGCAAGGGTCTCAGACGCTCGGGGGTCAGAGTATCCCCATTTATTACGATTCTTACAAGAAATGTGAACATGGGGAACATGGCTTTAAGAAAATCTTGAAAATATTAAAGATGGCGAAGAAAATGCATACCTGACTGACGTGAGCCTCAAATTATATATAGGCATATTTTGGTTTCCCGTGACAGGTCCTTTTGGTGAAAAATAAACACCAACTACCATTCCAAATATGACAATATTTCCCTAGAGAAAAAAGAAATTACTTTAGAATGATAAGCAGCTAAATCTGAATAATATCTAATTTTTTTTATTTAATTTTTTTACATTTCAATAAAGATTTACAAGACAAATTTACTAGTTACACTACTTACAAAATACTTAACGACACTACAAAGACGATACCACGGGGGGCGAAAGACTATGACTACCCCGCGGCCATTACACGAAGCTAAGAAATCCTGCATATACAAAAACAACACGGCAAAAAAACCATGGAAAGAACACTGTAGTCTGTCTCAAATTGAAAAATGCCAAGTCCGTCTATAGTCTGTCTAATGCCAAGTCTATAGTCTGTCTATAGTCTGTCAAGTGAAAAATGCCTGCGAATAACAACAATCCAAGTGTTTTGGAAGAGTAATATTCGTCATCTGAGAAAATCCTTGGTCGGTTATTACCCGGTAGACTTAGTTTTATTTTCATTTTAGTTACCGCTCCTACCAAATTAACTATTACCCCCCTCATCGCTCAAACTAGGACTCATAATTTAACCTACATAAAGATTTCACTAATTTTCCGATCTGTTTTGGCTTTCTGCCGCAGCAACCACTGCATATTATTAAAAATAACAATAAAATATTTCAACTTTATGGCAAACAAAAACATTGATCTTTGTGGGCACAGTTTGTTTTCCCATCTTCCAGGGCATTGAGCCGCTTTGTCGTCGGGGTTTTACTTAGGCAATCTGCCGTTACTACAAGAATGATTGTCCCAAAGTCGCAAAATTAATTTCGATTGCTGTTATTTGTAATTATGAGTCGTAGTTAAAGCAACCGGCAGGTCTATTCCTAGCGACAAAAATAATGTTGTAATCAGTCTAATTACTGGGAGTCCCAAAAAAGAAAACCCCGTCTGGAACAGTGAAACTGAAGGAAATGCAAAAGTTTTATACTCCCAGTTCACAAAAACAAACTTCTTACACTATGTTTATAGACACAACCGGGTGACGCAATGAAAAGTTTTGAAAAAGAACCAAAATTTGATGATGTTACTAGCATTTAAATCTTCTTTTTGGCTATTTATGTCAAGGACCAAATAAAGTTACTAGATGGTCATTATTTTATAGACTCATTACATAAGTCTCAGTATCGCTCATTGAATTGCATGGTTACGAGCGAATAAAAAAATCAGATTAAAAATATTGAACGAATACAAGGAATCACATTATAAGTCTAATTATTTCATTCTTCCGAGTGATTAACGACAAAATTACAGCGTATCTTTTTCGAGCATTACATGATATCAAAGCTCTGTTAAGCATACGAGAAACCAATTTAAGTGATAGTGCAGGATAAAAATTCAATTTGATAATCATTTCTTGTGATTTCAGAGTATGCTTAAAAACTTGGTAGATTGTAAAAGCACAAAGCACCACAAAATCAAAGCAATTTTTAGACTTTGAAATATGCCCAAATTAATTTGGACCTTGAAACAAATGCCATTCAAAACCAAAGAGGCAATGTCAATTGCAATGAGGTGTCAGTTCGAGACTTAGAGTTCATTTGAGGAAATCACAAGAGCCTCTGCCGGAAGGTTGGAGGTCTTCAGTACGTTATGTTATGTTTTTGCAGCTTTAAATTGGATAGCAGTAAATCAATTAATATCAAGCCATTCTATACCAAAGAGGCAATGTCTATTACAAGGAGGCGTCTGTTCGAGACTTAGCGTTTATTTGAGGAAATCGAAAGAGCCTCTGCCAGAAGGTTGGAAGTCTTCAGTACGTTATGTTATGTTTTGCAGCTTTAAATTGGATAGCAGTAAATCAATTAATATCAAGCCATTCTATACCAAAGAGGCAATGTCTATTACAAGGAGGTGTCTGTTCGAGACTTAAGAGTTAATTTGAGGAAATCGAAAGAGCCTCTGCCAGAAGGTTGGAAGTCTCCAGTACGTTATGTTATGTTTTGCAGCTTTAAATTGGATAGCAGTAAATCAATTACCATTAAGAGCAGTACCGCTGGTGGCACAACCAGAGAAACCAAAATTCTCTCGGTCAACCAACATCTACAATAAAGAAAATAAAGAAATCAACTAACACTCAAAGATTAAAAGATTGTTCGCTTGCATATCAGTTTTTTGATTGATTACGGCCGACAGCTAAAGATTGCATTCATGTTGAAATGTTACAATAACAAAACTTCACTAAAAGTATTTTTATCACATGAAGATTACCGTAATAGCAATAAGGTTGCCGCTAAAATGACGCAAGCATTCCCACTGGAATCAAAATAATAATAATAATAACAATGCACTTATAGAGCGCTAAAATCTATATACAACTATATTCTAAATTGCTGTACAACATAGTGTTAGAAAACTAAAATTACCAAACGAAAAGCTAGAATGTCATTTACATGGTAAAATAATTACCAAATAAATACGTTTTAATTTTGCTTTAAAAGTTTCGACGCTCTGAGATCTTCTAAAGAGCCCAAGGGCTGCAGTACTAAATGTTCTGTCCCCACGCGATGCAAATTTTGTCTTTGGAACAACCAATGTAACTGATCCCTTTGACCTCAATCCGTATCTTTCACTGGTTTGTAACCTTAACATATCCTTCAGGTAAGCTGGAGTCATGTTGTTAAGTGCTTTGAATGCCAATAACAAAATATTGAAGTCAATCCTCTCTTTCACCTGCAGCCAATGCATTCTCGCAAAACTGGAGTGATATGATGATACTTGCGAGTCCCAGCAATAATCCTTGCAGCAGCATTTTGAACACGTTGCAACTTTTGCAACTGAGCATTCGACAGACCAAACAGAAGGCTGTTACAGTAGTCGAATTTATTTGTGATGAGAGCATGCACAATTTTTTTAGTTATTTTTGGATTGAGATATTTCCTTATATGCTTAATATTATAGATATGATAAAATAAGTTCAGATAAAACAAGAATCTGTACATTTACAATAGGCCTACATGTCTGTTTCAGTTTACTTTGCAACAAACTTGCTCGGTGGACGTGTGACAGAAACGATTGTGTCGAACAAGAATCTTGACCATTCAGAGAGTGATGACTAGGAACGCATGCGCTCTCTAAATGACGAGTAACGGTCATTTCAGCCAATCAAAGCAAGCATGTTTGCTCCTGTGCAGCTAGCTTTTGGAATGCGGCTGTCAAGTGCCTTCAAAGTGGCTTGCAGAAAATCTGGACTTGCACAAGTCGCCTTGGAAGAACAGGAAAGGAAAAACTTGCTCTGAACAGCTCCTCGTTAATCACTCATGAGACCTGTGCGACCTCGCTCGACAGGATGTTTGCAATAGCATGGTAATAGGACCCAACCGCAAGCTATTTAAATTTAATTTAAAATCTTTATTACTTTTGGCCAACAACCAAGATCAGAAAAGCGTCCTGCCAGACCAAAAACCATCCGCCTATCCAGCAGTGAACTGTTTAGCACAAGTCGTCCTTTCTTTTTACCAAGACGAGTTGCAAAACAAATCTAGCTATTGTTTTAGATATGCCTCATTATGTCAGCCTGTTTTCTTTGATATCCTATATTATCCTGATAAGCCATCGTAATTGTAAACATTAGACGTTCTTGAAAACAAACTACCCACTGTTTCCAGTTACATCCCTTCAAATCTAGCTTAACGAGGCTGCGCTCCTAGTGTTCAGTGTCCAGATCTGAATTGGTCTTTTTCGCTGCATGGACAAGTTTCCTATGCTGGATGACTCAATATGAATGACGACTGCGAAGTTATTACATGTTATAGGTCTATTACAGTTTATTTTGAATCAAATTTGAATTGACTATTTTGGTTGCACCGATGCTGGATGACTCATGAAGGCTCTCTTGTTTGAAAATAATACCAGCGACAATCATCAACTATCCTCAACAAAACTTATCTCTAAAATCTATTCGGTCCTTAGCAAAAATGCACACACAACATTTTCAAGATCGGTAACATAACCAAATTTCGGTGATTTTCAAAATGCTCAACTTTTTTGGGTCACACAATAGTTGCTCGTTACTTACATTCCCGAGACTGCATATTGGTCATAAAACACAGCAACTGACAGTGCAATGGTTGCAAGAGGAAAACCTACAAAAGAAAATGGAAAGAATGAAACTTGACCCAATTTACTCTATGCATTCCTGCCTGAGGGTGGGGGGGGGGGGTTGGCTTCTGAATGTACAGGTAGGTGCTTAAATTTATTATGACTTGAAGATATCTGTTCTCAATTTGGTGATGCTGTTGCTAGTAGAAAGAAAAATGGTTTTCATGAATCATCTATCGTTATTCGCCCCACATTTTAAAACTAAACACGAACAATACTAATGAGTTCTTCAGAAGAGCTTTTGTTGCAACTCTCCCAGAAAACGACCTGAAAATTGGACCCTAGTCACAGTAATTTCCCACACTGCTGAAACGAGGGGGGCTTTGGGGGTACCACGACCCGCAAACCCGGACCAAAATAACCAAAAACCCGAAAATCCGGAAGCAAAGCAGCCAAAACACGAAACTGTACTTTGAACAAAGATCTTGAACAAAAATTCCAGAAATTCGTGCACAAAAAATAGGCAAAATCTGCAACCCGCGAATGATCCCAAAACACCTAAACCCGCATGTTTTACAGATAAAACCAGAAACCTGAGGGCTAATATTGGCTAAATCCGCACTCCAAAACCACCCCCCCCCCTTATATCTGGGGCTCGTTCCGTTCAAAAAAGGGCGACTCTGTTTAGGCATGGATGTTGCTCAAATGCCCGCATCTTGTTATTACTGTCTGCTTTTCTAAACATCAATATACTTTAATTGCAATTTATGAACAAAAATTTTTCAGATGACACTGTAACCACTGATCTGAACAATTATTCATCTTATTCTTTTCAAAAATGAGAAAATAATTTTATAGACGTCAATATCTTAATGAAATTAAACAGCACGTCAATAAACTACAACGGCTAAAATACCAAATAACATAGTTTCAATTATAACTTTTGTATTTGCAACCACAATTCGGTTAAAAATTCAGAATAACACGCCGAATCGGTCTTTGGGGGTATTAGCAATACAGATTCAACGGTTAAAGTCTCTCATAACATGTAACTGTTTTGGAATCCGACTAAGTAATTATACTATTAGCCTTTCTTTTACGGTAAACAGGATTTCGTGAACCAATAAAACATGTTTTTTTTAAGCTGATGAAGGGATTTTAGGAATCCTTGGCTTGTCAAGAAGCCAAGTATTTGCAGCGAATTTGTTGGGGAGACGAACTCGAAAAACCTTTGTCCGAAAACAAAAGAATCTTGGCCTATCACCAACGACCCAAAAGTTGTCGGTCATGCGCATGTCANTGAGCATTCTTTTGGTTACAAAAGGTCAACAGGGGTCAGGTCAAAGTTTTTAGAGAAAGTGCGTGTCGAATATCTGTGTTTACATTTTTACGATCGCGGTAAATTTTGTTTGCTTTAACATGGAGGCAAACTTACAGTATTAGAAGCAGTTACACGGCATTTTCAGAGAAACTTCAGAGGATGAAGGAGAGTTTTCGGGGTCTTGAGAGCTAATGGAGAAGTTAATTCGGACATTCAGGCTGACAAATAATTGTTCGGGGATGACAGTGCAGGAGAAGAGAAGCGCGTTAGGCCGAAGGGCGAGAAGGGAAGTTAGGCCGGAGGACTACGACTGGACTACGGAGCTCTCAAAAGTTCTTGATATTCCAGAAGAATACTTGATCTGGTCCTGTTCATAATCTGGATGCTAAAAATTTTGATATTCTGAAAATTCAATCATTTCTTGACCTTTTATTTCTTGAAAGTTTTCTTCTAGCACCATTTGGTTTGAGATATAAGAGATTCTAAAATAGTTCTCAAATTTAAGTGATAAAAGTTGAATCACTGCTGGGATAAGGGCTGTCTGGAGAGCTTTGTTTATGGATTGAAACACCACACATAAGACTTTTGTTTGGAGATCAATAAGTTAATGAACTAATAATCAAAACTTTTTGATGTCCTCGACAAGAAACTCACCTGCTTCGATCCAACACTTTCGTTACTCATGAATTCTTCCTGCGTCTAGGGAAGGCACGAAGTAGCTACTACCAATGATCTGATTGGCTGTTATTCCCAGCGATCGCACCACGCAGCAACCACGCAGCAAAACAAGCCAGCATGGCCTTTAGCCGCTAGATGTCATACGCTCTCTAGGCTTGATATTGGCACTATCACTTCCCAATGCAACCCTAGCGCAATGGCGAATAAGACTAAATGCCATGCTAGGTAAGGCCCTCTTCTGATGTATGACATTGCGAAGAGCATTGTAGCCTTGCATTGTCCAAAGGCTTCATATCGACTCGAGCCGATTCTAGCACTTTTCATCACACAACCCTAGTGCCATGACAATAATGACAACGGTGGACACGAATTTCACCCCAACCCGATAGACTCTACTTGTACTTTCTACTCGTGAGTCAATCATCACAAAAATACCAAAATTTCAAACTACGTTCACACGATGCCGGTACGACTTGAGACAGGATCAAACTTGCTACGGATAGGCCTCCTGTTCCCACGAAAACGGCACATTTTTGAAGGCAAAATTTGAAAATTGCAGAATTTGAAAACGGAACTCTAACCGGCAAAATTTGAAAAAGGCGCCGTGTGAACGCTCTAGAACGATGAAAACAGAACATTTTTCAACGCTTTCGAAACGAGGCTGATTAATTCTTTAGGTCTAGGTAAATTTCTTTGTCATCAAAATCCAGCCTCTTTGTCGCAAACATTGCAGAAAGATCGTTACCGTTGAGTTTTCGGTCGTTTTCAAATTGGGCCGGTATCACGCGAATACTACTAGCTAAAATCTTGGTACCGTCACATGTTTTGCCGTTTTCAAAATGTGCCGGCATCGTGTGAACGTAGTTTCAGTTGAACAGTCATAGTTTAACGTAACTGCTTTCAAACGTTTGATCGCCACAACAACTTTTGAGCTACAATTTTTCATGCAGTGCATACTTATTACATATCGTCTTGATTCACACCGTGTAAACGAAACTAGTTAAATGACTCACCATGTACTGTATCTGAGTGAGACCCAGGATAAAGCCAATTTGTGCTAGTATTGCCACAATTGATTGGTTGTAACGTATTGAACTTGAACAGTTGTCAGAGCTGCAAGAAGGATTCACAAAATTACGAACTGAATAACACATAAAAGCAAAAAATCCCATTCATTATTACTTAACCACCACTTCTATTCGAGTCTTAAAGACTGATCGTAAACATGATTGACAGAGAAGACTAATTACACCTATCTTTTATATAAGAAACTAAGAATCGGACACAGTACTGAAAGTTTCTTAAAATTTCTCAAATTTGGGAACTCAAAGTTTTATGCAACCAAGCCATTGTCTACCGGGTGAGTCAATAAAAACAATCCCCGGTTGAAAGGCCACTGCTCCCTGGATATCAAGACGATAATATTTGAACATATATCATTTCATAGTGGACATGTTCAAACCAGTTATAAAATTTACCTGACTGAAATCGACTACTCAGTTCTAAAATTATGAGGGATTTTCTCGAGAAACATTTAAAAACAATGCAACTTTAAAGTCATACTTGCTAAATGTTTTCGTCTGACACAGGTTATAGCAAATTTTTAGATAAGATTCGAAAGAGAAGAGACGAGAATAAACATTGTGCACTCTGCGAAATTAGTCAGTCATGGAGCTCACTAAGTTTTCATTAGAATACAGAACTTCAAAGTTAGACCTGCTTCTCGAGGCGTGGTATTTGTGGCTAAAATGAGGCCAAGCCACTTTCCTAAGAAGATCGTACATAGAAAGCTTTGTTTTAACATTTAAAAAGAAAGAGAATTACGTAGTTCCTGTTGTTAGCTGTGAAGGATTTAGCGGTTCCTTGCTGTCTTGAAAATGAAAGCAGTTGGGTAACAACTATTTTTAACAAAAACAGATTAAAGGCTTTTAGTTTCCTTTCAGGGGTACGATAAAAGCAGTCGTAATAGGTTGACTACTTTCTACGAAGAATTGAATCCAGAACCATATTTTGGAAGCAGGTTGGACAAAAATGGCGGCAATGATGTTATGGCTTCCATGGATTGCAATGTTGTACGCAGGTAAGTGGAGGCGTTTTCTTAATATGAATCTAAAGCCCCATCTTAAGCCCTAGCTGAACAAGTAAACAATGTTTGCCAAACATTTAAGATTTGTTTCCCAAGAAAAAAGTTTGTCCGTTTGACCACGTAACAAAGCATTGCTTGACAAATATTATTTTCTTGTGTTGAACTTTTCCACTCGAAACATAAAATTAAAGTAAATATTACTCCTAAAATAAGGGTTTACTGGCATCTTTGCCATGATAGATTCGAATTCATATTTGAGTCTCTTAAATTTTTGGCCAAAGCTGCATGCTTATTTGTACCAACAATTGTGCAACTGGAGGGCACACTTTGACATGAAAAATCATTCCACTAAAATTGCACATCCTTTTCTCTCGCTACAGTAGCCGTCGTTTTATTAACACTGTCTATTGTCCTACAGTACAGTTCATCGGATTTTGCGCATAATAGCACACTGTAAAATATTACATGAAAATTCTAAAAATGTCCAAATGCGCATGACCAGTGGAGACCTTTTCGACTCTGTGGCTGCACTGGAGTGTTCATGTAGGAAAATTCTCACCCCATCCCACCTGCCGGCTCGCCTCCATATGAAAGGCCTTTGGTCGAAGAAAAACAACAATAGGCGCTGTCTTGTTTGTGTTCACGCGCCGTTACACTGTCTACATTACATTGTCTAAGTAATCTGCGGTTAAATTCATGGTCAGTTTTATGATAATTAAGAGCCTAGAAATTACAACTGCCTTGTAAACATTGCAAGCACTGCTTCAGGAGTTACCGTAAAAGTAAAAGCCCCACTTAGCGCCTCTCCCTAATAAGTCCATACCCTCCAAGCAAAACTATTCCCAACTTTATATTAACCCCCCCCCCCTCGTCTGCTTTGTATCAAACACAACTGGTTACCAAAGATTTTCCATTTACTTAACAATTTATATATTAAATTTTCATATACTTTAAGTTCAATACTGCATTGAATTTGCGTATATTTGAATTGCAAAATTTTATGTTAATTCCGGAAAAATTTACAGTATACATTCAGCTTCGTTCTGGCGGAGTCTGGTCCCTGGGTATCAGCCACCTTACACGCATGGATTCAATTTTAATTCTTTCAGATAGGTCTTAATGATTCAAAAGTCAAACTGGAGAATATTTAGAAGAATATACACAGAGTCCAGAAAAGGTCAAACCTTCCTCCGGATGCCATTTTCGTTAGTTAAACCTTCCTCGCCTTATCAAGTAAAATGAAAACCACATTTTTCAACTCCTCTCTTGTTTATAACCCTAAAATTTATAAACCAGTTGCAGTTGCCAAAATAACCCAAAATTTTTCTAGGTTTCTTATAAAAATTACTAAACCTTCCTCAAATATGATATTAATAAGCAAACCTTCCTCCGGCTCACAGCCGGGGAGCCGTTTCTTTCTCTGTATACATCCTAACTAAACGCTGTATTTGATGTAGCAAAAGTCACTTGCCTCTTTATAAGGTCACTGAAAGTAAATCATTTGGGATCATTTGAAATGCTTTCAAAATCTATTCGGGTGACTTTGCAATCATTTTTGAAACTTTGAAATCATTTGCAACAACCAATGGTTTGAGCCTGGCTCACATTCGGTCGTTGCAGTTGCCGGAGTCGCTGGGGTCGTTGCAGTCGCCGGAGTCGCTGGGGTCGTTGCAGTTGCCGGAGTCGCTGGGGTCGTTGCAGTTGCCGGAGTCGCTGGGGTCGTTGGAGTCGTTGGGAACGAGCGACTCAAAATCATCATCATCATTTAAAATANTCCAGCTATTTTCTCAAAATTGGGATGCCGATCCTTGCCAGTCCTCTGTGCCAACTGTTCAATCTATCCATGTCTCAGGGGTTGTTCCCTGACAGTTGGAAAATTGCACGGGTTGCACCTATTTATAAAACTGGTCCAACTGATGATCAGTCAAATTATCGACCCATCTCGGTTTTACCTGTTGTTTCTCGTCTGTTCGAAAAACTTGTTTTTGACCAGATGTATTCTTTTCTTAACAATAACAAGCTTCTTTACTCAAAGCAGTCAGGCTTTAGATTGTTGCACTCGGTTGTAACTTGCTTATTAAAGTGCACGAATGAGTGGTATTTAAACATAGACAAAGGCAAATATACGTCAGTAACGTTCATAGATCTAAAGAAGGCCTTTGACACAGTAAATCATGAGATTCTTCTTAAGAAGCTTTACTTATATGGAATAAAAGATAAAGAATTACGCTGGTTTCGGTCATACCTTTCGAACAGAAAACAGTGTTGTAAGGTAAATGGGCAGCTCTCTGAACTCGAGGACGTTACATGTGGCGTTCCACAAGGTTCATGCTTAGGGCCTCTCCTCTTTTTACTCTACATCAACGACCTACACCTATCACTAAATTTCTCTGAGGTGAATATGTATGCAGACGACACTAGCATCTCTTTTTCCTCTGATTCTATCCCGACTATAAATGAAAGTGTTAATTCGGACCTTCTTTGTTTAAAAACTTGGTTGGAATCAAATAAGTTGTCTCTCAACGTCGCCAAAACCCAAAATCTTCTCATAGGAAGTAGAAAGAAGTTGAAAGACATCGAAAATTCTGAATCAGAAAAATTACAAATCGTTATTGGTGAAGAACCTGTTTCAGCGATCAAACACACAAAATACTTGGGGATCGAAGTCGACCAATTCCTAAATTGGGATGATCATATTTCCGCGATGACCAAAAAGATATCAAAAGGAATTGGTATGTTACGCTTTGGGAAAAGATATCTTCCCCTAAATACGATTCAGACAATGTATAAAAGTCTTGTTGAGCCATATTTTCGATCCTGTTGTTCCGTGTGGGGAGTCTGTAGTATCACCGCTTTAAATAAACTACAGAAACTACAAAACCGTGCCGTGAGGATAGCTACCAACAGCCCTTACGATGCGTCTTCACAACCACTTCTAAAGGAACTAGGATGGCCAACAATCAGAGAACTTATTGAAACGGAAACTGCCAGGATGGTGTACAGGTCAGTTAACAAGGAAGCTCCTAATTACCTTACAACTTTGTTCGAAAGGTTGTCAGATAATAGTGTTAAAGAGCTTCGTAATACTAATACAGACCTCAAGCTGCCCCTCCTAAAAACTTCCAGTGGCCAACGGTGCTTTGCTTTCAGAGGAGCACGATTATGGAACAATCTTAGCACTGATGTTAAGACAGCGCCTACCTTAAATCGATTCAAAGCTGCATTTAAAAGCAGCAACTAATCTTTTCGTTTGGGTTTGACACTTTATTTATTTAGCTTTTAGTTTGATCTTTATGCCAACGTGTAAATTTTGATGAGTAGATATATTTAATTTATTAGCTATTTTACAGGGCAGTTTGGAAACCAGTATTGTAACTGTATACTTAACCCTGTGTAAAGATTATATATAAAATGAAATGAAATGAAATTTAACCCTATCTCACCTCTTACAAAGGATTCCACCCCTTACAAAGTTGTAAGGGATTCCACCCCTTACAAAGTTTTTGTTTGCTACTTATAAAATATGCAATGCAGCACCCCAAGATTGTGCAAGTTTAGCGTTATAACTACACTGTATCGAATTATGAAAATTTCAAGATTCCCTAAATATAGCACCGTAACCATGGCAACCACTGAGCAGTTGACAAAAATTGAATACCTATTTTGAAATTGTTACAAATGTTAATCTCAAATATGGTGCATATTATGCCTATACATGCATTTAATGATGTCCATCTCAATTTGACACAAAAAATTATAATTTAATCCCTTATTTTATTGTTTTAATCATGATACCCATTATCATAATAATCTTAACTTAATATCTTTTTATTGTCATAGCAACACGAACAATAGCATTAATTTGATTTTATCACGTGATTTTGATTGTTTGCATCCGCTTCAAAAGTCCCAGGTGAGATAGGGTTAGGAAAATAAATTAAGAAGCTATTAAACATGAATCAAACTGTAAATCCCTATTTGCAGCGAAGCCGCATATCTATTCGAGTTGAATTAAAATCTTGCGAGCGATGGCACATAAATTAGCGCATGCGCAGTATTGAAAGTATGATATTAACATCTTATTGTTGCATAGCAAATACCGCATTATAGACATGGTCAATTGTCTTAATCAAAGGGCAATATACCAACCAATTTGTCATGCAACTGTATCTATTTTTGGAGTTTCATGATTTCAGGACTTTAGAGGATTCTTACATGACGACATTGCCTGCACAGGTTGTTATTGATCACAATCTTAAACATTTTGACGAACATTTTTGTGAAATTAAGAAGCTATTAAACAAATCAAACTTTAAAACCCTATTTGCAATATTTAAACTTATGTACGATAATGGTTCAGAAAGAGACTCTTACCCTGTGCGGGGGGAATTTTTTCAAATTGATTACGCTGTCTGGAAGCAAATCGGCAAGAAAACAAAAGAAAAACTGCAAATTCCTAATTAAAATCCTGTAAGAGAGTAACTATTTGCAAAATTGTGTACCAATTCGGGAGCTTCATTTGAGAAAAGGGATACCCGGTTCGGAAAAGAAATAGCTGAAAACGATACCCAGTTCAGCGGCACATGCCTGGTACAAAAAATAGTTAAGTGCCCTCCCTCCCCCCCCCGGCTCCAACGACCCTAGCGACTTCAATGAGCTAATGTAAACCAGGATTTAATAAAGAAAAGTGCTACTTGTCTGTGTTTGAGTTTGTCTGCTGGGGTTAGGAAAGTGAATTGAATTCCAGAGCGCCACCAAAAATGAGGCAAACGAAAGAAACTCGGCCACTTTCAGTTTTAGAATAATGAAATAGCGTGTATCAGTTTTGACACAATTAGGGTGCACTCCACCTTTTCACTTTAATCCTCATACAAGGACCTCTCTATAAGTCATATGTCTACCGGATGACCCAAAAAAGTCCTTCCACTGGATCGAATCTTCTAGAATAGTGAAAATTAAGGGAGCTTCCAACTGTTTAAATTTCCATGTGGTGAAACCTTAGATTTCAATACTTTGCTCTTTGCCATAAGTCAAAGAACCGCCGAATTCTGCGCACAAAATGACTTGATCTTAGAAAGGCCAAATAGAGGGCCTAAATGCTTTTGGTAAGAAAAGCTTTTTAAATTCCCATGCTTTCGAACTGCAACAGGTTGTTCTCATAGAAGAGGGCTTTTAAAGGTGAAGAATTAATTAGCAACTGAGGCGAAATTTGCATCAGCAGGGGGGGAGTACCCTGGCCTATTATGTGACGGGGACGTGCAATCTTTGGCTGAAAATGGTACTAATAATGCTACAACTTTTGAAAATCTGTTAGTTAAAATTTTACAAACAATATGAAAATTTTGCCCATGCTTTCGCAAATGATGAAAAAAATTCTGGTAATTTCGCAAAATATCCTTTGTTTGGGAACCATAAGTATTTATTATGAATTTTCTTAATTTGCAGGTGCAATGTGCAGAGACATCTATGTCTCCCCGCATGGAAAACATTCTACTTCATGTGGATCACTTGCCATGCCTTGCAGAACTATCGGATACGCAGTAGAATCAATAAGTAAAGAGAAGGATACAATCTTAGTTGCAGGAACACAAAATGGCGGTCAAGCACGGTATACTGAAGCAAATATCATGGTCGACAAAGAAATCAACATCAAAGGCGTAAATGGTAAACCAGTTATTCTTTGCGGAATGAATACTATCATTTTTAAAATAAAAAACACCAACATTTCCGTCACTAACTTTCAATTTCAAGAATTTCAAGGAAAACCATCATCACTGGAAAAGACGATCGCGATAGACGTCACCAATGCTTCCATATTCGTAGAGGATTGCAATTTCAAAGCTGTCCCAGTGGGAATCAAATTCCATTGTAACACAAAATGTACATGCACCATTGCGAATACAGAATTCAAAGAATCATTTAAATCTATCATAACTGTGGGAGAAGGCATTTTGAAAGTTAATCTACGAAGGAGCATATTCATTGGAAAACCGTCCTTTTCGTATCATGCGTTATTGTTCAACTATTTCGGATATCACAAAACAACAAAATATTTCCATCTAACAGTGGAGAGCTGTGTGTTCCAGTACTTTTCCTCCAGCATTCTGTTCTATTTCTATAAAACAAGAGACTTTTCGATGGACGTGAGCAATACTACTTTTAAGCACAATCATTTCATATTAAAAGGACGCCATGTCAAGCACAAGCGTGGCTCAGCAATATCGTTCGAGAGGATGGTTTATCCAAAGAGAGGCTATAAAATTAGACTACTCATAACAAACTCTACATTTTTCAATAATACTAGCATCAAAGGTGGAGTGATTTACATTGGCAGTGCTGAGAAAGCATATTTGACAATAAACACTTCAATTTTTCACTCAAACAAAGCCTTGGACAGCGGAGGAGCAATTTTTTGCGTAGGGTATGTGGAAGTAAATATAAAAAAGTCAGCATTTGAAAGCAACATTTGCAAATCATCGAAAGAATTTCCGCTACATAAAATCATTGGCTATTCTCCAAGAGGAATGGGAGGGGCGTTACATTTCTCATCTTTTCGTACGTCAGCACGAGCTGAGATTGTTAACAGTATATTCGAAAATAACACTGCCGATTTCATGGGTGGGAGCATCTATGCAAACGAAAAGCTTACTATGTCACATGTCATTTTAAAGACTTCGCGAGAGGAAAAGGACACCTCCTATGAAGCCGACCTAGTGAGCAGCATACAGTCATGCTCACTTGAAAATGTAACGTTTGAAGTTCGAAATGCCATTGATTCGCGAACTGCTGCCTTTTTCAGCGGAGGATCACTTGCACTGAAGCTCGATAGAAAGTCTATGTTTATATGCCAAAAAGGTAGTCTTATGAAAGAAAAGAGGTTTTCATCAATCAAAAATTGGTCGTACTTTTTTACATTCCATTGTGGCCTTTGTCCACCAGACTTTTACAGCCTGAGTTACAGTATCTTTACAAATGGAACAAAGAACAATGCAAAGTGTTTACGTTGCCCCTCTGGGGGTATATGTCGGTCAGGGCTACTTAAAGCGAAGGATCACTTCTGGGGATACAAAGATCACAAGAGGGGTATCGTGCTATTTTCTGCATTACCCAGAGGCTACGGCTGCTCAGAAAGCCAATGTGTCACTCATGATGCTTGTGCTCCAAATCGGCAAGGAACACTTTGTGGCACATGTGAGAATGGATATAGTGAAAGTGTTCTCTCAGCTAAGTGCATTTTAAACAAAGAATGTGAAAGAACCAAATTCTGGCTCATCGCGTCGTTCTCGTTGCTTCTCTTTGTGACGTTCTTTCTCTGTAAGCAAGAGGTTGCCAAATTTGTAAAATCACAGTTTAGGGTGATGAGAAAAAAGAACCTGCAACGAGATATCGACGATGATGCAGATGTGGGCCTAATTACTGATGATGGTTACATGACAAGCAACGCATATTTACGAAGCAGTGGACAGGCAGAAGGGCATGACATTGCTGCAGCAAATCGTTCTCACCACGACAACCATGACTCTGACATCGTTACTGGCTTTATTAAGGTACTCTTCTACTTCTACCAAATTGAAAACATTTTACGCTCTTACAGCAGTGATATTGGGAGTCATATTTTTCAACGGTTAAGACACTTTGTTGGTAGTTTCTTCAATTTGGAATTTTCAAGTGGGCATGATGGCTCAATTTCATGTGCACTGTATGACATGACTCCGATTGGGAAGGTTGCGATAAGAATTTCATTTGTTGCGATGGTTTTCGTAATTTTGATAATCTTTTTAGCTGCCACAAATATATACCAGAGAAGCAGAACCAGATTGGGGCATCAATCAGTGACAAGTCATTCTGCCGCAAAAACTACAAGATTTGGAGACCGCATCCTGTTGGTGATTTTGGAAATCATCCTTTTAAGTTATGCTGTTATTACAAAATCAGTTTTTGCTTTGTTGACTTGTGTCCAAGTTGGAAGTAAGCAAGTCTTGTTAATTCAAGGGAATATTCAATGTCTCAAACCATGGCAATACGTTTTGATGGGTGTTGGTTTCTGTTGGGTTCTCCCATTTTGTTTGTTTGTCATTCTGCTTCCAGGCCTACTTCAGAGGGGAAACATCACCAAAAAGGGTATCTTCTTTGGTCTTTTATTTCCATTGTTATTTGTGTTTTACTCTTTGCTTGAAAAATGTATTTCAAAGCAGCAACGAGAGCAGGAGAATCGAGTTCAAACTGATCACGTGACTAATGGCATCCTGAAGATCCTTGCAGGCCCATTCAAGACTACACGAAAACACCATATTTGTTGGGAAGGCGTTTACATCGTTCGGAGACTGATCCTCCTTTCGGTTAATGCTTTCGTGCAAGATCAGATATACAAGCTTTATACAATGCTGCTGATACAGGTATTGTTCTTGCTGCATCATGTCTATATAAGACCATTCAAGAGCAAAATACTGAACAGTTTGGAAGCAACATCATTGACTGCTCTGATCATGATAAACTGCGTCAAAACATTCGCCGTATATGACTACGAACACGGCTTCCACGAAGAGGCAGCTGGTCTTTATCTTTTAAAAATATTTGCATGGGCTGAGCTAGCATTAGTGTTATGTGGTCCCATTGTGATTGGCCTTGCTATAGCACTATTAGTTATCGCTAGATTATTGCTCGTGACTTTCAAACTAGTTTCGTATTTGTACCGCAAGGCATTTGGATTAAGATGAAGGATATCATATGGGCTTGATAATGGAAATGCAAAAAAATCATGACTTATACAAGCCAGCATACCTGGTGTCCCAAAAAGTACTCCTGTTTAAAACACCACAAAAACTCGATTATCAAACCTATGACAAAATTTTCTTTTTGATTTGCTTTTTCAATGACCCAAAAATATTTAAAGATGACACAATATTTGTTTTCAAAACTCAAAGGTTAAAAAATTGCAGGTTGAAAAAACCTTATTTTGAGCTATACTTTCTAAGCAACATATTCAAAATGTTTAGAATTTTTATCATCCTTGAAGTCTCCAATGACTGTGTGCGTTTCTTTCCGTCATTCATGACCAAATTAAAATCTTAATATACACAAAAAAATTTATCTGGTAATCATCAGTGCTTTTTGCAGTATGCTTCAAAACCAGGCAGCTCTAAAAAGAGCACACATTGTTAATTTTAAAAACAATTACACGATCAGCTATATCTGGGAAAATAATTAGGTCTCTGATCTACTTGCCGAAAAAAGAAAGTTAAAAATCGGCCATGAAATTAAATTTTGGTAATGTTTCAAACATGAGTGCTTTTTGGGACACACACGGTAGCTTTTGAAAAAAGAAATTCCATTCTTAATCCCCTTGAAACGAAGCAACCTATGGTTACTCCGCGCGAATTCAGTGCTACACCGTAGCATCTAGATGAACTATCCCAACGAATCTGCCCATATCCTTCCTTTCTTGGATGACTGATCGTCATAAATTGTAATTATTCCCTGTAGCGACTTTCAAGTTAGGACAAGATAGGCCTTTAGAAAGCCACAATCTTAAAGTGAATGAACAGAGCTAAGTGGAGTAATCTACAAATAGATCAAAGAAAACACCTACACACACCAGTTTTGCTTTAGCTACAAAATGTCCACGCAAATTCCGAGATCATCAAATACAATAGACAAATTCTACACCTGTACGCACGTAGCTTTCGACTCCGTTCATCCCCTTTAAGAGATATTTCACAGGTCCATTATCAAACCCCTTCAATGTAAGATTTGAGTAATTCAGGGCATCATTCACTGCTGTCTTTGTTTCGATTTGCTCCTTGAGAGAATTTCCTTTATCTGTGATTACATATCGCTTTGACAGGGCGTGTCAATCAAAAGCAGCTGATGCTATTGTTACATATCTGCACTGGCTATAACATTGAAAGTGTCACACTAACCTGACAATGAAACTGCAAATGGATGTGAGAAGAAAGCATAAACAGGACATACAGCAACTGATGTATGAAAATATTTTGTAATTGTAGTCTTCTCCTTTACTTTGAATACGCTGAAAGGAAAGAAACAGATTAGTTACGAGTACAACAAGGGCAAATTTTGTAACAATAGCACCAGCTGCTCCCGATTGACACCCTATTTGAAAGCGATTAACGCTCAAAGACAAAGGGAAATCTCTCAAGCAATAAATCAAAACAAATGAAGCCGCAAAAGTTGCCCCAAAACCAGAATGGCAAACTATCGCGTTCTGCAAGCAAACAGAGGCTTTTAATTGAAGTTACGATTATATATCGAAAGAAGAAGGATAGATCCAAACATCTGCCTCACGGAGTCTATTTATCTAATCAGAAGCTAATCAGCAGGCCTTAGAATTCTCGCAAATATAGGGTATAAATAAGAAAATTAGTGCTCAGCTGTAATTACAGAAAGTTCCAAGTTTACAACAGGTGTGCTTTTATCTTTATAATACAGAAGAAACTCGAATAAAAGAAGCTGCGGATCAAGAACCCCCGGGCTGGTTTTTGGCCAATTAAGCACCTATAATAACCATTACACAAATCTATAGAAACCATTTCAGCCTGTACAGAAAATCACAGGTCTTTTTAAGCGGCTTTTTACTGTACCATATAAAACATAAATTTCTGTGTTAAATAAACTACAATGCCAAGATTAAAATACTGTACCATGCTTGGATATCATTAATTATAATTAGCGTGATAACATTGGCTCATATTGAATCGTGATTCGATTCAAAACGTTCTGGACAGTCGTAAAATTATTTAAGTCTGATCAATTTTTTCGCCAAACTATCATCAGCTGGATAACAAGGAAAGTTTTATAGCAAATACCATCAGTTGCCTTCGATTGACACGCCAGTACTAAGCGATTAGCGAATTCAAACAAAGGGGGTTCAATGGCCGAGTAATCAAGCCACATATGTAAACAGAGCAGACCGCAAAAGCACTGGTAGGCAACTCAGTCGTTGTGCACGCAAAAGGGGTTTTTACGAGAAGAAATGAATATATATCGAAAGAAGAAGGATATATCCAAACATTTGCCGCCTAAATTTGATGTGTTTAATCTACTAACTGAACAGCAAGCATTACAAATCTCGTATAGTTTGGTGTGAAATTCAACCAGATCAGTCAATCAAAGGCAACTGATGTCATTAAATATATCCGTTGTTTGTACGTGCGGCTATAATTCTTAAATGTAAACGAAGATATTTATTGTAAATAAATTACATAGCCTTGAAAATCTCGGTTAATATTCAAGGTCATAAAATTCGTCTCCAGGGTGAGTAAAACAAAACTTGCACCTTTTAAAAAATCATAAAATTTGATTATATTACCAATCATGAAAATTTCTTAATGTATATAGCAGGGACCAAATTGATTTTACACGTATTGCAAAGTCTTGAAATGACCTTGAATCTGTGTGAGAATTTGTGCTTTTAGAAGCTACCCGGTTTTGACGCATACTTCGAAATCGCAAGGCATACTTCAAAATTCAATTATCAAATTGAATTTTAATGCCACAGTACTATTTAAATTGTGAAGCTCCAATGTCGTGTAGGACTCATATAAAATCACAAATTACAGATTTCTTGTTTAAAATGCCATGTTTTGAAAAATAACATTGCTCAAAATATGGTTTTCATGCTGCTATTACATTCTTTCTTTCTCACGGAAGAACGAAAAAACGATCACCTACTACATTTATTTGGTCTTTGACGCAAATACACAAAAGAAAAGTTAAAGAACAGTTAAATAAAATCAAATTTTGGTGATTTTCCAAAAGGTGCATTGTTTTTTACTCACAAGGTGTAATCAATAGCTTCGTACACAACCAAGGTCGCCTACCTTGTATGAATTGGGTTTATTCGCAGTCCTGTTTTTGTGAAATAGTACATGGAGCAATTGCCGTCCTGTTAGTCCGTGTACTCAAAAATCGCACTGTCTGGTCCCCTGTGGTCATCTCTTATAACAGTTGATATCGTATTACATCAACACCTGAATTTGAAACCACAAAATTATTCTTACGTCATCTTACGTCGTCCGGTTCGGATTAAGGTACAACAGAACAGCAATTGCTCAGTGTATTATGTCATGAAAACAGGACTGCGAATCAACCCAATTCATACAAGGTAGGCGCCCTTGACACAACTTATGTTATTGTCGCAAAATCTGCCCTTGTTCGCCTGAATATATTTTGAGAGTTGGTCAACTTACAGTGAGTGGGCTTGACTACTAAATAGCTACAATTAAATTTAAATTTATCCCTTGAATCTTCCCTATCAAATACCTGAAATCAACAAACTTCAAGATGACCGAGACTATAGTAACAGTAACAGCTTTTTCCGTTTTTCCTTTTCTTTATACCACTTTTCGTTAGCGTTAGTATTATAATATTACCGAATATTAGCTTGATAGAGGCAAGGAGCACCTGAACTGAAAGCTCATTAGAGTCATATCTGGGTGTCCTAAGCTAAGCTCGTATGTTAAATTGTATTGATGTTTCTTGCTTCCGTAGATATGCTGTATATTAATTAATAGCTTGAATTTTGATGAAAATGAAAATAAAAATAAAAATGAGCTGGCTTTCAAAGAGGCAATTAACTTTTTACCACTCACGACAAACACAAATAAAACAGAACTTGAAATGTATAACAAGGGCATACCGTTCGTATAGTGTAATTGGTGATGACAATGAAAGTACCAAGTCGAGAATAAAGGCATGTCACTTTCTTGGGATTCGACTGTGATATACTACCGCTTGAAAACTGCCAGTTGATGGTACTTTTCCTGTAGAAAGAGATGTGCATAAAACAAATATTCGTACCGACGACATAAAATTTTACTTTGTTTTCGAAATAATCTTGTTCATGTAACAATTGTATTCGTTTAGATGTGATTGAAAATCACAATCTGTCTTTTCCTTCTCTGAGTCGCAAGGGAGAATATATGATAAGCGATTTTTTTCAAATTTCCTCAAGAACTCCATTGCAATTTCTCTGAAATTTACCCAAAAACAAGAGACGTCGTGTTTTCAATGCTTCTATGATGTCACACCATCTGAATGAATATCAACGACTTATGTACCGACAGAGAACAAGTATTCAGTGAATTCGATCAGTGACAAATCAAATACCTGTGATTCGATTGTGTTGGTCAAAATGCACCCAGCAAAGGTGAAGGTAGGGAATCCGGTATATAAAATGAAGTCAGTCACCGATAGAAATGATTCGACCACTTTTTGGCTGGTAAATGTTCAGCCTGCACTGAAATTATTTTTGCTGTTTTATCGAAATCGGCAACCGACAACAATAAGGATTTAATGAGACGAGGGAGATCTAATACCGATCAAAAGTCTTCAAAAACAGGGGATCGATTTGATTACAACGAGACAATAAGGTACGCTTTTAATATTGGCTTGGGAATAGGCTGCTCAGACCGAAGTGCATGCAAACAATTTCCGCTTGAGAAAGCAATCCTTTCTATTTCCGAGACAAGAAAATATCTAATACCACTAGGATGTTGTTTGCAAACATCTACATACTCCCAAGAAAATATGCACATCGTGTCGTAGTTCTCCAGCTAAACAAATTGATTTTTGATGACTTTCAGCGGATTTTTTAGTCTGCCTGGATCCACTAAATCCTTAGTATCAAAAATGCTTCTATTTTGCTTTTCACGATACATCCACAACTTCGTACCAAAAAGGACAATAAAACGGATTAGCTTACTGTTTTGATTTAGTGACAGCAGCGCAAACTGGCAGAGTAGCATTCTGGCTCTATAAAGAAAAGAAAAGAAAAATTGTCTCAAAATTGAGTACCACTTTAAAGAAAGAAGAAATATACTTCCACGGGGATTCAAAATTAAACAGTGAAAAAAAACAACGCCCTGTTGTGTGCATGCATCAATCTGATCACTGCCTAGGCCAACCACCATCTCACAGCAATGTAATGAAACAAAAATAATTTTAAGCAAACAATTAATCAAGAAAACTTGTCATAAATATGAAAAAGAAAACTTATTTTACGTTCTTAACTGGCCCTTCAAGATCTTGTAACGCAAGCCTAGGTAAGTCTATGGTTTTTAGTGCAATATTATGTCTCATTAAATTCCTAACCTGATCATCCCCCCCCCCCCTCGACAGCCCGGGGGTCAACAATTATTGTTTTCACAAATGCCCGGGGCCGGGCACTGAGAACATGCCATATTCTCAGTAACTGTATAATACGAAATGTTCAAATGTTGTCAAATACCCCGGGGGCCAAATTTTTAAATACCCCGGGGGAAAAATTTACTGCCAAATGCCTGGGGGCAGGTACTATATTTTGAGCAAATGCCCAGGGGTGTCCCGGGGGGATGGCCAGGGTAGGCATTGAACGAGACATTATGAGTCTCTGTTGACCGAAGTGATATCATTCAAGTCAAAGAACATACGTAAATAAGGGATCCAGGTAATAAATTTAAATTGTGACTCACCGACAATGAAAATGAAACGGTAATAGGATTTGGTAAATTGCTGTAATAATCATCAGGATCTGTGAGAATAGTGCTTGTTATGATATCAGCAGCTCCTAAAGATGGTATTGCAGTTGACTTCACTTTCCTAATAAAAGAAGAATGATATCATGAGAATGCTAATTATACCATAGACTGACTGCAGAGTCGTAGTTATCGCTATTGATAGACGCTCAAACTACTGAAACTCATTCCCGCCAGTCCAAAAAAAGTACTGAAATATTATTATGAGTCCAAGTGTGAGCGGTCTCGGTTTGGTGCAAGCCTCGTTTTCATGAGCGATTACTGGGACTCGTCGTAATCAGTCTAATAACACCAGGTGAGTCAGAATAAGCTTTTGCCCTTTGTGAGACTGTAGTTTTTGCAAATATTCATCAGTTATCCAAACGATTGATAAATACTTCAGCACTAAAAATGTTTTGCACAACAGCGTTCTTTGTTCCTGAATCCCCCTTGCCTATCCCTTAAGCCCAGTTTCCAGTCAGTGGAATTTTCCGAGCGGGCGGAAATTCTTTTGTTTACGACAGAAAATGTCGCTTCGCAATTGAATAGAAATTTAAGGTTGAATGGCTTTTGATTGTTTAAAAGTCCGCCCGCTCGGAAAATTCCACTTACTGGAAACTAGCCTTTAGGGGATATTACAGATCCTACTGGGTGATTCACAAAACGTATCTACTGTTTGAAAAATCGTTTTCCAAAAATACCAACCCCATTGCCTGACTGAGGCCTTAATTTAATTTTGGGAATTTTTTATAATTTACAATGCAAGATTTTGCTTTCAGATAAAGAATCTTCAGAAAACTGATTTCCCCGGTCTGTGGCTGAAAAATCCACGTGAGTGGCTCTATTTTATTAGCTTTCCAACCATTAAAATGGTAAAGGACTGTTTTGCAGCATAGGGTATTGTTTCATCATGACATGGAAACCGATAAAAAGCAAATATTCTCTTCAATCAATACAAGGGACGAAAACGAAACCTTTGTTTTAAAATCTGTACCAGACAGAACGTTTTTAACTGCTTTTGAGTAATCTGAGGAAAGTGACTTTTGGCTAATAACTGACTTATGAAAGAAGAGAGCATAAGCGTACGGCAAGATAAAATCTGGGGGGCTGCCCGATAAAAAGTCCATTGATTATGAAACTGTTGCCCGACTTTAGGTGGATTTTTGCCAGAATATGGCCAATTTTCGTAAATTTTTTCCAACGTTAGGGGGGCTGTAACCCCCCCAGCCACGCTGCCTCCTACGCCTATGGAAGAAAGGCATCGACAACTATGAGAAAATATCAAAAACTAAGTTGAAGCACCATTGAAACAAAGGACTTAAGATTTGACAAATTGGTTGCATAGTTTTAGCAGTATGACTTTTCAAACATACATTTTTTCTATATATTTTTAGCATAGGAATCAAATCTTTAAAAATCATTGCACGATTGGCTGATACATCTTTCGTTTGATTTAATGGCTTGAAAGGAACTTCAGGTACTTTGCTATAATATGTCATTGGCAATCTTTGATATTTTGATTATTTTCAGAATTACAGCGTCTTCTAAGTTTCAAAAAGTTTTCCGGTTATCAAATTGCTAAATCGTGAGCCAGAAAAGCTACAGATATCTGCTTACCGCCATATTATAGACTTTCACAAACAATGGTTTTCTTGAAGATTGTACCGTTTTTTCTCCATTAATTTATGATATACAACGATTTTTTTTTTAACCATTTCATGATTTCTTTCAATAGAAAGAAAAACAAAATAATTCTGAAAAGAATCAAGATATCAAAGATTGCAATGAACAATTATAGCAAAGTACCTGAAGTTCCTTTCAAGCCATTAAATCAAATGAAAGATGAATCAACCAATCGTGCAATGTTTTTCAAGATTTGATTCCTATGCTCATTTTTTGACTCACCCGGTAAATTACCTCGACATGATTTTGCCAAATGACAGAATTCTGACCCTTGAGGAAAACAGTTTGAAAAAGACACAATACCTTGATAGTTCAGCCAGGAGCAATTTCCCAAAGCTCTTTACTTTCACTGTGGCAATGCCAACGTAAAATTCTGAAAATAAAAACAGATTCATTTTACCATCAGCTATAAGTCTGAGTCAAAGGTTGCTCTTTATGATCTATCATTGGGTCTACAAAGCAAGGCATCAAATCTCTAAAGAGCTGATGTAAATGGCTACTACATTTTTCTTTGAATTGAATGGCTTGAAAGGAGCTTTAGGTACTTTACATTCTACAGAGTGCTTTTTTATATCTCGAACATTATCAGAATTACAGTGGCTTTAATATTTCAACTAGTTTTGAGGTTCTGACGTCATCAAATTGCTTAATCATCAGCCAGAAAAGCGACAAATTTCTGCTTACGACTATATTGTAGAACTTGATAAACTACGGTTTTCATGAAAATTCTACCAATTTTCCTCCATTGATTTGGAAGCTACGATGACTTTTAATTTTTCAAAACTCTCCTTGAATTTTTTTTGAAATAAGAAAAACGCTTTTATCCTGAAAATATTCAAGATATCAAAAAGCACAAGCACACGGTAGGACTCAAGCAAAGTAGCTAAAGTTCCTTTCAAGCAATTCAATCCAATGAAAGATGTAGTAGCCATTTACACAATCTTGTTTAAAAATTTGACACCTATGCTGGTCTACAACAATGTTTTCGAGGGCATTATTGCATCGTTCTAAAGTTCATTAAACAGGAAAGTTTAGTTAGCATGTCTAATCTTCGTTTAATTGGCCATTTCGTGTAAGGTTTTCAAATGGGAGACGTTCGGGGAATAATGGTGCGCATAACTATTGAACAGATGAACGATTTGAGTGAAATAAATCAAAGTAATTTTAGCCTTTCTGCTTTAAAATTCATTTTATTCATTGCAAAATAGAGGCTCGTGCAAACCGGGCAGATTTTGTAACAATAGCATCAGTTGTCTTCGATTGACAGGCAAGTACAAAATGATTAGCGATTTCAAACAAGCGATTAGCGAATTCAAATTACCCTCTCTTCGACTGAGTAATCAACCCCTGAGGGTAAAAAATCAGACTGCAAAAGGTGTCCTGAAGTCTAGGGAGGTAACTCATTCATTGTGCAAACGAAAAGGGGTTGTTGAGAGGAAACAGGAGCATATGTCGAAAGAAGAAGTATGGAGATATCGAAACATCTGCCGCCTAAATTTCATTTATTGACTCACGTGTACAAAGTACAAGTAGAGTCTATGGGGTGGGTGGGAAATTTCGTGTCTCCTGTATCCTGTGATAATTGGGTATTGTTTTTAAACAGACAGCGATTGTCTGGTCGATTGTTTTTCAACAAACAAAGCTTGTGATCATGCCTTGCGATATTACTTGTCTCCGGTGCAATAATTGTTCGAAAGCTCTGCTTGATTGGGAGAAAGGACAGGCTAAACAAATAGGATTTTATGTCTGTGTCATGGCTGACTGACTTCAATTCAAATTCAAAAGTAATTACGTAAATATGCAAATGATCAAAACAAATTCTTTCTTTTAATACCACAATGGGCTGTTCAGTTTCTTGGGTGCACAATATTAGTAACCAGACCCGATTTCAAAGGAAACTATTTCCTTTGAAATCGGGTCTGGTTATCAGGCTAGCCTTGCATTCAAGTAAGGATTGACTCATTGTTGCTGAAAACAGTAATGACGTCAATGTTAACATTGAAGGGCTTTCTCGGAATCTGATTGCAAGAACATACAGAGTTGAGGGCAATAGGACATCTTGTACGCCTAAGAAGTAACCCTATAGATTTTCCGTCGCAGCTCAGGAACAATGGAACAGAGTTTGAATGCTGCCTTTT
>REGM01000115.1:415415-446261 GCA_004194415.1 Aurelia aurita | reverse complement strand
GTACGAGGGGCGTTCAAAAAGTTTCCGGATGTGGGAAAAGTATAACGGTCGCATCTAAATTTCAATTTAAGAAGTGATCATGTATCTATAATATAACCTTTTGAAGAGTTATGCGTTTATAACTTCACAAATTAAAGCTCAGTCGAGTTTTGAAAATGAGCAGTTAGCAGTTCTCAATCTGCAGTCATGGAGCTTCAACGCACCCACTGGCGGGCTATGATTTTCTATGACTAAAAAAGTGGTTTAAATCAACAGCAAAGCCATGACCGACTCCAAGCTGTTTTTGGCACTTAAGCACCATCACAATCAACTGTCTATGACCGGTTTCCGGAATTTTGAAGAGGCAGAGGCTCTTTGGAAGATGACCCCCGCTCAGGTTGCCAAGCAACAGCAATAACAGATGTTCAGGTGGCTGCTGTGCATAAGGTAGTAGATGAAGATGCATGAGTGACAGTGCTACAGATAGCGGAGGAGGTGGGCATTTCATCGGGAAATGTCAGCAAGATCCTGCACAATTCCCTTGGGATAAGAAACGTTTCTGCAAGATGGGTCCCACATATGCTCACAGGGGAAAAAAGGAGAGCAGAGTGCGCTGATGCCATTCCATGGTGGAAAAATTTGACGGAGGAAGATCTTATGCAATTTGGGAGATAGTCAGTAGTAATGAAACATGGATTTACTGTTTTGATCCTAAACAAAGCAGCAGTCTCAACAGTGGATCCCAGTTGGAAAGAGGCCCCCCAGAAATTTTTCCACAGTCACACAGTTGCCAAACAAATGATTGCTGTTTTCGTCTCTCGCGCTGGTCATTTAGCAACCATTACACTGGTCACCCAGCGCACCGTCACTGCTGCTTGGTATGTGAAGGACTGTTTGCCTTGTGTGCTTGCTACAGTTGCCGAAAGACGCCTCAGAACTCGGCGTCGTGGTCTGCTGCTGCATCACGGCAATGCATCTGCACACAGGTCAGCCACTGCACAGGAGTTTCTGCAAGCGGAAAGGGTCCAACAATTGGAACAACCACAATACAGTCCTGACCTGTATCCGTGGGACTTCTTTGTGTTCCCTTTTGTTAAGTCAAAGCTTCGTGGGGTGAGATTTGACACCCCTGATCTTGCAATAGAGGCATTTTTGGAGCACTTTGAGGGTATACGCCAAATTGAATAGCCTAGCGTGTTCCAGAAGTGGTTTTAATGCATACAGAAGTGTATAGACAATGCTGGGGAGTAGTTTGAAAAGGTATAGACAAAACATTTCAGTTATCTTATTTTTAATTTTTAAATCCGGAAATTTCTTGAACGCCCCTCGTAATACATAAAATCTTACCTAACAAGTTGCAATACAGCAAGTGGCTCAAAACAGCTCGACAACATAAACTACCAAAAATAAATACTTCAAAAGTCTTTCACTTTTAATATTTCATTAGAGTCACCAAACATGTGGCTAATTTTCTTAGACACCCGCTGGTGTTAAATTATTCCTTTAACAGCACCACTGTTTACTGAAATAGGTAGCAGATGACGCGGAGAGTGATACAGGCAGAAATAGCCAAAATAAGTCCATGCAATAAACAAGGTATCTATTTTACCTTCGCTTGTACAGCAAGGATGCCTGGACTTATGCAGGCTCTCATCACGGGGACGTCCCATTTGCCAGATGTAAGACAAACCCTTGAAGCTGATCCTGCAAAGAAAGGAGATTAACTTGATTTACATTATCATAGGAAATTAACAAAGCAAAAAGAATTATCAAATTTATGAGACTAAAATTAACGCGAATGAGGGGGGAAACCCTACAATCAATAAAGAAATTTTGAGAGAAAAGGTAAGGCAGACGCTATGCTAAGAGAAATTAAGACCCCGTTTACACGAGCAAATTGGGATCGATCCAGTTTGGGATCGATCCCAACAATTTGCAGGCGTTTACACGGGACCGATCCCAAAATATCTTGCGTTTAAACGGGATCGGACCCAAATGGATCCACTTTGATTTCCACCTACGTAGTACAATGCAAACAATGTGCTTTGTTTTCACATCTTTGTCTAAAAAACAAAGAGCGCAGAAATAAAAGGAAGTCCTAAAGCCAAACAAACGCTGACAAACAAACGGATTAGCACCATTTCCTATCCGTACCAATTTGGGATATTTGCACTCGTTTACACGAGACGGGATCGATCCCAAACTGGAACGCTTTCCTAGCGAACCCAAATTGGCACGGATAGCGGATCGATCCCGAGCGTTCCCGTGTAAACGGAAAGCAGATCCGTACCAGTTTGGGATCGATCCCGTGTAAACGGGGTCTAAATCGAGGAACGGAATGAATTGATGTCATCCAGAAAAGTTATTTCAATCGTGATTTCAATTGCAATAGAAAAATTTCAAACAATTGTGATCAAATCAAACTTGAAGAAAACAGCACTGTATGCTATTAAAATAACAATGACATTGAGATCTTGCAGGAAAATAATTGTGGTACCTCATCAGTATGAAAGAAATTAACATCAGTATGAAAGAAATTAACATCTATTTAATAAACGTCCCACTTAACAAAGACATAGTACCAAAATGTACCGGATTAAAAAAATTATATCTCATTCAAAGATGAGTTTATTACCAGATGGATGGGTAGATGGACACTTCTGCGTCACAAATTCAGATGGCACTGATTCTTTCCATTTGAGATTTTGATTCCATTCCTCTTGACAAAGGGAACCATCCAAATTTCCAGCCGCTACAATAAAAAAGATACATACCTGATGAGCCAATAACGTTTGCAAAATCAAAAATTTTCATGACGAAACGTCGTATTACAAAATTTAACTATTCTAACTCCTTTAACTGGTTAAGACATTCCTAATCATAATTCTAGTCCCAAAAGTGCCAGTTTACTCTCAAAATAACAATCTAAATAACGTGGTAGAAGAAGATTTTCGAGCTCCCACTAAAGTTTTCTAAAGGCAAAGGAACTGTCAAACATTTTCGCAAACAAAAAACGTTTTACGACTTGCATTGATCGGTGAGCATTTTTAGAACCTAATAACTTCTCGTCATTACGGGCTGTAGGAAACATTCCGATTGGTCTTTGGAAAATGCTGTGGTCATAGGTTGCGGTTTTTAAGATTAGATTAGCCGCAATGTTTTCACAGCGGCTTCCTGTTATTTAGTAGCCACTCGACGGTTGACCTAGCAGACGCTGCGCTTGGCAGATTGACGTCACCTAGAGCCATTATGCCACTCAAATGGAAACATTTCCGATGGGCAGATTAGCGCCTGCTGGGTCAACAGTCGAGTGGCTACAAAATAACAGGAAGCCGCTGTGAAAGGATGTGAAAAACATCGCGGCTTATTTAATCTTAAAAAAGCGCAACTTATGACCACAACATTTTCCAAAGACCAATCCGTATGTTGACTACAGCCCGCGATCATTACAAAGTACGTTCTGCCTCTTTAACTGTGGAAAGCAAATTACACCAAACAACTCATATACCTATATTTTTGTAGGCAAGGCTAATAGGAAGCCATTTGGGGGAAATTCTTTATTAGCGAGCAAATAAATGCACTATGAATTACAAAAGATTCTTAAAGTTAAGTTAAAGCCTCAGTCAAACAAATGAGTTGCTATTTTGCAGAAAGGTTGTAAATAGTGGTTACATTTTTTACCTACAGTGTAGTAAAAAAGTGCATACAGATGATGCACAGTTCTATAAAGGTGCACAGAGTTTATCATGTGCAGGAATGGCTGACTGGTAGCACGCCGGCCTACCAATCTGAAGGTTGGTGGTTCGAGTCTCCACCTGTCAAGCCTGCTACGTAGAGTGAGGAGAGTCGCCTCACTCTCTCTCTCTCTCTCTCTCTGTAATTCCAAGCTGTAGGAATCACGAGGTGTCGTCAAATCTGGAGGAAGGAGCATGACACTGCTTCGATAAGCTTAGCTTCTCAGTGTTCTTAAAAACTACCTTTGAATGCTTGGTAGAGACAAACAACAACAACAAAAACAACAACAACATATCATATAAATTATGCCATTATCATTATTATAAGCAAGCCTCATATGGAATCCTCGCTTACCAGTACAACTCCGCCCGTTTTCTCGCAAGTAAAAGCCATTGTTGCATTGGCATGAGTAACTTCCATTTATGTTATGGCATGAATGCTGACAACCACCATTTATAATTCCACATTCGTTAATGTCTGAAAAATGAGATTTAAATGTTAGAAGTGAAAAAGTATATTTTTGAGATAACTTTTCCTAAAGGCGCAGAAAACATCTAATCTTCGTTGGATTTCACGCATGGACATCAGCAGTTCATAATAGGCGGTATACAAAAACTTTGAATCAAAGAATGATATTTAATAAACCTATCATACCTGTATCACCAATTTATGGCGCAAATTTTATTGCACCGATTGAAGAACTGGAGGAGCAAACAAGACAAGGAGAGCTTGACTTAATTCTTAGATTTTCTTATATTCTGATTTCACCTCAATTAACATATTAGGGACTTCAGAACGGAAAAAGAAAACAATTGCAAATTGTTTTGCAGCACTTTTACAATGGGGTTTAAAAGACATGCATACTGCTCAACATAATCTACTATAAATAACATTCCATGGGTATGGATGAGGGGATGTTTTTACCTGCACAAATCAGACCATTTCCAGCATAACCATCGATACACTGACAGATTGATGTATTCTGGGCAGATTTTTTGCAAATTGCTTCGTGAGAGCAAATTTGGGTACAAATTGCTACAAGATAAAAAAATGCTTGTCAAAATATTGAGGGGTTAGAATGAACAAATCAAACTTATTGCTTAATAAAGATCTAAAACGATAAGGTGTGCAAGCAGGTTAACCAGTCTACAGGAATACCGGGTGAGTCATAAAAATGTTTAGATGCTTGAAAGCATGTAGCTCTCAAACCATTTATCAGATTCCTATAAACGTATAATACCCATGTAGCCAACAAATCAACTTAGATAAGAAGATTTAGTTTGTCCAATCGATCTTATCGCCCTCAAATCACAAGCGACTTTATAAAAACGCTTCATCTCAAAACCTTACAAAATAGGCCCGAAATCTTTGATCAAATTTGCAAGCAATTTAGCCCCACAGCTATCATAATCAAGCTCTAGCAGTCTACCTTACCGCTCAAACATTTACTAGGTACATAACGAGGCTGCTGTATAATCGCATACAATTGGGACTGTCTGCCATTCAGCCTTTTTTCGTCTATTATCTATCATCATGAGGCTGGATTGCTAGCAAATTTGATCAAGGATTTTAGGCCTATTTTGAAGGATTTTGGGATGAAGAATATTTATAAAATCAGTTGTAATTTGAGAACGATAAGACAGATTTTGACAAACTAAATTTTCTTATCTAAGTTTGTATGTTAGCTACACAGGTATTATCAGTTTATAGGAATCTGATAAATAATTTGAGAGCTGCAGGCTTTCAAACGTCTAAATATTTTCATGACTCACCTGTTGGTGAAAGTAAAAAGAAACCTAAATGGTTAATATTTTCATTTAGCGAAACATAAATCATTATCTGACAATAGGGCAAGGTCTGCCTGATTACTCAGATTTAGCTGATTTTTTAACCTCTAAAACATCAAGCAAGACATAGTTTTTCAAACTTCAGTGCAATCAAAATTAGAATTTACAGAACATCAAATTTTTGTTATCAAATAATTACTGACGGTGGAGGAATGACGAGATGAAATCTTGATGAGGGTCTACTGCGGCCTCTGATAGAAAGACGATCATCCACAAGAAAACTTTCATTTGAAACTTTGTCAAAGTAATGTAAAAAACAAGGCATTAACAGTGCCCGTTTCTCGAGTTAGCCAGTAAGGAAAGTTTTGAGATTTTCTGAAAAGAGATCGTTAAAAAGTCTCCAAGAGGGAACAAGTTATTCTGAAACATTCTATCTTTCATTTTAGGGCTTAGAAGGTGTGCAAAGAAGGCTAAGCCTAATAACACATCACAAAACAACACATAAAAAACGTGTGTTTACACATCTTACCTAGCTCAGTGATAAAAAGCGAATTAGGGTTGACTTTCAGTGTGCCAAGGTTCCCCCTCTTGACAGTAGCCATCAGTTTGCTGTTTGGTTCAGTAGCGTTTGGAGCATATTCAACATCAAATGCAACGTAGATGGAACCAAACCTGTAAGAGAAGAACAACCAAGCTTAACAACATAGGAAACAAACAGAAGAGGACACAATTTGATGTCAGTCTGCCCTGGCCTCTATTCTGTCTCAAACTGCTATCAAGATACCAAACTTGGGGGTTTACCCTACATCCTCTAAAAACTTCCGAAATTTTGTGAAAAAATGTCCGAAAATGTTTTTCCCGAAAATATGTTGTCCGAAGTTTATTCGTCCCAAATCGCTTGCGTTTAATCATGGGTAAAAGGAAAGGCGGAATGTGTTTTGGGTTTGTATAGTGTTGTAAAGAATAAGAACTATTAGGCCTACCTTTGTGCATTTTTCTGTGTCGATCTTCTCCGTTGTCCTGTCGATTTTGCATTTTCAGAAGGCTACAGTCGCTTTCCACTCCACTTCTCAAAGCGCCATGTTGTTTAAAGCTCTTGTATGTTGTTCAGTAAAGCTCCTTCAAAGGGGAGAGGGTGGAACGGTACTGAACAACATACAACAACTTTAAACACCATGGCGCTTTGAAAAGTGGAGTGGAAAGCGACTGTAGCTTTCTGAAAATACAAAATCGACAGGACAACGGAGAAGATCGACACAGAAAAATGCACAAAGGTAGGCCTAATGGTTCTGATTCTTTACAACACTATATAAACCCAAAACACATTCCGCTTTTCCTTTTACCCATGGTTTAATGTAGTTACTTTGCATTGCATATGTCATATCAATGAGGCCAAGGGTTGGAAAATCTTCCAAATCAAATGAGCGAAAGATGTCTATTTGGCAGTACCTGACAAGTCCTTATGTCTCCTGATCGAGCACATCGAATCACAAATACATCTTCACCTACTCGCAAAGTTCAAGTTCAATAAGATAACACCTCCAATGTATGCCCTTGGAAATAATACAATGAACAAATTATCCTCAATTACCTGAAGTACTTTACATTCACCGAAAGAAAATGATTTGCTCCAATAAATATTCTCTTCACCTAAGACAAAGTGACAATAAAGATTTTTGATTGTCTAGAGCTGCAAATGCAATGCTGAAAAATGGAATATAAGAACTTTTGAAATTTCAAAATATATGCATAGGGCATTGTTTTTGAAAAAATGCTCTGCGGAGGATTATTATGGATTGTTTGCTACCGAAAGAAAATGCTCGAATATGTTGGTGAAAATTTTTAATCTATAACAACAAATTTCAAATCATAAATGAAACTTTTAAAGCTGCTCAGTGGCAAAAGTTTCTAGGTCGCGTGGTCTCCCCTGAGCCCTAAGATGGACACTGGTCGTTTGTTTTAACACATTAACTTCTGCATTACTTCCGCTATCGAATGATTGAAAACATAAGCCAGAATGGCTAATCAGCTTGCAAGTGGGGAGGAAAGGCAGCCACAACGATACAGAATTTAATGCACATGTTTCCAATTCTTATTGAATGCATCTACAGATACTGTAAGCATCATGTTCTTTTCAAAGAAGTGATGAATATATGGTGGACAATAGACGATAACGCTAAAGATGGCGACAGGGAGCTTTTTACCAAGATTCAGTGCGTTCTAATAGACCTTTAGCTACTCTAAAAAATAATCTGGATCGAATAATATTTTTATACATTTTTGTAGAATTTTCGAATGTGCACAAAAGTGATTGAAACTCTAACGCCACTCAATCGAATCTTCCGTATAAAAATGTATAAAACTATCGCTCGATCCAGACTCTTTTTTAGAATAGCTGAAAGGTCTATTAAGAATCTTTAACGATTTTATAGCAATTCGATTACAGAACGTAATGCATCTGGGCAAAAAGTTCCCTGTCGCTATCTTTAACGTTATCGTCTATTGTAGAGACATCTTTAAACTTCAAAGTGATAATAACGGCATTATCAACTGTGACGGCCGCTTGGCAATTTCAAAAAGGCAACATCTTTCACGAATAGATTGATGCAGTAATCAAATGCAAGGTAGGGGTAAATCAAATACCTCATTTTCTACCGTAGATGCAAGACTTTTAAATTCCACACTGCCTTTATTGCTCAATTTACTGTTCCATCTTATCTGCAATAATTGTAAAATCACTCGAAATGCCCTCTTTGCCTCTACAAAAGAATGCATAGAAATTGTAACATACAGTTTGGTTACATAAAGTGCCAGATAACGTTGGGGAAAGTCGAGAACGCTGTGGCCAAATCCCCTCTAGGAAGTCTTAGCATCCTAGTACAAATTTCAGAAACTGGAATTTTAGTTGAAAGAAGCTCTTAAATCTTCCATTCGAACGTTCTTCAAAACCTTTAAAAACTGATCAATTGTAGAATTTCCCAAGAGAAGCAGACTTCAACCTCTCTGAGAATGGCTATATTACGTGGGACACTAGCAGTAATGTATTAACTTTTCCACCAGTCATCTCGATTTCAGTAAGCCCTTTATTTATAAACAAATTCCTTTGGAACTCGCAGGATTCCCCTTGGAATGAAAATGTCTACGAAAAGGTCGATCCAGCACAGTTTAAAGGACAATTCCGGGGTTCGATGATTGATGATAAAATGAAAGATTATACTATCATGAATGGTTTATCGTATTTTTTTCAACTTTTTTTGTCTTTTCTTTGTGAAATTACGTTTTACAATATGCAACAAATGCGTAGTGACGTCATTAAGCACAACGTCAGAGCATTATGACGTCATGTTCAACGCGACAATGAGGCTGTTTTCTCGCCTCTGAATCGTGACTAGCCTCCTAATCGTGTACTCGTGGAAAAAATGGAGACCACTGGCGGCGACATTTGGCCTAAATTACCAAGATGTTTATTGAATTGACAGCTGAAACATAAGTCTAAATGTGGAAGAGAGTTTGTCATTTGATTCAGGAGATGGTAAGTTTGTTTTCTAACATTCATTTTACAAACCTCGGAAATGTCTTTTAACAGGAGCTTAAATCAAAATTAAAAGCGGTAATGATGGGCTTACCTCGGCATTGAAAGCCATCTCCAACAAAACCATCTTTGCATCTACAACCATAAGATCCAACAGTGTTCAAGCAGATCCCAAATCCCTGATTACATGTATGAGTTTTCGTCGAACACTCATCAATATCTGTAGTAAAAACAGGGATCTTTGGCTAACTACTTCAATTTATTTTTTTTTTTCATCTTGATGTGATTCAGTACGCTAAAATATTTCATTTGTGGCAATGGAATCTATTCGTAAAAATCAGTGAGCACAACTAATTCCAAGCTCGTCAGACAGTAGGCTTGCTCCAAGTCTGTTTCTTGCTTTTCAATGTGAGCGAAGGACAGTATTTTTTAGCCACCTCTGCGAAGGAGAAACGGGAAAGTGGGAGAGGAGAGGTAATCCTTCACAGAAGCAACAGGAAAGTGATGTTTTTCATTTACAGTGACTAAACAAGAAATAGACTTGGAGTAAGTCTACTAAGATAGACATTTACCCTGCTTTCAAAGTAAAACTGATACACCAAAGAAGATACTTATCAAAATGGTATCGGGCTGTGCCCTTCGTCGCCAATGACAAAGGGCTCAAGCTGAGCCCGATACGTTTATGTTACATTTTCTATGGCACTTTGAGTAATTTTGAAATAACAATAGACCATTTCGCAATTTGCAGAAAGGGACTGAGGAGAGCGCAGTCTTGCCAACAAGTAGAAAGTGTGGGGAATCCCTTCATCTACAGTGACGAGTGAACGGCTTGTGGCTCGGCCTCGATCTCAGCGCAAACTTGAGTTATTTTTTATTTATTTACACCTTTCAAGAGTTATACAATACTTGTTTAGTATGGTAAGTGTTTTATCTGGATTATTTAACCGTCTTGTCATCCTCTCGCCCATTTGTGAACGTATTTTGAGTCACTTTACTTCAGGTATTTACCCTCGACTTTGAAACGGCTCAGTTTAGGCCCAGCTCACCTACAATGAAGTTTAGTTTTTTTAGTAGATAGTTGAACGCATGTATGATTATGCAAGTAAACGAAAAGCATTGCTTGGAATCATCTAAAGCTTCATAATGAAACTGTGTACGGTTATGTCAAATTTAATAAGCAATAACAGGCAGAACCGAGCCAATCGAAGGCCAAGGAAAATGATTCAAGATCAATAGGCCTACTTGAACCGCCTCAAACTCGGGGTAAACACCTAAAATAAAGTGACTCAAAACTACGCTCATAAATGGGCGAAAGGTTGACAAGATGGCTAAATAATGCAGAGAAAACACTTACCATACGAAACAAGTATCGTATAACTCTTGAAAGGTGTAAATAAATCGAAAATAACTCAAGTTTGCGTTGCGCTGAGATGTGACCGAGCCGCAAGCCGTTCATTCGTCACTGTGGAGGAGGGGATTCCCCAGACTTTCTATTTGTTGCTAAGGCTGGCAGAATTGGCCGCGCTCTCCTCAGTCCCTTTCTGCAAATTGCCAAATGGTCTATTATCAATCCTTATTGAAATTTTTACTTCGCCACAGGCTGCACTGCAATTTGATAGGAACATTTTAGCTTGGCTAATTAGACTAGTTTCCGAAATCATTCAAAAGGTGCACAATTTTGTGACTCACCAAGTATTAATGGGTAGAAAGGTTCTTACCTTGACAAGTAAACCCATTTCCAGTATATCCAGTCCGACAAGTGCATATGAAAGACCCAATTGTGTTATTGCAGGTGGATGATTTTGAACATGGCCTTCCTGATTTGCATTCATCAACATCTACGATAGAAATTCAAGAAGAAATTAGAAATCATGCTAACTCCTTTTTTCGTTCCTTGGCATTAGGAAATTGAAGTTTTCTTTGTGCACAACTGTGTATCAAAAACATTGGTAGCTTTTTCTACCGGGTGCGCCAAAAAACACTATCCACTTTTGACAGGCCACGATAAATCGTATACTGGACAGATTTTTAAGATTTGTGACTTGATTTTTAGCTAAGATCCAGAATTAGATTCTAGTATTTTTTGTAAATTTTTTAGTCTTCTGTTTCTTGAGCTATAAGCGATTTTCTTAAAATGTTTGTTCTCGAAAACTCTGAAAACGACTAAAAAACGTCGATCAGGTTTTGTAAAGACTCGACGTGAATGGACAAAGAGAAAACTTGTTCGTGGTGATTTCGAAATTTAGAAATCGATCAGTTGTACTTTGGTACACGAGCGTTTTCTCAATGTTGGGAGAAATGTAAAATTACTCTCAATCATACAAAGAAATGTCGTTCACGTTGTAATTTCATTGATTTTATACTTTCGTGCAAGAAGTAGGTACTTGTTTTCCTGTGTCAAGGGAGCTAAAAGGACAAACAGTAAAGCGCCATGAGGTCAAGCAAGCATGGACTCTCGTTGAATTGCCATGCGGTTAACGGCTTGGTTTGGCACATCATTGCAACTGCTCCAGAATTTAGCAACAGGGCGGTTGTTGAACTAACACCCTTGCTGCAGAATATAACTAATCGATTTCGAAATCCCCAAATTACCACCAACAAGTTTCCTCTTTGTCCATTCATGTCGAGTATTTAGAAAATTTGATCGACGATTTTTGATCGTTGTCAGTTTTTTCGAGACCAGAAATTTTAAGAACCTCGCTTATAGCTCCAGAAGCAGAAGACTAGAAATTTACAACAAATCTGAGAATCTAATTCTGGATTTTAGCTAAAGATTAAGTCATAAATCTTCAAAATCGGTCCAGTGAATGATTTACCGTGGCCTGACAAAAAGGGATAGTTTTTTTGGCGCACCCGATAGGGTAATCACTATCTTAAGAACTATTCCAGTCTTCGACATGACTGATCAAAATGGAAATTTTACGACCTATAGCACAGTTAATCTATGTGTTTCATCAAATGAAGAATTCCCTTTCGACATGCCTGGCTTGTCGAACTCTTTTTAATCTATGAAGTAATAACCGGCTTTACCCATCCTCTTTAATACAAGAGCAAAACATACCGGGTGAATCGACGAAAAGTTAAAACATTTACCAGCCTGCAATTCGCTACCTATTTATCAGATTCCTTAAAACTGATTATCATTCTGTGTCTAACATATCAACTTAGACGCCAAAATTTAGTTTGCCAAAATCGGTCGTACCGTTCTCACTTTACAAGCGATTAGATAAAATTGTTTTACCTCAGAAACCTTCAAAACAGGCCTAAACTCTTTGATCACATCTGCTAACAATTCAACATGGCGATGCTGAAAACTAGATTGAAAAACGACTGAAAGAAATTCCTTTGTGTGAAGAATGATGGGGCAGGCTTTGTATGTACATAACAGGTTGCCAAGACAATAAGATAGCGCGATTGAGTTTAATATTCATCGCTGTGGACCTTGAGTGTTAGCAAATTTGATCTGGACGTTTAGGCCTGTTTTGAAGGATTCCTAGATGAAACATATTTATATAATCGCTTGTACCTTTGAGAAAAATATGACCGATTTTAGCAAAACTAAATAAGGAATAGCTAGCAAACTACAGGCTTGAAAACTCCGTAACTTTTTTGACTCACCTGGTAATATAATAGTATTTCTTCATGACATTTAAAAGTAAACAAACACTGTACCTATGGCCAAACTCAGCTGAAAACCACAAATGAAGAACAATATAAACAAACTGATTTGAAACATCACTGACGATACTAAGCTCTCCAGGTGCAGAATTCTGCCACTAAAGACCAGATGACGATCGCAGAAGAACTAATCTCATCATGCCAGGCAAGAAACTGAATAAAACCATTTAAAACTAAGTTCCTTAAGAATCAGCTCAGGATTCCACATGAAATAAAAACCAAAGGATGCTTAAATTATATCAAAAAGGAGAATTTTAAAGACCGCACTGCAATAAAAATTGAGATCCTTGTGAATAATTAACACGAAAACCTAAAGACCCGCCTTCCTTTGCAATCAACAAGTTTAAAAATCTGACAAAACTCTTGCGATTGTAAATCAACACTGCTGAAAAGCTAAGAATGAAGATCCCACAATCTGCTTGATTGCTCTCAAATGATCAGAAAGGTGACAGAAATAGAAAAATTGAAAATCCCACAATCAGCTTGATTGCTCTCAAATGATTCGATAAAGCGAGAAAGACGTACAGTAATTCCCGCATTTAGGAAGCCATGCATAAGACAAATAAAGCCACAAAAATTTTGGCCAGAGAAAAGTTTCTTTTTAAATCTCTCCGTCATTTCCCAAATGTAAGCCTTTGACAAAAATTGGTAGATTATGAAAAAATATTTGCACAACCCAAGGCTTAATACTGCATTGTGTCTGTGTTTATACTGCGATAGGCTCTCTGTTTCAAGATAGGCTCTGATATCACAACCTGTGCATCAAGAGATTTTAACACGAAAGCATTCTTTACATTTGCAATTAACTTGTCTCTCTGTTGGGACCTACCAGGTGAGTCAGAAAAAAGTTTTTACGTTTGAAAAATCCGCAAAATTCGATTTTTCTGTTCATCTTTAAAATTGTGTCTGTTTAGCTATATCAAAGGCCACGTCATTCTTAGCAATAATAACGATTATGCTAAATTATGTGAATAAGTTTGAAATGATACCTTGAAAACCCATATTTTGAGCTATAGGCTGTCGAAGACATAGTAAATCTTGCCCAGGATTAATAATTTTACAATGTCACATGATTTTTGCTTTGGACATGGTCACAAGATTAACTTCTGGAATAATCAACCATGTTAAAAATTTGAGTAGAAAAAAAGCTAGACCTGCTCATAACTCTGTGCCATTTCGTAGTTTAGAGAACTTAAGAATTTCGCCAATTAAAGGCGTTGAAAGGGTTATCATTGTCCTTAAATTAGATCTTTGATGCAACATCTCAAGAAGAAAAATTCAACATTGATTGAATTTCTGAATTTCGGTGATTTTTCCAATGCCGAAATATTTTTGACTCACCCGGGGTATATGGACCACAACATAGCAAAAACAAACAAGATTCGATCGTTGTCAATTATGAACCGTAGGGTAATATGAAAACCGCAAGTCACTATGTTGGTGAAGATACAAACGATATCATGGCAATATAGAGACTAGATTCAAACTTTGGTATTTAAGCGAGGTAGAATATTAAACACGAGCATCAATATTTGTCGCCAAAAATACGTTCGTTGTATTTGTAATTAACTTGTTACTGTGTTCGTGCTTCTATGGATGACAACACAACAGATAGAAACTAGATTAGCTATTAGTTAAATAAGAACGGCTGCGTAATAAAGGCGATATAACAAACCTGAGCACAAGTATCCATTGCCTGAAAAGCCTTGGTTACAGTTGCAAGTAAATGAGCCTTTTGTATTGTTACAAGTTGCAAAGTCATGACAGTTGTGTTTGACCTCAATTCCAATTGTATTGTTACTACACTCATCAAGATCTTGAGAGAAAAGTAAAGACAACAGGCATTAGATATTGAATAAAAAAATGCAAGTATTTCGCAGACTATTGAATGAACTATGTTGATCACAATTTTTCTGACAAACAAACAGTTAAAAGTCCGAAAACTGGCAGCAAATTTTTCGTTTACGATCAAATCTAAAAAATAAAGAACAAATAAAGACAGATAAAGACAATGAGCATTAAATGTTGAATAGAAAATGTAAATACTTCGCAGGCTATGGAATGAATATTGTATTGATCACAATGCTTCTGACAAACAAACAGTTAAAATCCGAGAACTGACAAATGAAAATAAAGACAAATGAAAAATAGAATAATCATCAGCGACTGGAGAATATATAGATATATCGAGCATTTTCGCACAAACTATCTTGTTTTTCTTGGCTGTGACCTAAACAATCGTAATCTTTTTCCGGTCCAAAATTATTAAGATACAGAAAGGACAAAGATGGCTTACAAAAAATAGTGTTTACATATAAAACTAATCTCTATCCTTTCTCTGAACTCTAGTTCTGCCAAGTACATCCCATAGTGCTTTTATACGCTGAAAAAAGTTTCAATATCATATCCCGGCGACAAAATGAATTCTTGGTTGCGTTCTTACCTTCACAAGTGACTCCATTCCCAGCATAACCGATGTTGCAAGTGCAGTTAAATGATCCATCCGCATTACGGCAATACGCATCTTTATTGCAGTTGTGAAGTCCTCCGGTGCATTCATCGACGTCTTAAGTTAGAAGAAAATACAATTCAACTTGAAAATACCAGGTGAGTCAAAAAAATTTCGACGTTCGAAAAATTATCCAAATTCGAAAATTAAACTAAGTTGTTACTTTTTCTTTTTGAGGTGTTGTAAAAAGATCATATTAAATTTAGGAATATTGGTTATTCTGTCAAAGGATTTCAATAGACGATTGCGCTAAAATTACGGAAAGAAATTTTACCATAATCCTTTGCGTCTGAACGAATTTAGACTGATTTGATATGATTTGATATGATTTGATTGGTCGATTTATCTCGCAGCGCGAATATTCATGGTAAAAAATTCCCCGATGCCATCTTTAGCGCAATTGTCTATTAGCGACATTCTAATCGTTCTTAGCTACATGGTTTTGAAGCATACTATAATATTGCACAGAAATTTAAGCAGGTCCATCCTTTTTCCATTCCAATCAATTAACATGGCTGATTATGCCAGAAATTGTGTACTAATCGAAAGTTAATGCGAAATAGCATAGCCTCCAAATCTTTAAAAAACATTGCACGGATGGTTAATGCATCTTTCCTTTTATTTTATGGCTTGAAAGGATCTTCAGGTACGTTTATATAATCCTACATGCAGCAGTTCTAATATCTTGATTATTTTCAGAATTACAGCAGTTTTCTTTCTATTGAATGAACTCATGAAAAGTTTTGAAAAAAATTAAAATAATTGTAGATCCTAAATAAAAATATGAAAAACGGTAAAATCTTCAAGAAAACCATAGTTTATGAAGGTCTATAATATGGCAGTAAGCAGAAATCTGTAGCTTTTCTAGTTTACGATTTAGCATTCTGATGACGTCACATTCTCAAAACTGGCCCAAGCAAAGAAGACTCTGTAAATCTGAAAATAATCAAGATATCAGAACTGTTGCATGTAGGATTATAGAAACATACCTGAAGATCCTTTCAAGCCATAAAATACAATGTTTTTCTTAAGATGCCAAAGATTTGGAGGCTATGCTATGCGAAATTAAGAATCTTGGCAAGATTTATCATCTCTTGCCACTGGCTCAAAATATGGGCTTTCGCACTATCATTTCAAAGTATTTTGCATAAGTTAGCATAAATTAGCATCATCGTTATTATTACTAAAAATAATTTGGCCTTTGATATAACAGGCAAAAAAGAAATTTTCAAGATCAGAGGCAAAACCAAACGTTGCGGAATTTTCAAATTTCAAACTCTTTTCTGCCTCGCCTAATGTTGTTAACTAACGATACATTGGCAGACGAGGTTTTACATTTGATAACAGGCATAAAAAACTTCAAAAAAAAACAAATACAGTATAAATAATTGCACTATGAACAGAGTTTTGTTTTGTACGAAGTTTCGGGCTTAAACCCATTATCAAGTGAAGTAAGATTAGTAGAACGTAGGATGAAAGAAGAGTAGCCCAATACGTCGTACAAAACAAAAGTCTGTTCATAGTGCAACTATTTATATTGTATTTGTTTGTTTTCGATTAAATATTGTGTAACACATACAAGAACATTATTTGTGCATTTTTAAAAAAACTTTAGATATGATACAAAAGCGTAGAAGCGAGAACATAAACATTACATTTAACGTAACTCCTCGAATGAGCGCTCTCCCTCAAAAGAACGCCTTGTAAAGCCCCAACAGTTAAATAAAACCTCCTTACAATGATATAGACTCCCTAAATGGTACGGGTCACAGTCTTAGCAGCAGTTTCAGGCATACCGAAAGGAAGTAGTTAATTGTGCTCCTTCTGTGACAACCGTGCACAAAACAAAAATTTCAAAATACCATACCTACACATTGCTTTAATTCCCCCAACGTCATCGTTAATTATACTTAGTCCGGACTCATTTTAATTGACTATGGTATCAATAAGGAATTGTCTAGTATAAAATAAGGCATTGTATAGAGTAGCATAGTATAAAAGAATAGTATAAAATAAGGCTGTCTATGTTCTTGATAAAATTACCAGAAATAAAACAAAAATTGCACCCACTTCAATGTGCCAAAACAAAAAACGTTTTTCTTCACTCATGGTGAGCAAGACATGAACAATACTGAAGCCTCCTAATTGATGAACTTTTAAACATTTTGGCTGCCTAATTTGAGCAACTTGATGACAATTCTACAAAACCACATGTAGCCTTTGTTAGTTCTTGACAAGGAAATTCGACATTCCAATTCCCGTGGTGACCTCACAAATCAATCAAAATAAGTCTATAAATATATTAACATCTACTATCTTGTATATTTCAAGAACGGAACATGATCCTGTTCATTAAATATCCCCAAGTCTTGTGCCTAACTTACGCATGTTTGTATCTTGTGTATCGTGTGTTAGTTTTGGTTTTGTTGCATTTGTTTAGTGTAATGACCATCGGGTAGATATTCACCATGTTACTCCCGGTGGTATCGTAATTTTAGTTGTCTTTGTAAATATTTATGCGAATATAAAAAATATATATATATTAAGAGCATTCTTTATTGCAGACCTAAAATTAAGGGGCCTAAATAGCGATAGACCCAATGAAAAATCACCCAAACACAAGAACTATGCACAGACCCAAATCAGAAAAAGCCTTGGGTCTGACTTGGACACCCCGTTTTCTCACAGCTTTCTTGGAATATATTTCTGCCTTGCCTTTAAAATCAATTTTTTCATGCAATAGTTCTATTCGTGTGGCTCTGACCGACAATTATTACCTTTCCTTCCTTCCTACTAGTTACAGAAATCCATTTAAATAGCTATGAAATTTACCCCCAAAACAAGATGCGTCATGTTTTCGGTGCTTTTGTGACTTCATGCCATTACCACGAATAATTCACGATGATAAATATATCCGTGTTTACCAGGGTAAATCGCTCCATAAGAACAGGCCGTTAAGGGTCGATAAAAACATTGCAAAAGCCATCAAGACAAAGCGGGATTAGCTTAATATTTTATATTAAAATATTTTAGCAAGAAAGTTTGGTCATCTGGTTCTGTTACAGATCAAAATTACTCACCCCGGCCGGGTAGTTACCCTTAAAATGTTGCTTACCTTGACACTGTACGCCACTTCCCGTATAGCCAACATTGCAAGTACAATCGAAATATCCCTCTTTGTTTGCACACAATGCATTTCTATGGCAATTGTCTTTGCTCAATTTGCATTCGTCGATATCTGTAGCAAAAGCAAAGATTTAAAAAAAATATGGAACTTTTGCATTAAAGCTTTGTTCAGGAGTCCATAAGTCTGATGCTGATCCCCTTAGTAACAAAAGCATCTATAGTGTATGTGTACAGTAAGTCAAAAAGGTGTCACATTTTGCTTAGATTCAGCACCATAAATTATCTACCAATTTCGATGAGTAAACTTATGCTTTTCAGTTGAAAAACGATAGACTTCATGTGAACAATTATCAACTTGAATTGGCCATGTAGTTCTAAGTTAATTTTATTTCATGTGAAAAATTAAAATTTGCTGCGCCTGGCAGGACTCGAACTCGAATCAACGTGGCACTAGTCCAATGATCAATGCATTACACCACTGCCATACCAGTGAAATGAAATTACCGGTACTCAACGGACTCTTTAATGAGTCAACTGCCAGGCTTAGGTTATCCAGCCTATTTCGTCTTTTGGTTTTATCCAAAGCCATCGTCAGAGCCTGAGGCCACCCTTCACGCACATATCAATTTCAATTTCCAAGCACAGTAATTTTCAATTGTTCACGTGAAATAAAATTAATTTTATAGCCAACTGTTAGCCGATCCCTGATTATCAATTCTAAATTTATGGGCAATCTTTTTGCCTTGCTTGGCAGCATTGAGATAGCTTGTAAGAACCTTTTCGAACTGAACAGTGAATTCTTAAATCTATGTTCTTATAACCCGCGAGGGTTACTTCAGTACTCCATGGTACGAGGTTGTGCCATTTTTTAGGGTACCTTTTTTACGATAGAATCCGGATTTATGGGAATGATTTTTTGTAAAACTACATTTAACGATATACTTTTTTCATTTTTTCCGGATTTATGGGTATACTTTTCAGAAATTTTTCCCGATTTATGGGTGGAATTTGTATGCTCTGAATGGCACAACCCCGTACCATGGAGGCTTAAGTTACCCCCCCCCNCGAGGGTTACTTCAGTACTCCATGGTACGAGGTTGTGCCATTTTTTAGGGTACCTTTTTTACGATAGAATCCGGATTTATGGGAATGATTTTTTGTAAAACTACATTTAACGATATACTTTTTTCATTTTTTCCGGATTTATGGGTATACTTTTCAGAAATTTTTCCCGATTTATGGGTGGAATTTGTATGCTCTGAATGGCACAACCCCGTACCATGGAGGCTTAAGTTACCCCCCCCCCCCCCCCGGGTCTTATAGGCAAGTTTTTACCGTGTTTGATTGAAAAGAATCTTCTCAATATTATATTGAAAAGAACACTTTATGAAAATACAAACAAATATAAGCAATTAAATGGTTCCTTAGAGATAAGCGATATTCACGATATCATAAAAAAGTATTTTGGTAGTCTAAAGTTTTACCTGTGCACAGTGTGCCCTTTCCTGTATATCCAGCATTGCATACACACTGAAACGAACCATCCTTATTGGCGCAAATAGCATTTAAGTCACAATTGTGAGACTTTGCTTGACATTCATTTATATCTATAACAAAGAGAAAAATGATATAGTGAATATAACGCATCAATCATATAGCCTTCAAGGGTTCACCAATCATAAAGTAGTATTGCCTGATAACGTGCCCAGGTTGGCTAATAGACTAGCCTGCGCGCAGCCTCAACTCTCCTCCAAAAGGAGTGATGAGGCTGCGCGCAGGCTACTAATAGACCTTTCTACTAGCCAGAAAAAATGGTCTTGCACCTGCATATCTCTCGAATATTTTTTCAAAAAACTCTTCACGGGACACTATCAAGTTAAGAAACTCTGGAGACGGACTTACGCGTCCCTCTTATGAAAACGACTAATGGGCAGAAATCATTCAAATATCATGGTCCGCATCTTTGGAACAGCCTTGAACCTGACATTACGCAAGCACCCTCTTTATATGCCTTTAAACGTAGACTATGATGTATGACCACAATGTATCTATTTCTAGATTTTAATTTCGTAATTAGCTTATTTATTTCAAATATTATACGAATTAAATAGGAAATTGTAAATTTTTGTCACGGCCCCCTGAAAAGCAGCGTTAGCTGACGGGGTTGCAGTGTTTAAAGAATCTAAAATGAAAATTAAATGATACATGAAAGCATGACCCTATTCTGAGTAAAAACACTGCTAGCTGTGGCTTGAAGCTGCTTCAGATCTTAGAACACTTTAGTCATCGATAACTTTACTCAAAGTGAGTTAGGAATGATTCAGTTTATTCACAGACAAGTTTTACTCATCTTTTGGCCTTGTTTCTCAATATTTCCATTCGTTGTGGGCCAATTTGGTTGTGCAACAGTTTAGGCCCATCAATCGCTTGTATTAGTCTATTTACGGTTATTTTTAAATTCTGATAATCTTCTAGGTTGATTGTAACTTTTTGAGCTGACAAAGCAATATCGCAAGAGATACATAACGTTTTTAATAAAACACTGTCCTAAAACGTTTTATCAGTTCGATTTTAGAAAGCTATGTGCTATCTACCTGGTGATTGATTCGGTGGTAAGCCGTACAATTTAATCAATATTCGAGCTCAAGCGCCTTGTATATGTTGCATATCTCATTACTATCTCTATATTTGGTAACAGTGGGCAGCTTAAAACAAGCTCTTTATGCCTGCAAGCAGTCTTTTCGATCATAACATCGCTTATTCATTGTATTTTGCATAAAAAATATTACGTGACAAGAATTTTTGGGACCGACTATCAAATACACACCTGTGCATTTTTCACCAGAACCTGAATATCCACTCTTGCAAGTGCATGTGAAGGAGCCGTTGGTATTCTTGCATAATGCACTTATATCACAATTATGGGAAGATGTGTCACATTCGTTAATATCTGTGAAAGAAGTAAACAAATAAGATGGGTTATTAGTTAGAAGCTAACTACAGGCTCGCAATCCAAAAGCGATAAAATGAACAATTATGCTGTTTTTCTCCTTGTCAGAAATGCTGGGGGAAGTGATGAGGCCAATAAGTGTAGCGCTACGAAAATAGGAAGGGGGGCCTAAGGAGGCTCTAGCGATAGACTGATGATAAAAAATCCTCAAAGGTATAAAGTCATTCTCTCTCATGGACACTGGAAGAAATGTGCCTGGAGGAGGTTACCCGTCCCCCAAGTCTTTCACTAAAATAGAATTAGCACGAAAGGACACTTAAGTATATGGATGGAACGTGAATGTTCAGATACAGCCCAGTTTGGGGAAAGAGGGTGAGAGACGCACCCTCATAATTATCACAGAAGGTAACTTTGAGAAGACTATTTGAGTTTGCTTAAAGACTATATAGTGATTGTCCCAATTTTCTTCTTACAATTCAAGAATCGAAGAAGAGATACTACGCTTTAAAAGAGCATTCTCCTTAGAAATTCGTCATGTGGGCAAAACAAGAAAAAAACCTACTACATACGACTACTGCTACTACGACTTGCCCAGAGCCAGATCTCAGCATGGGTGGTTAGACACTGCATGTGTGCTTTTATGGAGGAGCGAAGCAACTAATATGCTTCTGCGGAGGAAAACATTTCTCTATATAGTTCTGCGGAGGAGGAACGGACCTCCTTAACAACAGAACTTTCAAAATGGCGGCTGGCACAAGAATAGGAAACAGAATCACTCTTATCATGAAGGCAATGTAAGTACAACTGCGGTGTCTAACTACCCATGAGCTCAGGCTGGCGCAAGATAACATGGGATTTTAAAACACATGTTATTTCTATAATGTGTGCGATATAGAGACCGTAGAGGACAGAGACCGTCATGCTTTGCAACATTTATACCGCTTTAATTTACAATTATAAGACCGTCATGCTTTGCGAGAACTATATACCGTCATGCTTTGCACAATCATCAATTAATATATCTAAATATAAAACCAGCTCAAAGATGCTGGGTTAACCTGGCAAAAGGGCTGCAACTAAGAGAAATTAACAAGACAGTTGTAAAATGCAAAGCACAAACAACACTATTTATCGGGAAAATGGGTCTTTAAGCACACGGAAACTAAAGGCCAACAGTCAAAAATAGATAGGGCCACAACACAGCTCGTTCATGCCTTCGTATCCACCATAGTTTACCTGTGCATGCGAATCCATTTCCAGTATATCCTTTTTGACAGGAGCAAGAATAAGAACCCTTTGTATTATTACAATGTGCATCCGTGTGACAATTGTGGCTAGCCTCGCTGCATTCATCAATGTCTGTAAAAACGTAAAGAGAAATAATAACAAACCAAGAATATGCAAAAGATTGCTGAAGTGGAAATAACATTACACAATCAAATTGAAGTAAGAAACAATCGGTTAAAGATAGCTTCTGGTACTGGTTGTTAGTACGACTCGATAATGGGCTTGTGCAGCAATAAAATGACAAACAAGAGGTTCCCAATATTACAGTTTAAGCATGAAATACATATTTGAAATTTAAGATCCATTTACATTGCAGATTTTTAGGCACAGCAACAATAAAACTGGTAATGGTACCAAAATAGATCCGTGCTAGGAACAATAGCTTGGTGGTCCGAACATGGCAAAAATGGTACGCGTACCACAAATAATGGCTCAACTCAGCTAAAAATCGTAAGTGTAAACGCTGTGCGGAACCAATTTTCTTGATATGCGTATCAAATCTTATTTGTGCCCTGCCAAAAAAATGTATGTAGTGTAATAAAAGACGGCTTTTGGCTGTGGCTTTAATGGTTATAGTCTAAATGTTCGCCATTTGTACCGGCTAGTAAGGACCACTTCAAAACATTCCATGACAAAATATGTAAACAACCACGTCAAAGAGGCAATTTTTAGCAGCTGCTACCAGGAACCATTTAGATTTGTCGATGTGGTTTCGAAGATCTCTTGACTGGCGTTTCAAGATAAATTTCGCTTAAAGAACCAATTCAAGATTGTGTTGAAACAGCGAGCTGTTTCCGAGAACCAGTGATCGAGATACTTTAAAATCAAAAAGTTCTTGACGGGAAAATTTCAGACAATAAATTTTAGAAAAAAGCTTTGGACGCGTTTTAGAGAATTTCGGACAAAAACCTTTCAGATTAGACAAACTAAAGTTTTTTAGTTGAAACTAACAGTAATTTCATTCAATTAGTCGTGAGCTCCTTAAATCATTTAACTGTCTAAACTTAGTAATAATTCAAAATACAGTAAAATTTGCATTTAAACGTTTCGATTCTCCGCCTCAATAAACATTTTAAAAGAGAATAGTTTATTATGAGACAAGATGACAAGATATATCATTCAACGGTTCAAACTGATCAAATAACGTGATATCGAAAGCATTTCCTATGATCTTGTATCGATCTAATGCACTTCATTTTTTCTACGTTAAAAAATGTATAACTTTCCGATAATTTCTGACATCACTAGATTTTAGACCATTAAATTTAGGGACAAAGTTTTGTCCAAAAGTTTTATCGTCAGAAACTTATCGATGCTAATATAGTGGGGGTAAAACTGAATACAATTTGTACCTTCACATCTGACTCCATTTCCACTATAACCATTGTTACAGGAACATGTAAAGGAACCCTTTGTGTTTGTACAATTTGCATCTATGTGACAGTTGTCTTTCTTTTCTTTACATTCATCGATATCTATGATAAATAACTACCATAAATTTTCTACATTGAAAAGAAGATAGGAAATTCCATTTGCTTAGAGCAATAAGACCAGGCCTATTCCTGTGAAGTCTCCATCTGCCATACCTGCAATGGGTCATTCTCGGACTAGCATTTAATAGAAATGGCTCATGATACACAAATATTAAGGGACCAACACATTAAACCAAGATGTCTGTTGATAGATAAAATTCAGAAAATTGTCTCTCTTGACCCAACTGCAAAAAGAATCCAGGAATATATAGACAGCAACAAATGTACATTAACTTTATAATGGCAAAGATATCCATTTCCGAGGAGATAGAAAGTTAGATTTACTACAGCAGTTCCCATGTTTACAAAAACGGAGTCCGGAGAGAGATCAGTATGGTGAATGAAGAATTTTGTTTATAGAAATAATCTCTTTTGGCTTTTTCAAAATAAAATCAATGAAATGCTAAAAATTGAAATCTTAGCATAACTTGAAAGCTTCGATACCTTTTTTCAAGAAACCTTGTAGTGTCTCTATTACAACCTCTGTGGGTTTTTTCGAAAGAATTTTGATACGAAAACTTATATACCGGGTGAGTCAGAAAAAACGTGGGGTGTTTGCCAATTTTTATTGATGCAGTTTAATTCGCAAATTCTTTTCGTTAAAGTTCATTGAATAAAAGAAAAGCACATTTAGATATTAAAATTTGTTTGGTTGAAATCGGTTTTTCCGTTCCAGAATTACGAGCGATTTTAGTAAAATAGTGTTTCGCAAGATTGCAAAAATAGGCCTTCAATTAGATTCATATTCATGCACCCGCGTGACCTTCTAAACCATGACAAACATTTTGTTTCTCTGCCAAAAAATTGAAACAACGCATGCATTGTGTTGGAGCACAAAAGGAAAAACTGATTTTACTTATGTTGTATCCCTTGGGAACTAGTCATTTAAATTGTCATTGTTAGCAAGCCAAAAGTTCTTTTACTAGCGATACTTTTCACCAAAATGGCTATATCACAAATCGAAAATAAACAAGGAAAGAAAAGACTGATTCTAACAAACTAAATTTCTATAACTAATTTAACCTTTCTTCTGCAATATAAAACTTCGATACTGCCGATATGACTCGATTGTCGCCAGAATATGACTTGCTAAACGCCCCACATTTTTTCGGACTCACCCGGTAGATTCCCATGAAACCCCATGTTTCTTCTAAAAGAGACCTCGTACTTAAAAAGACCTTGTTGTCTCGTGAAGATCCTTTCAAAACCCTTATTCCTATGAATGCACATAAGCAAATGAACATAGAAATAACATATGTCCCAATTTTAATCTTCTGCATTGTAAAATAACTAAGATTGGCCATTTGTCTGTCTATTTATGGAATCATCCAGATCTTACGTATGACAAATTTTGCCTAAATGTTTCTAGGACTGACCAAATTAGCTGTTAAGAACCATAAAACAGTTCAGTTGATCTACCTTTACAGTCCGTGCCATTACCAATGTAGCCACGATTGCAGATGCATATGAAAGACCCCTTTGTATTTTGACAAGCAGCATCTAAATGGCAGTTGTGACTATTATCCTTGCATTCATTAATATCTGTACAAAAAGAAAATAAAATTACTCAAAACGCATGTCTCTGGAAGAAAGGTAGATTGCATCAGTTTGCATCGTGGATCACAAATAGAATACGTCATTTATCTAATTTCCAGCTAGTAAATGGATTGCATTCTAAAGGTCTCTGTTATTGGTTTAAAATAGAGTCTAATAAACAGTAAAATGAAAAGATTTGTATGATGCTCCATAAGCTAGCAAAATGGAATTTCTATTCTCCAGGCCTGAAAAAAAATCCATAGGCCTATTTTTTCATGCTAAAACTTCAAATCGATCGCCTAGTTTATTGAATGTGCGGAAATAGTTAAGGGAGTAGCCCAAGATCGACTTCTGGTTGTACCCCCTTTTAACAAGGTTATTCAAAGACATCTATTGATCAAACAATCGCTATTTCCAGTCTGCCTAGCCTTTATATCAGATTGAGTTTTTTTTCTTATTATTTTTTTAAACCTGCGAAAACGCAGCATATCCAGTTTACCAAATAGAGACATTACCTGAGCAATGTGTACCATTTCCGCTGTAACCAACTTTACAGGTACAGGAAAACGAGCCTTTAGTATTCCGACAATCTGCATCAATATGGCAATTATCCAGCCTCTCTTTACACTCATCAACATCTATGGAAGTCAGCAAGAAAGAACAAAGATTGTCAATAAATTTACAGCAGAGACTTTTGATTTACATTCAGAATGAAGAGCTCATGCAAAAACATGAACAATTTAGTTTTGAAGAGACAAATAAGTACAGTTGAACCTCAATAACTCGAACTCTCAAGGGAGACGAAGTGAAGGTGAAGTTGCGTTTTTTAGCGCCAAGCGCTGGGATCGCAGAAGTAGAGAAGACTTAATCAAGTCAGCGACCCGTTGCCATGACGCTCAAAAAAGTGGGCTCAACCTGGGATCGAGCCCTGTCCGCCTGACTGTTCTGGCTGCAAGTCAGAGGATTACACCACTGCGCCACAATATCTCCAAAACCTTACTCCAGTTAACGATGAGTTCAAGCTGTATCAGTACTAAAGCTATGGACGGATAAATGTTAAATTATTCGACATACCGAGTAGTTTGAGTCAAGCCATCTTCGAGTTATTGAGATTCAACGTTAGATACAATTTGCTCTAGAAATCTAAGGCTTCAAATATCTGCTCTTGAACCTATCATCGCCATAGTTCCATTAACAGAACAAAAACTATGTGCTGGTCATATAGCAGCATCTTTCGGTATCTTCCGGCAGTTCTATCTTTCTCTAACGAGAGGTAACACTTCTTCACTTGTTTTTCTGTCAGTCAACATTATCTTATCCAGTCTACTTCGTACCCAAATCTTAAGAGATTACAATCTCTTTGTACTATCTTTCCTCAGAGTCAAGGGTTTGCAGTCATACAAAGACCACCCAAAGAAAAGCATTGGTCAATATTTTCTTTAGATCTAAAGTAAATTCATTTCCTTCGTACTGCAAGAGCTCTGATTTGATTATCGCATTTTTGCCACTGCAGTTCTCCTCGTTGTTTCTCTTCTGCAACTCAATTCTGCTCTTATAATAACGTGCCTGAATTTTGAATATCCTGCATTATTCTAACTTCTCTTCATGTAGTAGCAAGCAAGCAACATACATTTGTTGATGCAGGCTAGGCATATGGCAGCTATACAGCTGATGTGAGCTTGCAGCACTACAGGTTGTGCCCTCAGAGTTACCCCCTCAGTACTCATCGACCGACCTCGAGGGGTGTGCTGATGATTTTAATGCTGATGCTGATGCCTTTGGTTCTATTTCTCAGTATTGGAACAATTTAATTTTTTCTTTTTTATGTTGATCATCAAGCCTCATTTCAATCATTCATGCATTACTCAATCACTCAATCGCTCAATCATTCATTACACTCAGCAAACATCCCACCGAACATTCTAAAATAGCCTGATCCTCTGCTACTATTATTCCTCCTCTGTTGATCTTGTATTTCACCTCTTCGCTGTCTGCATTTGATGTGAATAAAGTTTAGGCAATAGGCACATTTGAGTTGTCTGATTCCCCTTCAAATTTGGCATTTTTCAGTCAAATCATTAGTTATTTTCACCATTGCATTAAAAATGCAGAGTAACTACAACTGTTGTATTTGCTGGTCACAATAATTTGTGAGAAAGATAGAAAAAAAGACCAGTGCATCTTCTCGAAAATAATAAATGAAAAGCTGATTTAATGAACTGTTCCATATCAGTATGTAATCCCCCTATCTGGAGAAGAACTAGATGCAAGGTATTTGCGATTAGTGTATGCAGATGATAAAAAGACTTTCGTTTCTATCCTATAACCATACACCATCACACGCTTTCAACACGTGCAAAACATCGCATGAGACCAATTTTCATTTTACAAAATACAAAGACTGGAAATCTCAAAGATTATATGGATGGAAATGAAAATAAAAATAAGATGAAAATAAAATGAGAAAGAAATGAAAATAAAGAGATTTCATCCATTTCCATACCAACACAAAAGACACCCGACCCTGAATATCCATCAATGCATGAGCAATGAAAAGATCCATTGGTATTGTAACAAAATCCATTAACATCACAAATGTGGGTTCCAAGCTTGCATTCATCTATATCTATGAGAGAATACAGGTAAAAGGAGTAAATCAATCAGCCCTTTAGTTTTTCATTAAAATACTTACAATTTGGACACACCGTATAAACAATAAAGGTGAAAATTGAAACAACTTAACAATTAACAGGTCCAAATAAAAAAATGGCATGTATCTGATTCGCATGAATTAGATAGTTACTTTTCTGTACATTCTCTTAGTTAGCTTCATTTTAGAATATCAATTGTTAAATTTTGCTCTTCTACATTAAGGTTCTTTTTTAAACTATGGTGAAATGAAAGGGAAAAGCAGTCATATGCAGAGCTCGATAAGTTTCAAATTTCAAAGTGATTGCCAGAAATTTCTCTGATTTATATGTCATATATATACAATATCATGTCCACATCAGCAGAAATGCTGCTGACAGCCTGAACTGCTTTGAAGTGGGTAAATAAATTTTAGGAAAATCGACAATCCGCTGTGTGTTGAATGATCATGCAGCACTATAGCAATAAGCCAGACATACCTTTACAGATAGTTCCATTGCCGGAGTATCCACGTTGGCATGCACACATAAATGATCCATTTCTATTGGTGCAGTTGCCAACAGGATGGCAATTATGAAGGTTCTCCTTGCATTCATCAATATCTACAAAAGATGGAAATGAGAATGAAACTAAGAAACTTAATTTCCACATTAAAATTGAGCCTGAGAGGAAGATCAACCAGGTGATATTGATCTGGTACACTTGTCTTAAGCAACTTAAACTGTATTACAAAACATAGACACATGATGCTTTCTTGTCACCTCCCCATCCTCCCCCCATTATAATTATTGGTGCCATTACTGCTGTTTGACAAAGAATATGACCATACCAAAACCATTGTCAATGTGAAAACTATGGACCCTAGACAGTTTTAGGACAAAGTTTAAAAGTTAATTTTAAATATCAAGGGCTTAAAACTTTGTTTGTTCTGAGGTACTCTACTTCTGCAGAATTCTCTTTTTGCTAAATGGTCAAAATGAAAAGTGCCAAAGTTCAATATTGTGGCCCTCCTTTACTTCCCATCCTAAGCAACAACAAAACAACGCTCAATTTTTGTAACCTAACAGTGAAGCTGAGTACATCAAATCTTTATAAAATTGCACTTAGCATCTCCATACCTGGCTTCTTCAAGTTAAAGCTTAGAGCTTTTTTGTCTGCATTGCTAGGTTCGCTGTTCAAATTTAGGGCAGGGACTAGGCATAATAAAAGTCAGTCTTTGATTGGAGTTAAAGCCTAACTGATTAGTCAGCACAGGGGCGGCTTGGAGGGGAAAAAAGTAGGTAATCAAATTGACGAAACCAAAATTTGTTTGGGCCACGCCCTTTTCTTCACCAGGAAACGCCCATATTTCGCTAATGGCACGACCACACCCACCACCAAATCACACCAGATCTTAAACAGCTTTTCGTAACAATTAATAACAGAGCATGTAAGTCTTTAAACATGACGATGATATTGAAAATTTACTCAAAACGTGAAATGAAGGAAACTTTATTCAATGAAATTATTCTTTTATCGATTTCATGAAAAGCAAACACATTGGAGTCCATAGAGCCATTTTAGCATCTTTTTGGTATACCTCCGTCTTCATTGCTACAGCGTTAACCTCACTTATATGCTAACCTTTCCAAAATTGTATCATTTCATAAACGCCAGTACTGGAGTCTTTTGACGTTTCATGTCACGGTTGTAGGCCATAGGCTTGCAGATTGCGGCTCTTTCTGTGTGAGATTACGAAGAAACAGTTTTCTGTTGTGTGGATGTCAAATGACCCAAGATCGCCTTTTTGGTATGATGTTCTCTCAAAACGATCCCACATATCACTAGGCAGGGCCGGCAGTAAGACGTTTCTCTTCTCCGCCACAGGTCCACCACATATCCACGGAAAAGACTTGTACAACAAAATGCTTGTTCTGCTTGTTATTTTATTCTTTGACATGTCCTTCCATCCTTCTTCAATCAAGCACAATCGTTGTTCATGATTTACATTGTTATTTGTGCTGAACGAAGTGAGAAAATCTTCGAAACACCCCAACCCCATCTATACTCGTTACCCAAAACTCGATCCATGACAAAGCTTCATACTAAACTTTCAAAGGCTGCAGTGCGAAAGTAATCAGATTGCGGAATGACTATGTTGCTGCGAGGCGCTCTCTGTTTTGATACCACTTATTCAATAGATACTTACATCACGACGCCCACTGAAACAAACGGCGAGGTAATCAGGCAGGGCCACGATTACCTTGCGGCCATCCATAGATATCTATGCAGCCATCATAATCCTCAAATTCAATAGCTATCACATTCAACAAAGATATTCGACTGTCTGTGAAACCAACAAAAGAAAGCAACAAGGTCAGTGAGTCAATATACGTCACAGAGCACCTCGAAAAGGTTCTTCCTTGTAACTATGCCGCTACAAGGGTTCAACGCTTTCAAAACGTCCTGTTTTGGTTTTTGAATCTGTTTTGAGAAATTAAGAAAAACTACGAAACCCTTGAAAAAAATTAGGTAATCAACGATTACCTTCATTACCCCCCCCCCCC
>REGM01000115.1:370924-415395 GCA_004194415.1 Aurelia aurita | reverse complement strand
CACCCCCCCCCCCCCCCCAGCGCCGCCCCTGAGTCAGCACATAATCTTATATATGTGTCTTAACAGATTGTGCTTTCAGTTTAGAGATTCACTATCATTTCGAAGCAATCGAATGCTAATGAAAAATACGGAAATAACATGATGCTATGATCAAATATGAAATGTAAAAAAGGATACTACCTGCGCAATGTGTGCCATTACCAGAATATCCAGGCTGGCATTGACATAAAAATGATCCCTTCGTGTTTTGACACTGCCCATATCTATCACAGTTGTGTGATCCTCCTATGCATTCATCAGTATCTGAAGAAAAGTGTACAAAAACAATTCTAGGAAATTTCTCAGATAAAAAGTAGGCCATCCCATATAATTTAACCCTCAAATGTTAATTTGAATTTAAATTGTGAATTTTTCTGAATGTGAATTTGATTGTTCTTCTCGGGAAATCAAGTGAGGACCGAGTGCGCCTGTTGTGGTCAATATTGTTTACAATGTTTCACAGACTTTCAAATACATAGCAAGTGGGCTGGCCTGGTTAGCCAAATTCTTGTCTACTGGGCTAGCATGAAAGAACCCAGATTGCTACACATTCCAAAGTGCACATAAAATACTCCTTTTCTATCGATAAACGTATGCATGTTGGTGTGCACAGAATGGCACTTGCACAACGGAGATTTTCAATAGGCTATTCAAATTAGACAATAGAGAACAAAAGAAATTTCCTCATGCACACTGGAAATCTCGTCGAACTACCATACTCTGCAGACTGGTGCACATGGGTGAACTTTCAAAACTGTTTATTAGTAATTCTTTAAATGTTTGCTAATAAATATAATTGTTTGGTAAATTTCAAATCTTATCGAAAACTGAGCACATAAAATTTCTTGAAATAGCGTTGGTGAGCTTCAAGATGGGACTGAGCGAGGGGAGTTTCTTCCGCATGAGAGGCAAAGTTAGCAGCATGGGGCAGAAGGGTTGGAAGTTACACATTCTCTATTATTCAGTTCCTGACTGTGAGATGAGAATGAAATCTGCAACACATGCATTTCCTTTGTCAACTGATTTTAAGAAAGATTATGGCACCAACTATCTTCTCGTATTGCACAGCCTAGGCTGGAATTTTCCATGTAATCGTGTAGATCTTTTCAGCCCTGAGTGGGGGAGCCCCCCAATCAGAAGGGCCTAAAATAAATATAACCTAATTCCTTTCTTCTCGATTGCGTGAGAGACCCAATCCAGTCAGTGGCAAGCTTAACATTAGTGATGGAAATTAGAGCTACTTCATTTGATCAAACAAAAATACATACCTTTCTGGCTTCAGTGCGCTTTTTGGGTTTACAAACCAGCGAATTTGACTTTTTCTTTTGCTCCCTCCTGAAAATGTTCCTGTCAGTAAACAACAACAACCACTCCCTCTCTCTCCTCGGAAGAGTTGTTGTTGCTGTTGCTAAGGTCATTTTGAACACTACCACTTGCACACCAGCAATGGGGATTTTTTGTCATTGCAATAGTATGGGGAAAACGGACCATATTTTAAGTTGTTTTTTCGGAACTTGAAATTAAATTTCGTTGCAAAGGAAAGTAAAGGAAGCAAAACAAAAGAAAAGTCTCGTGTAGCAGTACTCGCCCTCTCCTCTATACGCGTATTTTGATAAGAAACTAAGAAGTTGAGCCAGTACTGAAAGTTTCTTAAAATTATCAGAATTTGAGTACTCAGAGTTTCTTAAGAGTTTCCTACAATTTCCATAACAATCTTCATGTTTACTTCATGTGCCCTCGTGAACATTGCAAAACGAACTTGCTTGAAGCATTAATGTTCAGACATCACTCAAGTACTTTCCGAGCTATATATGATACAAGAAACAAGTGAAAATAATGTCAAAATATGCCAAGGATTTCTTTGACTAAAATTGATAGCTGTTTAAATAAGTTTTTCTCTTTACTGAAGCTTCTCTTTTTTCTTAGCGATCTGAGAGTTGAGTTTCTTATAAAGATGTTGAAAAATACGGATGAAAAATGTTCGCAGTGAAATTCTTGCTGAACCAGATTATCGGACAGGACAGATAAAGGCCATGAAATCTAAAGCTGAATCCGGACAATTAGCTTTTCTTCACGCTGCCTTCCTTACTCACTAGCCTTATTTCTACAGACAAAAGTCGCAACCCCTGGTAAATTTGGGTTGGCCCCGATAGCCAGGCATGCTTCCGGCGCTAATTCAGCTTTAGAACTGCTCCTGTAGCCTAAAAATCCTGTATCAAAAGCAGCAGTAGCTAAATTCTTGGATGGTCCAGGATATACATAGGCCAATCACTAGTGGACATGGAAAACATGTGTTAATAGGGGGTTAATAGATTTCAATTCAATCAAGCAATCTCTCTACAATACAAAGCATGACGGTCTCAACCTGTTGCGTTCGTGGAGCCCTTGAAGCCCCCTTGAAGTAATTTCAAGGCGTAAATCGTCGCCCTTCTTCAAAATTTAACATACCCTACCATAGGAATGTTGCTGGAAATGTCAAATTATTCTCTACTCTAAAAAACTATTTACTTTTGGTAGCACAACTCTGATGTCTTCCAGTGCAGAGTGAATGCCATGCTAAAAATCAATACTGTACATGGTCAATTTAATTTGTGGAGGACATTTCACTGATGAGGGATAAACCGTTCTAGGCCTTCTGGCTGGTAAATGGATGGAGCCAATTTGGAGAGATGTGTCAAACTAAATTGCACAATCTTGTTGGCCTTCGTAATTGCCACTGCATGAATAAAGATAAGGTCCTATTGAAACACTGACATACCAAAACAATTTGTCCCATTTCCGTGGTAACCAGCATTGCATTTGCATGAAAAGGAGCCATCGAGATTTGTACAGCTTGCATCTTCATCACAATTATGTGTCTTTTCAAAACATTCATCTACATCTGCAAGAAAATATATAGCATTTTTGGGAAACATTGGTATTCGAGATGATTTGCGCTCTCTCTTCCCAAGGCAATAGGAGTACTGGGTTTCCCAAAAAAGCCCCTTCGTTTTTTTTATCACACTTGTGGAACAATGAAAGAAAAATTCGATATGTTTAAATCTTCATTTCTCAAATTCAAACAAAGACTTTGATATTTCGTCGTTGGTCAGTTGACAAACACTGTTTTACTTATGAACACAGAAAGATCGGATTTTAGGAATGGCTAATCAGTGTTACAATATGATTTGCACAACCAAGACAACACAAGTAACGTGCTTTCAAACGCAACAGTTTTTCCTATACAAAAGCTTACTTCTGAATACATAGTAACTTTTAAATGTGCAGCTTTGATTGCTTTGAAATGTTCAAAATGTTCAAAATATAGTTAAGTTCTGAATTTGAAGTAAATGGAGTTCCGAGTGTGCTTTCTATTCATATTTGTTTCAAGAAATAGTCTATCTATGACGGAAAGCATTTTTGGGACAAATTGATGAAGCCTACCTTTATAGCATTGAAAAATTAAGATCCTCATAAGAAACGTTTGCTCTCAAATTCAAAAAACCTTGATACCAAAACTCTAGACCTATGCTATGATTCATATAAAAACTACGTGTAACTCAGGGAGTTCTCAAAGCAAAACAAAGAATAAGATATCAAAATTTACGTTTGGACATTGTTGGGACACCCGGGTACCCTTGCTCCAAGACCTTTCTGAACTATTTTTCAAGTTGAAATTTCATTAACTTTTCTTGCAAAACAACACTACATTTTATGTTTATGAGTAACTTCTTCTTTAAGCAAACTACAGACAACTTTTAATTCTTTAGCTGCCATCAGTGTATTAATGTCATTAATGAGATTCTCAAGTTTGCAAATGTCACATCATGAAAGGAGAACTGTAAAAACAAACGTATTTGGTCCTCCATTCTTCATACAAGGGATCGCAGATCCTATTTCGAGATGTGATATGAACCTATTTTTGTCGGAGATGAAAATATGCTAGTAAAATGCAAGTGCACAGATAACAGGGAAGAACTTAAAATATGAAGAGAACTGTTCTTTTCCCTACAAATACACTCATTCAAAAGTGATAAGCATGTAGAGGTATGAGGACATTGCCGGACATTGCACCCGAATCAAACAAGGGCTGCATGGTAACCGTTAGTGTAAGCGAGAAAAAGCCACATAAGTGTTATCCCACCTGATTGAAGCTGTGGGAAGTATATAAAAAAACTTTCATAGCTTCAGAAGAAGGAAGGTCCATTAGGAGATTTCAGTTTGGATCCTTTAATCAATTTCAAAATAATTATTTAGTTCGGGGTAAAGCAAGCTCTTTTTTTGAATGGCCCTAATGGTTAGGTGATAGGTGGCCTAGAAGTTAGCGCTACCGTCGTTTGTTAAGACGGCCGTTGGTTCTAGTCCCACACCTGCCACCAGGAGAAATATCAAGATTCATTCTGTAAGCTCTGTATGCTTATCTCCTCAGAGAAGGACTTAAGATCCTTGGAATGACATGACAGTTGGTTGGGGCTGTCTGCTTGCATTAGATAATGAGTTCAGTTGCTGGGGACTATTCGAGAAGACAAAGTACTGACAAAAGGATAGAAGAAGACTATCGTCGTCTATTTAAACTGAAACATAGGGACTTTTCTAACCTGTGCAGTTGAATCCATCTCCTGTAAATCCATTGCTACATTGACATTTATATGAGCTGATAGAATTTATGCAGAAACCATTGTTATGGCAGTCATTCGCAATGCCACTGCATTCATCAATATCATGGCATAGCCTGCCATTACCAGTATACCCATTGAGGCATTGACAGTCATAGCTTCCTTTGGTATCCAAGCATTGTGCATTTATGGAACAATTATGTAGTTTGAGCTTGCATTCACTAATATCAAGGCATACGGTGCCATTGCCTGTGTAACCAGTCAGGCATGCGCAGGCGTAACTACCATTTGTGTTTAAACAAGATGCATCTGCATGACAAAAATGTGTCCCAAGTTCACATTCATTAATTTCACGGCAATTAGTACCATTGCCAGAATAGCCAAGATTGCAGTCACAAAAATAAGACCCTTTCAAATTGTGACATTTAGCATTGATGTGACAGTTGTGAATGGTAGAGTTGCATTCGTTGAGATCGTCACAATGCGTTCCGTTACCGACAAATCCTTCTTTACAGTTGCAAAAAAAAGAGCCTTTGCTATTGTCGCACGCCGCATCAGTATGACACTTGTGCGAACTAGACAGGCACTCATTGATATCAAGACATTGGATGCCGTTGCCTGTAAAGCCCTGCTTACAGTGACATGTATAAGAGCCATTGCTATTGGCACAAACAGCATCGTCATGACAGATATTAGTCTGTGACAAGCACTCGTTTACGTCACTGCAGTTCATACCATCTCCAGTATATCCCGTATTACAACTGCAGCTATAGCTGCCAATGGAATTATTGCAGTACGAATTCTCATGGCATTCATTTCCTAAGAGGCATTCATTTACATCGGCACAAACAAATCCGTCTCCTTTAAAGCCTCGAAAGCACGAACAATTGTAAGTGCCAATAGTATTTGAGCAAGATGCCTTAGGGTGGCATTTATGCGTGCCTTTACTACATTCATTGACATCAAAGCAGTTGGTTCCATTGCCAGTGAATCCTGCATTGCAATTACATTCAAAAGATCCTATTGTGTTATTACACATAGCATTAGTATGGCAATCATGATAGCCATTTATACACTCGACTACATCAAAGCAATAATGCCCATTTCCAGTAAAACCCTCAAAGCACTTGCAAACATAAGAGCCAAAAGTGTTCATGCAGCTTGCATTTCTGTCGCATTTGTGAGTTTGGTCACGGCATTCGTCAAAATCATTGCAGATATGCCCATTCCCTATGAACCCGTGTCCACATTTGCAAGAGAAAGATCCTTGGCTATTCGTACAGTTAGCATTTACATCGCAAGTATGCAGGCCCTTGGCACATTCATTAACATCAATACACGCACTGCCATTGCCACTAAACCCATTCAGGCAGCTACAATTAAAAGCACCTGGGGAATTTTCACACGTTGCATTTGAATGGCAATTATGCAACTGCAGCTCACATTCATCGACGTCATTACAGACTGTTCCATTTCCTATATATCCGCCAATGCAAGAACAGTTATAGGATCCTTGCAAATTAATACATTTCGCAAATTGATTACAACCGTGGATGTCCATCACACACTCGTCAATATCTGAGCAATTGTTTCCAGAGCCAGAATACCCAATGTTGCAAGTGCATAAGAAAGATCCATCTGCATTGGCACAATATGCATTTTTGTCGCAACTGTGTGTCCCAAGCTTGCATTCGTTCATATCTTAAATGGAGAAACAGAGCAACTCTTAGGCCTGGTTCAAACGTCGCTCTCCTCATGTGCCGAATTCCACTTGACGCTGAAGTACATATTGGCACGACATTTGAATTATTTGGGTACGGCAAATTTAATCAGGAGTGGCAGCCTATTTTGGATCATCAGAGCTTGCCGAGCTATGCGAGCGAGCTATGCGACTCAAGAGCGGCCTGGTTCCAAACGTCGCACTTTTCATGCACCAAACTCAATTCTAAGTAACACAATACGCGCCTTTTAAGAATCCCCAAACGCATCAGGTCAGGAGCGACACACTTACGTTCAACGTTTGAAGCGGGAGTGGTGCCAAAAATACTCAAATGTCGCTCCAAATGAAGTTAACTTCGGCACATGAGAAGAGCTACGTTTGAACCAGGCCGTAGGTCCAGTTATGAGAATAAAATAATTGATTGGATTTGGTGAACTACAATGCATTCAAGTTATATTTATATGATATAGACAGTAAGATTTAGACTGTGAGCTACAGCACATCTCAGAGCTGGTATGACCCATCTGTAAATGCATGTCAGACCCTGGTTAGAAAAGAGAAAGGTATTCTAGACATCATTCTGCAATATGCATATCTGCAGGCAGGGGGCAGGGGGCAGGCAGCTGTCGACAGATCTTGGAATAGTTGGGTACTGGACCAGAGTTCGGAACCACGCTAGTGTATTGGATGTCATGATGGGAAGATTGATTTAATCTTTTACTTTAGAAAGAAATTTCTTGCTGACTGTTATTTGTAGAGGATAATTTGCTTCATAACTAAAGTCTACAAGAATTTAATGACGAGAGATTGATAGTTGGTAGGTAATCGAGTGGTTAGCACTACCGTCTTGTCTTCTGCACAGAAGGCAATGTCTTCGACCTTCCTGGGAGGCTCTTGGGTTCGCTTATCCTTCAAGTTCAATATTCTTCTCTCCTTGGAGAAATGCTTAAAGTCATTTGGGTAAAATCCATGTAAGGGGGTGGTCTGCTGTGGCCCATTCAAGCAGAAAAAAACAGTGAGTGAAACCTCCTAAATGCATACGCAATTCTACGAAAATTTGATGCTACCACAACAGTAATACTTTCTTTCAATATTCAGAGCAAAGCCTTTGTTTGAAGTTAGTTAGCCAATTTAAATTCTTGTGTATTGAAGAATTAGACAGATGTGACATGAAAGATTATACCACATGTAGTAACATTATGTTGTGGGATTTTGTACGAGAGATTATCAAGCGTCAATATAGGATCAGAATTTTGCAAACCTGTTTGCAGTTTTTTGGGACACCAAGTACATATATTCAAACTCATTAAAGATTAAAAATGCAAAGCTTTCTCGTGGCTTTGCATATTGTGGATTCTTAATGAATTTAATGTTTGGAAAGCAAAATCTTTATTCATTCACTTACCAGGATATTGCTTGTTTCAGACGTTGTTGTTAAATTGCTAAAGAATTTTATCATTTCATGTCGGACTGTTAGTAAAAGTAATTTCTCATCTAATTTTTTTTCTTTTGCTCGGTGAAAAACCATCTTATAAGGATTCGTATTTGTTATCATATCATATCAGTAGACTAGCTCTGATTCACTATCCTTATTCGGGCCTTCGCTTCACTTTACTCACTCCACTTTCATAGCTTACTGCTAACCGAGTAGGCCTGAATAAGGATAACGAACAAAACTTTGAGCAATTCTAGACTGTCATGGTCAATAATTGTCATCGAATGTAGTAAATAACGACAGGTCACCTTCGCATATTATTCCTGAGCCATTGTAACCAGGGTTGCACTCACATGAGAAAGAACCAGGAATATTGGCGCATCTAGCATGTCTATGACAACTGTGTTTGACAAACAGGCACTCGTCAACATCTAAGAAATAAAAAGAAGTAGCTCGAAAATTGCACAACGCGCGGAATTTGCCGCTGTTCAGCTAATGAATTAAATACATAATATCTGTTTAGATATTTAGATTTATTCTTTCGAGGTGCAGTATACTCCTCGTGTCTTTTCTCGACAACAACTTTTCGCATGCACAATGATTAAGTTAGCCATTCAGGTTTCGAGATATCTTTTGCTGCTTGCCTTATTGACCAATCGGACGTATAACTCTTTTTTTTGTGCAATCTTTAATCACTTTATACCCACCTGTCGATCAGCACCAATGTTTGCCTCGACAATGGGTCTGCGCGCAAGCTACAGCAATGTATGCTATCGTCACAAAATTCGCCCTTGCTAATATGGCAATTCCATGTGAAAAGTTTCAAGGCATTATTGCTGGCGGAAAATGCAAATTGCTGAAAAAATATTCTTCTGTAAAGTTTGCTTATAAAGTTATATTTTTTTGGATCCCCAAATGGAAGCACTTATCAAAAGCAGGATCTCCGGTGATTAGCAAAAGTGTACCTGGTGAGTCACGATTTAACTTGCACCCTTTGTTATTTATTCAACTTGCACCTTTTGAAAAATTGTAGAAAAAAAGCTAATAGGCCGCTCAGAAAGATTTTCCTTTAATCAATTGATAAAGGTCTGACTTAAATTTATAGACGAAGTTTAGCTACCTACCGTTTATCAATAGATCAACAGTTAATTTAATTCTCCAAATAGAGATAAAATTACAATTTTATATGCTTTTTTTAGGCATGGGAAAGAGGCTGGTCAACCTTTTACCTTCTAAACAGCCTTCAAAAGGCTTTTGCGTCAGTTTTTAAAATTTTCCATTTCTTGAAGACAAAACAGTTATCACAGACTCTGCTCTTGAATGTAAAACATTTACAGAACGAAACTTGCTGACCTAATAAATGCTTTTAATTTATGTCAGATTTTTATTAATAGATTAAAGCAAGAATCTTTGAGATTGGTCCATTAGATTAATTTCTTCAATCTTCCAAACTGTGCAAGTTCCCTCTGACTCATCTGGTATGCTTGTTTGCCAAGGGTATTAATTGTAGTCAATTGGTACCCACTTGACCCTGCCGCATAGAAGATAAGGCTAAATATGGCGGCGAGGAACTTTTCACCGAGATGCATTGCGTTCCAATAACAAATATTTAACTATTCTACAGGGATTCGATTAAAGAACGCAATGCATCTTGGTAAAATTTACTCGCTTTTAGTGCATTTAAATACAAGAAAACGTTCTCACATGGGCAAAAATACAAAAACCTCACCCGTGCAGTTCACACCATTTCCTGTGAATCCTGAGTTGCATTTGCAAGTGTGTGATCCTTTTGTATTGCTGCAAATTGCAGCACTGCTGCATCTGTGTGAACCAGTCATGCATTCATTTTCATCTGTCAGAATGATATCTCAAATTATATTTCAAAAGTTTAGTTTCAAACACTACTAAATTTGTGGTATATTCGTGAATTTCAATGCACAACAATTTAGCAAAATTAGATAACCATGATTTGAAATTGGAGAAGCAAATCAAGCTGAAGTTTTGTAAGATTGAAATATTCAACAATCTCTCTAGCCTCACAAAAAACAATTTCGTAGGTACCATTCTTTCTAATTAACTTTTTCGATAACGCTAGAAGAAAAAGGGAGAACATTCTCAAAGCTTCGTAATTTTGTAATAAATAAAAAGATAACGAAAGTGCCTGAAAAAATTTCCTGAAGGAAGATTGATAATAGATGAGATGATGATGTGATAGAAATACCCAAAATCAATCCTTAAAGCAATTTTACCAAAAAGAAATATAAATAATCGATAAGAATTAATAAATCTTTGGCCGATAAATGAAAGGGCCGATTATTTGTTGCAGTTTTCATATACTTCTGAAGCTGACAATTTTAGTAAATTAGAGTTTAAAAACCAGTTGATTTCTATATGCATTTATTAAAAATTTCATCAAAACCTTCATCGAAACAACCTCGTAGAACAATACACAAATGTATTTCATGCATTTCTCGAATAAAGCAATGCTTTTTCAAAAGCTTAAATAAAATTAACCTTACTAAAAAGGATACAGAGGGAACCAGCCTTTCGAACATAAAAGCTGATTTCCGTGTACAAAATAAGGCCCTATACAAGTCGTTATTTGGTCCGAGATGTGTATCACTCCCTCGAAAATCGTGGAAGATTTGTAGAAGACAGAAAGATTTTCTAGAGGCATTCAGGAATTTTTTGAGAAAACGAAACGATTTTTGTAAAAAATGTACGAGATTTATAAGGAGTGATATGCCCCTCCACTTGGCCTTAGAAGAATTCATTGTTCTGTATCCGACACATCAGTCAGGCAGGGCGGTCAAGAAACAAATCATGCATCGATAGCCAATCCCTTCCCTTCAGTAAAGTAACATTAGTGCCAGCTAATAATAAATGAAAGAGCGCAAAATATAATATCGTACTGTTCTTCTTACGCAGGTAATGGCATCATGCACTGACCATTTCCTTCGCTATACCGGTGTGCCAAATACTTCACATTTTTGACACCCAACTATAGCTTAAATATCTGCTTTAGGGCGCTTGATAACCTTGGAATTGTTAGGCAATCCAGCTATGCATATTTCTAAATATGATTAGGTTCATTATTTAGAGAGGGGTTGGTACCGAAGAGAAATGTGTTGGGTAAAAGAAATTTTCTGACATAAAAGGTGTTGATAGATGTTATTCCATTACCTTTTGAGTTGGGTAAGAAGATTTTTTGGACCAGAAAACATTTCTCTTCGGTACCAACCCCTCTGTAACTGATGAACGGTCCCACCAGTTTGAAAACGCCCCAGAAACCGTAAATTTCCAAAATTTGAAATTCTTTTTGGCGCATTCCGGTATAATTTAGCATTTAATCGACAAAGATAAAACGCAAATCTGAGATGTAGATCCGTATGGCATAGGACGCAGATGTATTCCATTAGCAGACTGGGTCAAAGAAAAGGATACCTCTGCATAGAAAACCATCTCCGTTGTAACCAGTTTTGCAAAAGCACAAGAAAGATCCAAATGTGTTGTTACAAAGAGCATCTGAGTTACAGTTGTGCGTATGTAAATGACATTCATCAACATCTAGAGAGAGCAATGCATTTAGAAATTATTGATAGTTAGTAGCCAGCTATCTAAGTTAGCTATACTAAGCATACTTGTTGTCAATAATTCATATTACGCGAAATCACGTTTTTATTTAACGGAGTTCAAACATGTTTAGTTACACTTGGAGACAGAATTTCAATATAGTATACAGAGGATCTAAATATATGTTTTATAAAAAAGATGCATAAAATTCAACATACCGGGTGAGTCAAAAACATTTATAGACGTTTTAGCAAATTTGATCAAGGATTTTTGGCCTGTTTTGAAAGATTTTGATTTGAAGCATCTTTATAAAATCGTTTGTAATATGAAAACGATAAGACCGATTTTGACAAAGCAATTTTCTATCCAAGCTGATATGTTAGCTACACAATACACAAGCATTGTCAGTTTATAGGAATCTGATTAATTTTTTGAGAGCTGCAGGCTTTCAAACATCTAAACATTTTTTTGGCCCACCCGGTTGAAATAAAGGAATCGACCAAAATAGGCCTCTACTACAATTAGGCATTTAAGACATTAACTTAAATCAGGTATTTAATACATAGGCATTTACTGTTTTTGCTCTCCCTATCAAGATTTAATTTTTAAACATCGTTTGTTTTCTTAATTTTATATCATTCGATTAGACTATATTTTGCTTTCACATAAGGTAACTTCATTTTTGACTGATACTTTACGCTTAATCAACACAGTTAGCAAAAATATTGCAAATTGGGCCTTTCCAAATTAAGTTATGGTCGTAGCATAACTCACCAACGCATGTTTTCCCATAGCCACTGAAGCCAACATTGCAGCTACAATTGTATCCACCAATTATGTTTTGGCAGCTTGCATTTTGATCACAACCATGTAGACTGAGCTTACATTCATTGACGTCTTCGCAATTTCGTCCGCTACCTATATACCCAGACATGCATACACACGTATATGAACCATTCGTATTCGAACATGAGGCCCAATCATGACATTTGTGCGTCCCTAATCGACATTCATCTATATCCCAGCATTGCTGTCCTGTGCCATCGTACCCTCTTTTACATGTGCAATTAAAAAACCCTCGGAAGTTAGTGCAATTAGCATCTGCGTTACAATTGTGAGTATCTAAGGAACATTCATCTAAATCATTGCAAGAAAACCCATCTCCTGAAAATCCGTTCATACAGCTGCAAGTGTTATTTCCTATCGTGTTGGCACAAGTTGCATCATTGTGGCACAAATGTGAGCCAAGTTGGCATTCATCAATGTCACCACATTGTATTCCATTTCCTGTAAACCCAGCATTACATATGCAATCATAAGATCCGTTTATGTTTTGACATTGTGCATGAATGTGACAATTATCTGTTCCCTTTTCGCACTCATTGACGTCTTTGCATACCTCCCCATTTCCACTGTAGCCATGGTTACAACTACATGAATAAGATCCTTCTGTGTTAAAGCATTTTCCAGTATTACTACATGTATGGTAACCATGTATGCATTCTTCCAGATCATCACAAATAGTTCCGTTGCCAGTATAGCCAGCAATACAAGTGCAGTTATAGGTTCCATCGGTATTGTTGCAAACAGCTTTGCTGTGACAAGAGTGAGTAGCTAAAGCACACTCATCAATATCTGTTAGAGAAAAAAGGAAGATATTCATACAATCGCTAAGATAGGTGAAATTGAAACTAACCATGCCTCATTGGACCAGTACATCTCACGGGCGCCGGAAGGGAGCAGATTCCGACTAGTCCACCTCAAAATATCATAAATAATGGCAAAATAGAGGCCACAGGTTGTTTTCTCGATTGTTTCCTTGGATTCCACCCCAAACCTTGCAACCTGCCGCCACCCTGCAACTTCGAGCATAAAACGTTCTCAAGTTACCTACTGTATCAAGTTATTGGAGATGTTTCAGCTTTGTCAGGTTATTTCAGAGATAAAAAAGGCTCTACAACTTTTAAAATTAATGTGTAATTTTTGTTTAATGTTGTACGGAAGACGTAGGCACAAATCGATACCAAACGAGGAATAAATATTCAAAATCATGACACTCACTCCCTCTTTTGCTTATAGATGTGTCGGTGGATACGTCAAACTTTAAGGCCTTGTTGTCATTAGAAAAAATCGTCAAAATAAATTTTACAACAAAAACAAAAAGTATAGGAAGGAGATCTATAGAATCAAATGAAATTTTGGGTTTTATATTTTGTATTCTTTGAAAAGTTTCTTTATGATTCCTTCCCTTATCACGTAGATTAGGCAAGTGGCTTGTTCTACTTTTAAACCCATTCAATTTCAGTGAATTTGCAAAATTAAAGAAGCATTGCTACTTGAGACATCTTGAATGTCATTGTATTGCATCTGTGGTGGCAATTCTAGATACACATACGCCCTGTAGTAGAATCAGGACTTCATAACTAAAAGGGAAACCTTCTCGTAACTGGAGCATCTATTGCTCTTATTTGACTTGCTAGAACACGAACAAAGCAGTTTTTATGGTCAGTTTGTCAAGTAGCAAATATAGATTAACCAATCTATACAACGCTTTTATTTCTGTCTTTTATCCTGAGCAATATACCTTTGAATTTGCATGCAAAAACTTTTAAAGATTGAATTATCTTGCTCGAGTTCTACGCCAGAAATAGAAAAGGCTGCTGTAGACATCTATTTAGGTTCATACATCTACTTTAGATAAAATCTTCCACTTGTAAGGTCGTCTTTTTACTTGTAGCAAGGCTTTCAATAACTTTGGTGGCAGCCTACAGTACAAGGGCTTGGATAATTTATATTGCCTTCTTTGCTGAACGACCATATAATCGCTTTGTTTTTTTCTCGCAAATCACACTGTAACTCAACTAAGAGCAACAGATTTGCTTGTTGTGAAATCTGTACCCTTGTTACGAGAATCAAGAACTTGATGGCTTCAGGACGGTGGATTTCGCTACACAAATTCAAAAGTTACTCAAATTAGCTACACAAATTCAAAAGTTACACAAATATGCTTACCAGATTGGTAAGTGACTGATATGAAGAGGTGAAATTAGGTTCTTTAAATATCATAGTTTGTAAGAACAACCAAGGGTAGTTTATCATAAAACAGTAATTTCTTTTAAAATACGACTATGTACGAAGACTACGAATTGTTACAGCGTTTCGAGCTCAACTCTTCATTAGGTAGCTTATCTTTACTATTTTTCAAAAAGGCAGAAACAGAGCAATAAAGTATAGTTCAACTCGATGAATCGTACTTTTTGTCTTCAAAGAGTTTTCAAATCATACTTGGACTGCAAAGAGCAACGTTGCAATTCTTTGCTTCTGGACAATGAAATTCACATTCTCAATCCTCTGCAGGAGCTAGGAATTTTGAAGAGTTTTGAAGTGAAGTGTTTTGAGTGCTTTTGCTTCCTACTTTATAACCGGTGTTTATTGCAAAGAGAAAATAACGCTATTTGTCCTAATTTGCAGTACAAGTAAGGATACATAAGTTAAGATGACTCCTGCGAAATTTGTCGACCCTCTGCTTGAGCTTGGAATTTTGAAGCGAGAGCGAAGCGAGTGCTTTTATTTTCCAGTACTTTATGACTGGTGTTTATCGCAAAGAGAACTTAACGCTATTTGGCCTAATTGGCTGTTCCAATAAGGATACATGAGTTAACATGACTCCTGAAAAATTCGCCAACCCTCTGCTTGGGCTTGGAATTTTGAAGTGAGAGCGAAGCGAGTGCTTTTACTTCCCAGTACTTTATGACTGGTGTTTATCGCAAAGAGAAGTTAACCCTACCTGAACTAATAGGCTATTTCAATAAGAAGACACGAGTCAAGATTGCTTTTGTAGAATTGTCCTTTTTTCGAAGATATTTGTAAGTTATGGTTCAGTTCCTAGGTAAGGCTCACTGAAAGTCGACGATACGTACGCCGAATATGTCATTGGGCAGGCTTTGTGACTTCATCAAACTCCAAACTCTAGCTCTGAAGAGCACTTGCAGGCATCGATAAGAAGTTTAATCTTGTTAAGGATTTCAACACTTTCGCTTAGTTTATGTGAAAGTTTTGTTGTTTGCAGTTTTTATTTTGTTTTCACTAAATTACAAACGCTAATCCAATAAGTTATCCAGTCTGTTTGTGGGGAAAATTTCATGTTGTTGGGATGAGGAGCAGTAGGTTTGGTCTTTTCATCTTCGGTAACGAGTCATTGTGGGATCTTCGGGCAGAAGATACACTAAACCAATCATGGTTTCAAGTGTAATTGAATACAACAGCAAAATGCTTGCAGACAGAGCAATGAGTTAGTCGTTGTTAAGATGACCGCTCAAAACTGAAGAAAGTAAAGCTTATATTTGAAAGAGAAGAATAGCTAATGATTCATATAGTTTAGGCACAAAGAGAAATGAAATATCATACCTCTGCAGTAGCTACCATTCCCGAAGTACCCATCACTGCATGAACACTCAAAGCCACCATTCGTGTTGTTGCAAAGTGCGAGTGAGTGACAGTTATGTCGTTCTTGCTGACACTCATCTGTATCATTGCAAATAGTCCCATCCCCAATAAATCCGTCCTTGCAGACGCAAGTGTATGATCCGACAGAGTTCATACATAGGGAGTGCTCGTGGCATGAATGCGAATTCTGGTGGCACTCATCAAAATCAAAACATTCGAACCCATTCCCCGTGTAGCCCTCAATACAGTTACATGCATATGACCCATTCGTATTTTGACAAGTTGCATTAATATGACAATTATGGGATCCATTTCTGCATTCATCAGTATCCACGCATACTATACCGTCACCCACGAAGCCCTTATTACACCAACATCCATAAGATCCCATATTATTCAAGCAATAGGCATCTAGGCTGCAGTTATGCTCACCAGTCATACATTCATTCACTTCAAAACAATTGTAGCCATCGCCGATAAAACCTTGTTTACACAAACAATCATACGACGTTAGTTTGTTTATACACAAGGCATGTGTATGGCACAAATGGGCGTTGCTTGCACACTCATCAAAATCACTGCATTTATAACCGTTTCCAGTATAACCTTGAATACACTGGCAAGTATACGAGCCAATCGTATTTGAGCAGTTTGCTACGATGCTGCAAGAATGCTTACCGTTCACACATTCATCAACGTCTTGGCAACTGTATCCGTCTCCTGAGTACCCTTCCTTGCATGTGCAGCTGTATGAGCCAGGTATGTTGCTGCAGTAAGCATCAGTGCTGCAGTTCTGCAACCCAATAACACATTCGTCTATATCAACGCATTTGAGCCCATTTCCGGAGAATCCGTTTTGGCACTTACACATATATTCTCCAACTGTATTAGAGCATGTAGCATTGCTATGGCAGTTATGTGTTTTGAGTTCACACTCATTTAAATCTGAACAGTTGAAACCGTTCCCAGAAAAACCTGGCTTGCACGTGCAGGAATATGAGCCGTTATTATTCAAGCACATAGCATTCGCATCGCATGAATGTTGCCCATTATCACATTCATTCACATCTATGCAGTGAAATCCGTCACCTGTATAGCCTGGTATACAATTGCAACTGTAACTGCCTTTTGTATTATTGCAAATAGAATGGTAATTGCATTTGTGCATACTGTTGGTGCACTCATTTATGTCGAGGCAGTCAACTCCTAAACCTGTGTAACCTGGGTTACACGTGCAAGTAAATGATCCATTACTATTTGCACAAGTTGCATCAACATTGCAATTATGTGTGCCTAGTGTACACTCATTTATATCATTACAATCAGTTCCATTTCCATTGTAACCTTGCTTACAAGTACACAAATATGTGCCTATAGTGTTGTTACAGAAGGCATTTACATGGCAATTATGTAGGCTAGAGACACACTCATCAAGATCTGAGCATATGAACCCTGTGCCAATAAATCCTGCATCACAGCCACATAAAAATGATCCTTTGGTATTGGTGCATTTTGCAGCCTTATTACAATTATGCAAGTTAGCACCACATTCATCGATGTCATTACACGATGAACCATTGCCTGTGTACCCATTTAAACAGGAACACTCATAAGTGCCTTTGTTATTGGCACAAATGGCATCAGTGTCACATAAATGTGTACCTGTCACACATTCATTGATATCTCTGCAGTTGGTGCCATTGCCACTATAGCCAACGTTGCATGAACATTTAAAATTCCCAATGGAATTTTCACATTTGGCATCAGTATGGCAGTTATGTATGCCTGTGTTACATTCGTCAACCTCAGTACAGATAAAACCGTTGCCTGAGTATCCAGCAAAACAAGAACATTTGTATGATCCAATGCTATTTGTACAATTAGCAGTAATATTGCAAGAATGCATACTGGATTTGCACTCGTTAATATCAGAGCATTTTGTACCAATGCCTGTATAGCCTGTGTTACAGAGGCATCGAAAGGAGCCTTCGGTATTTTGACAGTTACCATTTGGATCACAATTATGCACTCCACTAGTGCATTCATCAACATCACTGCATAATACTCCGTTGCCTGAATACCCTTCAAGGCAAGAACAAATGAAAGAACCAACGGTATTACCGCAAATACCATATTGATGGCAGGTGTGCGGATCAGCTTTGCATTCATCGACATCAGCACATGTGGTACCATTGCCAGAGAAGCCTGGTAGACAATGGCAATCATATGAACCAACTGAATTAGAGCACGTGCTGTTCACGTGACATTTATTCTTTTCGATACATTCATTTATGTCAACGCATTGCCTTCCATTTCCAGAATACCCAGACTTGCAGGTGCAAGAGTAGGAAGGAGCAGTATTAATGCAGATGCCATTCGCATTACAATCATCAAGTTTTCCTTTACATTCATCGATGTCACTGCATAGGTTGCCATCCCCAGTATAACCAGCGAGGCATTGGCACTTGTATAAACCAATAAGGTTTGAGCAGCTTGCATTTGAATGGCATTTATGACTGCCAGCTGAGCATTCGTTTAAATCTGAAGGATAGGATATTGTGTTGATATTTCAAAGCATTTACCTAAGTTGCAAATGTCTCTTTACAGTGCTCGTGCTCACACAAAGTGCCAATAGGTCATATCCCTTCAAATACCTCATTCAGGCATTAAAAAGTGTGCAGAAACTAACAAAGAATACTCAGCATGGAAGCTGTAAGTAATATACTGCATCCACTACATCCAGTCATGAAGAACTATAGTCAGTCATAGTCCTATCAATTCCTGATATCTTCCTTGTAGTAGAATGAAAGGCATTTCAGATTATATCTACCGAGATATGCATTAGCAAAGTCGTTGTAGTTATTGCAATTGAATTGAATTACTGAACTCTCGGGCTGCCTCTCGTATTCTTATTGACCCGCAAAGTGCCAAAGTTTGGCTCGCAAGTCAGAGAATGTAGCTTGAAGATAGATTGCTCTAAAACGTGACGTTGAACTCTTGCAAAAGTGAGAAATTTAACGGGATCACGTCGCCTCCGCAGAAAAAACGTTGTCTATAAGTGCAGTATGAGTTCATTACAGTAACACCCATCTTGGCTGTACTACAAAGCTTTCTCGTGATCATGTTTTGGAGACCTAAGTTGAGGTGGTAATTTAGCATTGCTTTTTTAGAGCTGGTAGCTTTGGCCATCTGACAAAAGAACATCCAGCATTCAATTCAAAGCAGTGACTAACAAGAATTTGATACTTTGGTGCACAAGTTGCAGCTGTGGCAAGTGCAAAATTAAAAGCATAAACTGTGTCTTGTGCCAGGTAGTAGTTGCAAATGTGAATCAGGGGTCGAATCAGACTTTTATGGTAAAAGTATTGCTAAGATGTGAAACAGCAAAGGCATCAATTAATGTGCAATGTAACACTGCATACAGTGCTAAAATGGGGAGTTAATAAGTGTTGCTGTCTAAAGTGCAATGTTTTGCGTTTAGTGATGAATAAATCAAGAAGAACACACACACACACACGCAAGCATGATAAAGCATTCAACTTACCACCTTTTCAAGACGTCCATGATTGTCAACTTATCCAACTGAAATATCTACTCTCAAGCTAGAATGGAAGCCCTAGGATTAAGGAATCTTCTTTTTGAAGCAAAGTTGGTAGATGAACACAGGGACAGGGGCAACANGTGAAACAGCAAAGGCATCAATTTTATCTGTTTAACTAAAAACCAAATTCAGACCAAATTTCAATGTAATGAGAGAGAACGAAGTTAGAGGATTTTCAGTGCAAGAAAGCAGTAGCTTTGTGCAATGTAACACTGCATACAGTGCTAAAATGGGGAGTTAATAAGTGTTGCTGTCTAAAGTGCAATGTTTTGCGTTTAGTGATGAATAAATCAAGAAGAACACACACACACACGCAAGCATGATAAAGCATTCAACTTACCACTTTTTCAAGACGTCCATGATTGTCAACTTATCCAACTGAAATATCTACTATCAAGCTAGAATGGAAGCCCTAGGATTAAGGAATCTTCTTTTTGTAGCGAAGTTGGTAGATGAACAAAGGGACAGTGGCAACAAAAGAAAAGTTGAAGAAATCTTTTCGTTAGTAAAACTAAAAAAGTACAATTTTTGCATGATCTGTTTCTCGACCCCTGATCCACAACAACTTTTCAACGATCAATTAATCGTGTGCCAGCCTCAGAAAAGGGGGCAAGGGTCCTGCTATGGACACATTTCAAGCAAGGAAACAGTAAAAATAAGAACAAATCAACATGAAAAGATTAAGTTAATTCCTAGAGAGTAAGATGGGAGCAGCGGTATAACTCAAGCATCGCTAGGTGTTGCCCGTCAAAGGAAATAACGCGAAATCAATCCCAACTATTAGAGACGAACAAAAGCGAGAGAAATTCTAAAGAATTCAAAGATTTCAAATCTCAAGATTCCAAATCTTTCGTTTGTTTTAAGACAGCTTGTTGATCGATGCATCGAACACCCAAAATCTCTGTAATTTAAATCCCACGAATTGGCATCGTCTACATCATTTTCCCCGGTATCTCATCCATCGTTGAAAAGAATGTCTCACCTGGCTAAAAGCGTCCATTAGTAATAATACTATTGGAAATATAGTCATTCCAGGTATACCTAAATATCAAATAATTGAATACAGGAACAGAAAGAAAGACATCAACAAGAACTTTCTAAAACCAAAAATATTTGCTTTACAACTGAATTGATTCTTAAGACAGAATCAAGAAGTTTTGGCGAGATTATTTAAGCAGTCATTTGACAAGGCTCTGTTTTCTATAATGCTGTTTAATACCCTCGCTATCTTTAGTGCTTTAGCTACCTAAGAAATCCACCTAATTAAATTACTATCTGGGCAAATTTTTTATAATTACAATTATTTCGGTCAAATTTCCAGTGAAAATTCAGCGAGACAATTGCAAATGTTCTTGTCATTGTTCTTTCTAAAGGAAGAAAATTTCATGGAATTTGATCGAGATTTTCGGCTGCTTTAGCAAGTTTTTGCCACATTCTTTGAAACATCCAAAAATCATTCACAAGGCTTGAACGATGCAACTTTTATTTAGTTAGCAATCATACTTGAAATTAGTATCGATTTCAATCAAACAAACTCTCGAATCTAAAGCAACTATTTGGCAAAGCATTTGCAAGCCTAAGTTGGTGGATGCACATGAAGTGAAAATTAAACTTCTAGGAAAGGTGTTTTTAACTCATTCAACATAAATCTGGAATTTTATGATTATCATTTCGTACCTGTGCAATTTAAACCATCTCCAATATATCCAGTATTGCATTGGCATCTAAATGATCCATCTTCATTGACGCAGTGTGCATTCACGTGGCAATTGTGTGAACCTGTGCTGCACTCATTCAAGTCTAGAGGGTAACAAAAGAAACAAATAACGGTTACTCAAAAAATGTCCCCCTGTTTAAAAATCATTGCAGCAAATGTAACTTGCGCTATGATCATCAAAATTAATTTTTCTAACAGTCAAAAGATTAAAGTATTTTTTCTTTATTTTTTGTCATTTTCAAAATTAATTTTCTCTAGATAAAGTCGAAAGATTCACAAAACATCAGTCTTGCAGAACAGCCGGAAAATGGCCTAAAACACACGGTCAAAGGCATTTCAAAACAGGAGAAGCGCAACTTGTCCAGTGTCATTTGTTTCAACAGTCCTTATTTGAGATCAATAGCTGCGATATTAATTTCAGTTTCAGTTTCTTTTTATCATTTTATTAGTTATGCTACTCTCAAAAGGATTTCAAATGGATTTCAAAATATCTGAAAGATTTTGAACGTGCATTTTAGGCCATTTTCCGGCTGTTCTGCAAAACTGTTTCTCGAAATTTTCGAATTTACAAAGACTGTTATTCTAAAAGTTACCAAAAATAATACATAACCTTCAATCTTTTACCAATTACAAAAATATATTTTTGTTATTATTGCTTAACTATATTAGCTGCAATTATTTTTCAAAAAAGGGGACATTTTTTCAGTCACCTTGTACTCTACTAACAAGACGTAATTTTAAAATCATGTTCCAGTTAGTTGAAATCCTAAAAAATCTATTGCTAATAGTTGTATTGTTGTAATTCTACGTCATAAATAGTAGGATAAGAATTTCCACCCTTAACGAAATCTATCATTTAACGGGTATTTTCGAAAAGTGTACAGCAGATTTGATCGATTTTACTACGATACGTGATCATAAGCGTACGGGCCCCGGCGGCCCCACAGTTCTCGAAAAACGATGCCATTCGGGCAAATTTTCAAAATTCTCTTCAAATACAGTCGGGCAAAAATGAAACGCGATAGAACTACTTTGGGTAATTTGGGTAGAACACTGCTCAAGAACATTATTCCAATGGAGCAATTTATTTTTCGGCACGTTGTTACGGCCATAGGCCATAGGCTTAACGGCACCCCCAAATGGTACTTTCAGTAAAAAACTTGATAGATGCTTTAAACTATTACCCAAAGGACCATCAACCCTCGTACTGAAGTCCTCATACTCATCAGCCCGAAGGACCATTACCGTATCACAGTGTACTACCAGAGTTTTGACACAAATATGGCAGAAATACAGTCCCGCTTTGAAGAAAATGACCAGCAAATTTTATGTGCTTTGGCAGATGTGATATTTTCAAGTGACCCAAAGACTGAGAGCTTCGAATCGATATCGAAGCACTATCAAATCGACCAAGAGTCCCTCAAAAATGATAAGGTGGTGTTCGAAAATTGCAAGAAGCAAAGCACTGCCGAATCTTATGGAAAGAATAATACAGCANTAAAAAATCTATTGCTAATAGTTGTATTGTTGTAATTCTACGTCATAAATAGTAGGATAAGAATTTCCACCCTTAACGAAATCTATCATTTAACGGGTATTTTCGAAAAGTGTACAGCAGATTTGATCGATTTTACTACGATACGTGATCATAAGCGTACGGGCCCCGGCGGCCCCACAGTTCTCGAAAAACGATGCCATTCGGGCAAATTTTCAAAATTCTCTTCAAATACAGTCGGGCAAAAATGAAACGCGATAGAACTACTTTGGGTAATTTGGGTAGAACACTGCTCAAGAACATTATTCCAATGGAGCAATTTATTTTTCGGCACGTTGTTACGGCCATAGGCCATAGGCTTAACGGCACCCCCAAATGGTACTTTCAGTAAAAAACTTGATAGATGCTTTAAACTATTACCCAAAGGACCATCAATCCTCATACTGAAGTCCTCATACTCATCAGCCCGAAGGACCATTACCGTATCACAGTGTACTACCAGAGCGTTGACACAACTATGGCAGAAATACAGTCCCGCTTTGAAGAAAATGACCAGCAAATTTTATGTGCTTTGGCAGATGTGATATTTTCAAGTGACCCAAAGACTGAGAGCTTCGAATCGATATTGAAGCACTATCAAATCGACCAAGAGTCCCTCAAAAATGATAAGGTATGGTGTTCGAAAATTACAAAAAGTAAAGCACTGCCGAATCTTATGGAAAGAATAATACAGCAATGATTGTTCAAAAGATGTTCCAAGAAGGCTTGCACCAAGTGCAGCTATCCTTGTATGAAGCAACGTCATTGTTGGCAATGATTCTAGCCACGTCTTGCTCGGCAGAAAGATCATTCAGTGACCTTCGACGGCTGAAGACATACCTCAGATCAACTATGGGACAAGACAGGCTGAGCAATTTGGCGCTACTTATTATCGAGAGGAAATTTTCGATCGAAGTTTTCAAAAGTGACATGAGTGCAATGATTGACACGTTTGGACGTAGGAAAAGCGGGACAAATATTTCTTGTGACTGTAGTGGAATTGAAGACAGTTAATGATACTTTTTTAAGTTATTTTAAGTAAATATTATAAACTGCTGGCATTATACCCGAAATTGTGTTTGAGGAAGCCGTGGTCCTACTCTAGAAATTTAAATCAAATTATCAGATCTGAAAAGTATACATCACAAGAGAATCTGCGAGGATATAGCAAACTCCCCCAAACATGTTTCTGATTGGTTTATTCAAAACTCAACAATGATCGCTTTAAATCTTTAGGTTATTACCAGACCTCATACTGAGGGAGCAATGTCTGGCGAAAAAGAACTCAGAATATGTAATTATTACGGCTCCGGTCTTTGCTGCTATCTCCAAGGTCTGTACCTCCAATGGACTCAACTATATATATGTCTCCCTACTCTTGCAAAATCCTACCACCCCCCCCCCCTGGAAAAATTCAGCCGTACGCTTATGTACGTGATGCTTAGATAAATTTGAAATGTAGCAGATTGAATTCTTCAGTAGTCAACTTGCACCCTGATACCTCATTTGCACTATTAGTGCTATGACTGTTATAATGTTTTATGAAAGTTCACAGTTGAAATGAAACTAGTGTTCAAAACAGTTCTAAGCAATTTTCTAAGCTGAATAGCCCAACAAAGCAAATTACAAATTGTCTACAGGGCTCTAATGCATAACTAGAGCTCGTCAGTGTATCTCATGGTTCGTACGCAATACTGGATAAAAGTATCAAAAATTGAAAAATTTAACTTGAGCATTGGCGAATATGCAACTTTTATAGAAAAGCTGTCGGGAGTTGAAGGCCCTACCCTACTTTTATGCTGCAGCTAGACAAAACGTTCAAACGCAATTCTACCCTTGCAATAAAAATTGTTTTAAACAATTTTTGACGAAATAGCCAAAAGGAAAGTTATTATGATTAAAGTGTTTATTTACTTGGCCAGAGTTAAAGTGAATAGCCTGTTTTAAAAAATGAGACCTCATAGGTTTTAAAATAGCCTGTTGTATCTGATAATCCGACGAGTGCCCAAAGAAAGCAAAGGCAATAGAAACAATGGTGTGTTTAGGTTTTATTTGTCCTATTTATAGAACCGCTCCATATAGCTCAGGTCATTTGCTTTAAAAAATACGACGATGTTCTTTTTCTGAGCTGAGGATTAAGTGTTTCAATTGCACAAAATATACAACATTTGTAAATCCTACAGTTCATCTTCTGAATTAGATACAGTTGAATTCGGAATAAAGAATTATGTAGGGAACCATATACAAGTTTGTTATATCGAGAGCTTGTTAAACCGAGGGATAGTACAAAGCATTTGCTATTCAAGGGACCAGACATTTAGTTAAGTTCACTATATCAGGGGTTCAGTATTTTGGAATTCAACTGTACATATAATGTCCTAAACGGATATTTAGACTTACCTTTCTATTTCCGATATATGCTCACATCTTATCTTACAGGGTAAGCTATGTTGTTTGGTTTATTTGCATTTGCGGCTTGACTAAATGGCCGTACAATCCTGTAACTACTTAGTAATAGCAAGTCAATCAAAAGCAGCGGATGCTATTATTACAAAAGCTGCACTTTTATTTCTGAGTAGTTGTGATTGAACATTTGATTGATTCATTGATTGATAGGTAGAAGCAGGTAAGTAAATTATCTAGACCAAGAAGGTAAATAAAAATGCTGACCTTGGCAGTTGATACCATCTCCAGTATAAACATCGATGCATTTGCAGCTGAATGATCCAATTGAGTTAGTACATGTTGCATTTTGATGGCAATTGTTCTTCAGCTCAGGGACTGTAGTCATGCATTCATCCAAGTCTTGAGAAGAAGGATATTAAAAATCAACTTCAATACATCTTTCGGTCGTTATCAAACGTTTCATACGATATCACATCCGTCCAAGGGAAATGCTTCCAGCCTTTTTATGTCTCTGTTCTTCAATCAAGACTTTCTTCCAGTTTTGCATCATTAAAGGAACCCTTAGGAATTTAATGTACTTGCAGCATGGAGATTTGCTTGTCATACATATAAACTATATTGTGGTCAAAATGTTTCTTCAGTAGCAAGCCAAGTGGCAAAAAGTTACTGGATACTTACATAAATGTTCATATTTCATACGGAAGTTTGACCTATTTGTGCATGCAAATTTTTTTCAAATCTCCTTCAACAAACTTCTAGCCCTTTATTTAAAAAAAGCGTCCAACTACATACTACCCATAAGGACTCTACTGTGCCAAGAAAGTCTCTTGTGATAAAGATATTGCATTGCTGCAAATTAAATCAAAAAAATTACTGCTGTAAGAGCGTCATATTGCCGGGAAAAGAAATTAGAACGCTGTCAGAGAAATAAAGAACGAAATAGCCGGATTAATGGGAAGGCTGAAACATCTCCAGTGCCATCGTTGCAAACGGCTATGAAAGTCACATGGCACTTCACAAAGAAGGATATGAGCAAAATCTTTAATCAACAAAATAAATAACTTAAGCTACTTTAATCTACCTTACCTGTGCAATAAAATCCATTACCAATGTAACCATTCTTGCATTTGCAGGAAAACTCTTCTCTCGTGTCAATGCAAAGAGCATCACTGTGGCAGTTATGCATGTCAGTTGCACATTCATCAAATTCTGCAAAATAATGATATTGTAAGGCATGTTCGTTCGTCTTAATTTTGAGATGTGGTCAACGTAACGCGGCCATCATGAAAGTACCTTATGATTAAACCGACGTGCAAAACAACATATTTGTTTATAACGAATTTTTGTCACAACGATCAATTCCTCGATTCCTTGAAGCTAATTATCTTAGTTATAACGTGCCTTGTTGAACCGGGTGAGTAAACAAATTACACTTTTTGTGAGCCTGTAGTTTATAACAAAAGTACTCACCACTCATTAGTTTTCTTCAAACTGATCTACATTGATAAACTGTTAACTAAGATATTAACTTAGATAAAAAAATTTAATTGAGCAAAATCAGTTGTATCGTTCTCAAGTTACAGGAAATTTTATGTAAATCTCAAAATCTTTCAAAACAGGTCTAACATCCTTGCTCAAATTTGCTAATGCTTCAACCCGTCGATACAAAGGTGTAAACTGCCAGAAGTGTATAGAATTGTCTACACAACAAGTATGAGATCTATTGCAGATAGATGTTAGCTTTTAAAGATAAAGTGCTTGATTTTTAGCAAACATGATCAAGGATGTTAGACCTGTTTCAAGGATTCTACCGGGTGTCCCCAAAAAAAGTATACAGATTTGGTCAACCCTAACGATCAGAATTTAGCATGAATCAATCCGAAATTATTTTTAAAACATTAATCGATAGTCAACTTGAACATAGATACCTTGTTTGTTGACATTGGTGCTTTGAGAGTAGAGATATTAATCTTCAAAGGACAAATTTGCCTCCACCTCCAAACCAGAGCTTTGGCGCTTTGGCCTAATCAAATTCTTGAAGCACAGCGAATAAATCATCAATGGACTTGACAAATTTGATACAGGAGGAGAAAAATGAAAAACTGCACGACAATTGCGTTTCAAAAAATACAATTTACGCGACGCTTATCATCAAGGGAGCTCCGAAGTAAACTTCATTTATTTTAAGTGAAACAAATTGTGGATTTGTTTAGGCCAAAACGTCAAAGCTCTGGTTTGGAGGTGGGGACAAATTTGTCTAGTGAAAGATTAATATCTCTACTCTCAGAGCACCAATGTCAACAAACAAGGTATCTACGTTCAAGTTAACTATCGTGTTATGTTTTGAAAATTATTTCGGATTGATTCATGCTAAATTCTGATCGTTAAGAGTGGGACTAAAGGTGTTCACTCGGCTTCGTGACTAGCGTATGACGTAAGAACACCCTGGGAACGAGGTTGAGCTACATACTGATCATGCGTTTAATAAAATTTGATTAATAGGTATAAAATTAATGGATCATATTATTATTATTATTATTATTATTATTATTATTATTATTATTATTATTATTATTATTATTATTATTATTATTATTATTATTATTATTATTATTATTCTTATTATTACTATTATTATTAAATATCTATTTAAGTAGGCTAGAAAAAAATGAATAGCTAAATTAGAGCTAATTAAGGCCTACTATTTACAATATACACAATATACAATCAGATAAAAAATGTTACAGGACAAAAAGAGTTAAAAATCTATCCTGTTAGAAACCCAACTTTTGGGATATATATTTTGCAGAGCCTACAGTTGCATTTTTCACCATTCCAACATTTGATTTGTTTTTTGAAGATAGGAAGGCTGTTTGATTGTTTTATTCCTTGAGGTAAAAACTGCCACAGTTTATTTCCAAGGTAAGTAATGGACTCAACTCCAAAGGACGTAGTTCGATTGAGATTGAGATTGAGACAAACAATTGAGCTTTTTACTAACATGGTAGTTCTTTGTTGAAAACTTTCCAGCCAGCAAGTTCCTAATCACCCTTGTTTGAAGATTACAAGATCTGCAATGCATATTTCCCAAAGGTTTCACTTAATATCATACGTGAAAGGAAGTAAATAGGGGTTTTGAAGATATCAATTTGCAAGTTTAGTTGAGTTTGAGCATACATTCTATTCATAACGGACTTCTGTTATAACTTATTAAATCTGCCAATTGCTTGAAATAACTTAGGACGGTATTAACTTTTATACTACCAGTCAGAAAGACGTATCTAATGTTTGAAAAATCATACAGGAAAAGCTATTCAACCAATTTCAAAAATTTCAATACCATCATCTTACTGAGGCTTCAACTTAGTTTTTGAGAGGATTTAGTCAAAAGTCCTATTTCTCAATTTGCCAAAAAACAACCAATAAAGGGCTGTTCACTATCACGTAACTTTGAATTTTTGATCCCGAGCATCGATGAGACAGCATAATTACATTTCAACACTTGCCACACACAAATTAGAAAGCAATGATTGAGCTTAAAAACATTACGTCGTGAGATTTCGTTTCCTAAATCTTTCAGAATAAACAATCTTTAAAAAAATTATTTTACCATTTTAATGGTTGAAGAGTTGATCAAATTGACTGCTAGTCTTAGCCAACCTCAATGGAAGCGAATGCTCGGGAATTCTTGATTTGAGGTTCAGATAGGCTAATGCTTTGCAATTTATGGATAGATTTTAAAAATTAAGTTAATTCCTCAGCCAGACCACGGAGTTGTTATTTTTCAAATTGATTTTATAATTTTTATTATATTATTTTTCAAAAAGTGGATAAATTTTTCTGACTCACCCGTATATGATGCTTGGAGTAGACCTTGTCCTTTTTGTGTGTTCCATGAACATAAACATGCTTCAGAAACTGTCTTTTAACATGAATACAACTTTTTAGCATTATGCCTGATTTTCAAAAAAGGAATTAATTTCAAAGTATGATTAGAAAAGTCTAGAAAATAGTTAGCCTCTGAACCGTGTGTACTTTCGTGTGTACTTTCGTTAAGACTTGCTGTCCATTTTAAAGAATTCAGTAAATAAAAAGCAACTTCCTACCTCTGTACCACACGCACTTTCTCCCGTCCCCTGTGTCTAAGGCCCCGTTCACACTGCTCCGTTTTTATTATTATCCGTTTTTGTGGCACCGAAGCTAACCGTTCACACTGCTCCGTTTTTATTATTATCCGTTTTTGTGGCACCGAAGCTAACCGTTCACATTGCTCCGTTTTTGTACAAAAACGGAGGAAAAACTTCCGTTTTTGTCTGTTCACACTGATCTGCTTGATTAAAAAAACGGAGCGAAAAATATCCGTTTTTGTGCGTTCTCATTGCTCCGTTTTTGTGAACCCCGTTGTTCAATATTGCAGCGTTTTCAAAANACCCAACTTTTGGGATATATATTTTGCAGAGCCTACAGTTGCATTTTTCACCATTCCAACATTTAATTTGTTTTTTGAAGATAGGAAGGCTGTTTGATTGCTTTATTCCTTGCGGTAAAAACTGCCACAGTTTATTTCCAAGGTAGGTAATGGACTCAACTCCAAAGGACGTAGTTCGATTGAGATTGAGATTGAGATTGAGACAAACAATTGAGCTTTTTACTAACATGGTAGTTCTTTGTTGAAAACTTTCCAGCCAGCAAGTTCCTAATCACCTTTGTTTGAAGATTACAAGATCTGCAATGCATATTTCCCAAAGGTTTCACTTAATATCATACGTGAAAGGAAGTAAATAGGGGTTTTGAAGATATCAATTTGCAAGTTTAGTTGATTTTGAGCATACATTCTATTCATAACGGACTTCTGTTATAACTTATTAAATCTGCCAATTGTTTGAAATAACATAGGAAGGTATTAACTTTTATACTACCAGTCAGAAAGACGTATCTAATGTTTGAAAAATCATACAGGAAAAGCTATTCAACCAATTTCAAAAATTTCAATACCATCATCTTACTGAGGCTTCAACTTAGTTTTTGAGAGGATTTAGTCAAAAGTCCTATTTCTCAATTTGCCAAAAAACAACCAATAAAGGGCTGTTCACTATCACGTAACTTTGAATTTTTGATCCCGAGCATCGATGAGACAGCATAATTACATTTCAACACTTGCCACACACAAATTAGAAAGCAATGATTGAGCTTAAAAACATTACGTCGTGAGATTTCGTTTCCTGAATCTTTCAGAATAAACAATCTTTAAAAACATTATTTTACCATTTTAATGGTTGAAGAGTTGATCAAATTGACTGCTAGTCTTAGCCAACGCCAATGGAAGCGAATTCTCGGGAATTCTTGATTTGAGGTTCAGATAGGCTAGTGCTTTGCAATTTATGGATAGATTTTAAAAAATTAAGTTAATTCCTCAGCCAGACCACGGAGTTGTTATTTTTCAAATTGATTTTATAATTTTTATTATATTATTTTTCAAAAAGTGGATAAATTTTTCTGACTCACCCGTATATGATGCTTGGAGTAGACCTAGTCCTGTTTGTGTGTTCCATGAACATAAACACGCTTCAGAAACTGTCTTTTAACATGAATACAACTTTTTAGCATTATGCTTGATTTTCAAAAAAGGAATTAATTTCAAAGTATGATTAGAAAAGTCTAAAAAATAGTTAGCCTCTGAACCGTGTGCACTTTCGTGTGTACTTTCGTTAAGACTTGCTGTCCATTTTAAAGAATTCAGTAAATAAAAAGCAACTTCCTACCTCTGTACCACACGCACTTTCTCCCGTCCCCTGTGTCTAAGGCCCCTTTCACACTGCTCCGTTTTTATTATTATCCGTTTTTGTGGCATCGAAGCTAACCGTTCACATTGCTCCGTTTTTGTACAAATGGAGGGAAAAACATCCGTCTTTGTCTGTTCACACTGATCTGCTTGATTACAAAAACGGAGCGAAAAATATCCGTTTTTGTGCGTTCACATTGCTCCGTTTTTGTGAACCCCGTTGTTCAATATTGCAGCGTTTTCAAACACCTCCATTTTTGTGCGTTCACATTGATCCAGTGCGTTTCCAAAAACCTCCGTTTTTGTGGATATCCACTTTCGACAGCGTTTTCGAAAACCTCCGTTTTTGTGCTGTTTTTGTGCGGATCAGTGTGAACACTCTCACAAAAACGGATGTTTTTCTCTCCGTTTTTGTACAAAAACGGAGCAGTGTGAACGGGGCCTAACACTGAACCGTGTGTACTTTCGTTAAGACTTGCTGTCCATTTTAAAGAATTAAGTAAATAAAAAGCAACTTCCTACCTCTGAACCATACGCACGTTTTGCCATCCCCTGTGTAACTGTGCTTACATTTGCAGATATAGGAGCCATATGTGTTATTGCACGTAGCATTGCTATGACATGCAGCTGGAGACGTACATTCGTTATAATCTAAAAATTAAGGAGAATTCTTCTTTCATGAATAATGTTACTGTCACCAACTGAAGTTACGTTAGTTTATACTACATTTCTCTATCGTCCCGACCTATACTTCTCTCGAGTAGGACAGCAATGATGAAATATGACGTAAAAATTAACTGCCATGCTATTGAAGCTTGCAAATTCTGCCACGCCACTGTCAGTTAGATTCGGTGCAGCAGTGAAACAAAGGTTTCCAAGTAGCCTATTTAATTTGACGATTTCCATTCATGCATGAAGATTATGTAGCTAAAATAACAATAGCAGGCGCAGGTGCTTTTTTGTCCTATTCCAGGGCCATTCCTTTCAGCTCAGCCAACTTTAGCGAATTCTCGTATCCCAGTTGCAGGCACAACCAACAAGAAATGCACTAAACATTTTCAGCAGCCATCTCTATTTGAATAGCTCGTTTGTTTGACTTCCTTTGGGACTTTTTTTCCTAAACTCTCTGTGACTTTTTTTTGTTTCATTCGTTTTATTGGAAGTCAATCGATATCGATGTACCGAATGAGTAAAAAAGAGTTTTGCATTTTGTAAAACTGGTAGAAATTAATCTATTACACCTCGAAGATTCCTGATTCAATCTATCAGCGAAAGTTGAACTTAGATTCAGGAGCTGTTGGATTATCATATCAGTTATAAACTTTCTTTGGGTCTACAGGAAAGGCTGGTCAGTATTTTACCCTCCAGACAAGACAGCCTTTACCAAATTTTGTGTGTCATAGAAGATGGGTGGTGAATAGATTTTTTTGAACTCAAGGCTCTATTGCCTTGGTTTGCAAAGAATTTTAACTTTTAAGACTTAAATTTTGCTATAAAGTGCAGAGAAATGTGTAATTCCTGCTTACCCCATGTATCATGCGATGCAGGGAATAGAGAAACACTATCATACGCACTTACCCTTTGTCTCATAAGATGCAGAGAATAGAGAAATACTATCATACTATAGAGAAAAGCGTACTTACCCCATGTCTCATAAGATGCAGAGAATCCTTTCTTAGCTGTATCTTTATCAGATCTGAAGTGAACAGTTAAAGGCCCTAGATGTGTTGTCGCAGGTGGCTTCGATGCACCACAATATGTAGTTGTACCAAGCAGCAAAGGCGATGTTTGAAGTGAACCATTATGTAAGCTCACATAATCAAAGGAGCATGTGCTCTGCTCTTCGAGTACAAAGTCGGTGAATTTTATGTTGATGAATATTCCGAGTCCAAAGTTAAGAATCCAGCCACAGTTGCTTGATGGAGGGTAATCAGTTGGGTAATTTGGTGATTCAATTCTACCCAAAGCAGCATTCATCGTTAAACTGCAGACACCTAAAAGAGGAGCATTGTGAATTTTTAGACAAATCCTGCTATAGTTGTTTATATCTAATTCAGATCAGTCCTCTGTAGAGCAGAACCAGGTAGAACGAAGTAACTGTAATGATGAATTTCTAGGCGGAAAGAGGTAATTCAATTCAGTTTTAGTGAAATTCAGTTCGGCAACCCTTTTCAGCATTATAGGAATATATGATAGCTAATAAAGGCATGGTTGACAAAGGAGCACTTTCTCAATGGCATTAAATACCTTTGTAGTCCAAAATGAATCCTCTGTAATTGCCACTGCCATCTGTGTGCATATGTATATAAACGCTGTTCGCTGTTGTAGCAAAAGCAGTCGCGGGCTTTTTCGGTCCACACAGCCTTGTAAGAAGGGCTGAAGACGAAGAATTTCCATCACGTAGCTCAAGCCAATCCGTTGCTGTATTGCAACTTTCTTTCAAGTTCTAAAAGGACGATAAAGAAAAATGAATGGTTCCGATAGTGCGTGAAGCTATTTGGAAAATTCCTTGTTTCTTCTAATAAATAGCACTGCAGCTGATGTTTTCTGAACGGCAGGTGCAAAGCAACTAATAGAAATGCATGTGCCTGTCGCAAGTACGGCGTACATCTCGCCAAGAAGGGGGAAACTAGACTTATTACCTGCGTCCCTTCTTTCCCTTCGTTATTTTACTTGAATAGTATCACTTCGGTCAACCGGGACTCATGATATAGCACTGAAAAAATTATCCCTATTTAGGCCCGCGCTACAAGATCATGTAACGCCAATTCAGCAAATAAAATGAGCCTTATTCTTCGTGCTTATGATAAGTTTCATTGATTAACTATTTGCTTAAGAAAGTTGCCTTTCGATCAAGAAGTTCAAATGGGCCATCGATAGTTGCTTTACTTGTGATCATGATGACATTCATGATTATGATCGCAAAGATCGCTAGAGAGATGGAAGATCAAGAAATTCAAATGGGCCATCGATAGTTGCTTTACTTGTGATCATGATAACATTAATGATTATGATCGCAAAGATCGCTAGAGAGATGGAAGATCAAGAAGTTCAAATGGGCCATCGATAGTTGCTTTACTTGTGATCATGATGACATCGATGATTATGATCGCAAAGATCGCTAGAGAGATGGAAGCTCGACCTCAACCATCTCAACCATCCTGATTTACTGCAATGACTTTTTGGTGCCAATTTACCATATTGGTTGCACCAAATCACATCACATCACACATCACATCAAAATTGAACAGTCAACTGCAAGGAATCATAAAATTTGGTCTTCTTGCCATCAGAAGTCAACCAATTTTCAAAATCTTTTTTCGTCAACGTAGTAGTAGAATAAAATATCCAGCTATATTTCTTAGCATAATAAACAAAATCGCCTAAGATTTGTTTACACCCAATTCAAGTCAAATGATAAGATATCTTTCATTTCTTCAACATATTTGTGCCATGAAAACGTGTGCCATGAATGCAAAAAGTAGCATACAAGAAACACCCGTGTATAAGAACATAGCAGATTAAGAACCTACAGGCTGAAATTTTCACATTAGACCACCATTTTATAAGAACCCATTGTATTAGAACCCAGGCTAACTTGGAAATTGTAGGCTCTTATACGCAAGTTTTTATTGTAATACAGAAACTTCCCAAGAGTATGGTCACATAGCTTGAATTTGTTAAAACAAGCCCCAGCCGAATAATCTTGACAGAAAAGGAAGATTTTGTAACGATAGCATCCATTGCTTTTGATCGACAAGCCATAGTACAAAGTGATTAGCGATTGTAAACAAATATATTTCTCCCAGGGGAGGTACTCATATATATTTAGGATAGGGGTGCTCAGGCTGGGGTACAAACCATCAACCCAAACAAATAATTCCTAGCATAAAAATTGACCCAAAAAAATTATTTTTCTTACCCTACACACCCAAAAAAGTAACAAAATCATGCTTTTCTATATTTTTTAAACTGTTCTCATATTTGAGACCCAAAAAAAAAATCCAAAATTTCATGAACCCAAAAAAAAAACTGTACAATTGACCGACCCAAAAAAGTAACTTTTGCCCCAAAGTTAGACCCAAAAAAAGTAACCCGGCCTCCCCCCCCCCCCCCCCCCTCGGAGATTTCTTCGGCCAATTAGTCAAGTTGCGAATGTGAATAAAGCAAACCAAGAAAGATAAGCTGAACACTAGGTGTGTAACTCATTTGTTGTGCATGTGAAAAGGGGTTATTAAGAGAAGACATGAGCATATATCGAAATAAGGAGGCTAGATCTAACATCTTCTTCTTACTAAATTTAATCAGTTTTAATTCTGAAGCTGAACAGAAGGTGATGTGATTCTCGTATATCACTGAGCGTGATTGGAACACTTAACAAGAAAACATAATCTTGATACGTGTCTTCAGTAATAAAGCTGCAAGTTTCGTGTGCCATTTTTATGGATGAAAAACAGCCTGTTGATGGAACAGCAAATGATTCTTGCAAAGGAAAAATTCAATCCAACTTACATTGCTTTCCGCGTAGCTACTCATCTACGAATAAAAAAAATACTGTGTTCAAATATTAACTTTTAGAGCAACCCTTGTTTTATGTAAATGTGCTAAACAGATCATAGTTACATAAACAGGAAGAAAAGTACCAAAATGAGTGTCTACCGTGTTAGTTTACCATGACAAAGTCAGTAGAGATGCAAAAGTAAAAGTTGATAGCTCTTCTAGGGATAACAATGTGAATTTTCAAAATTGGCCCAGTGCTGAAGTTTACATGGTCACAGACAGACACGCTGGTTATTTTTGGCACACCAACAGGGTGCCACATGCCACATGGTTCAGTTTTCATTTTTATTGATTATGCTAAGTCATTGAATAATGAAGCCGACTAAAACTTCACGTTTAAAAAAATAAATTGAGTGGTCATTCTTTTTGCTATTTTTCCGACTATCATCAAGTTATTTAAGTACTGAATTAGGAAAATAGAAGGCAAAAAGTACTTCAAATTTCATCGAAAATAAATATGGCTACGAAACATTCAACCAACCCTACCTTACTCTATCTCGCCGTAACAGACTAGAACTAGCTGCAAACAACCCTAATCTGTCCTAGCTAACCCTAGCTTACCTTAATGATTCTAGCTCTAAGCCATGGCGGAAAAGGTGATAAGGTTTGCAATGCATTGTGCTGAGCTGCAGGCTAGCCAGAAAGTCTTTCATTGAATTGAAATACTTACTTCAAAGTCCCTTGGTGTGACTACAATTACATTGCCTCTGGAAACGGTGACTGACCAGCAGATGTCCTGATTTGGTTGATATCTTGGATAGTTAGGTGATCGGAACTGCAGTGTCCAATCTGTGAAAAGCGTAATGCTGGAGCATTTCTGGCAACCTGTTAGATGATATATATTTTACTTCGTTATACTCTCAAAGAGATTATTGATTCAGATCAATGTTCGTTGTACTTAGGGGAAAATCGGTGTCGTCCAATGTAATGGGTAGCATGAACTACGTGAAGATTCCTAGTGTGACACAAAACATTTTTCCTCTACACAGGACCAGAAAACCAGTGTAGACAATAAGAATATATTTCTAACTTGAACTCTTCATGAAATCCTCACTGATCATTGGTCCACGTGGATTTGGTAAAAAGGGCCTGTTTTTCTGATACACCCGGTATAGAGAGACAAAAATCGGTCAAGGATTGTTTTACCTATTTCAAATCATGTGACCATACTCTTGGGAAGTTTTAGTATCATTCTACTTTGTGCATTCAAGGCACAAGTTTTCATTGGCACGAAATGTGTTAAAGAAATCGAAAGATGTTTTATCAAGAGTTGGTCACTTGACTTGAAGTGATTGAAAACAAACCTTAGCCGAATAGGTCTATTAAAGCAAGAATCTTTGAAATCGATCAATTAGATCAGGTTCTGTCATGTTCTAAAAGGCGCAACTTTTGAGTCCACCGAATTTGGAATGACGAAATTGGTTTCTGGTTTCCTTTCAAATCGATTTTACTATACTGTGAAAATTTATTTAATTGATAGCTCCAGCTAGCAAACCATTGCTATCAAAACTAACCACTTTTTTGATGTGTAGATAAACATTCAATTTTCAAAGTCTATAAAACTGTTCTTGAAAAAATGTTCTAATTGGAAGAAATACACACACAGAATTAATTTTTGATGACAAAGTAGGAATTTTACTTACTTGCAAAGCCGCAATAGATTAGAAAACACTGAAGAAACAGAAAATGTAGAGACATATTTAAAGAGGAATTTAAGCGACATCTGTTGCGGCTTGAATTTTTGATTTGATGGGCTATGTTTGCTGCTCGACTGCGTGGGTAGTGTTTCTGAGGAAGGAAGCAGAAACTATCAATTAGAAATTGAGAAATACTGGGTGTCCAAGCTGGAGTCCAAGGTCCAAGTGAAAATGTAGACATATCTGAAAAATAATCATACTTAATGAACAATATCATTCCTCAAATTTTCTTTTTGAGATAATAGATGAATGAGAAAAATGATTTTTACAGTTGTAGCTTTCGTTTAGATAACTTTGATTTCGCAAATATGGCTGCTTTGAGAGCTGCCTTGTTTGGAAGCATGTTGCAAGAATGCACTTATGATTAGTGCAATAATTTATTTGTCTATAGTAAGCATCTAACATGGTCTTAAAGGGGCTTAAATCTCTAAACACCATTGTTTTAAGCACATGTCCATTGTCTTCTGAAGTTTTTTTGGTGGCTTCACCCAAGCCACCAAAGAGTAACCGTTAAAAATCCACTTACTTCTGTACAATCGCAAAATATATGAATGTTTAGTTTGTTCCTCTGTGAAGTACGAGGACTTATCTTCAAAATGAAGCTTTCATTTTAAAAAAAGACGAGAAGTCTGTGTGATATTGCCTATCAAAACAATGCAAAATCACCATTTCGTTCGAAATTTGAAGATACCTTTAAATTTCGGGAAGGAATGCACAATGTCATGCAACACTTGGTACGTTGATAAAAATCGCAAAATTATGGCAGCTAATTAAGAAGTACAAGAGTAAGAGCAAATACATTGTATTACTTTAACAAGTAATTTTATTATTGACTAAACGGGGCAAGAACAACTTTTTACGATAAGTATGATTATATATGATTTTCCAAACGTTCCTACTTTTTTTATTGCGATACCCGGTATATCGTCCAATCCAATGGTAAACACAAAGTTTTGTAGGTTTAGCTTATCAAGTTCAAAGCACTTTCTATATACTAAACGCATTTTGGCAATAATTAGCCTCCGAATTAATGTATCAAGGTTAGCCAAAATAATTTATCGATGATTGCTGAAATTAAAATCATGAATTAGAGACGGATTCCAATAAGTTACTTAATAATCATTTTGTAGTAGAAATGCTGGAGTTTTCTTTGGACACTCTTGAAGAGGAAATTAGAAACAAGATACAATTTAATGACCTCAGTTAAGATCATTGAGAGTTGTCCATCAAACCCTACAATCCGAAGAGAAAGAGTTCATCTCACTCGTATAAGATACATTTTGCCCCAATAGAATATCTTCAGGGTTAAGCAAAGATGAGGCAAAGATATTGTCGCAACATTCTATCTAGGTTGTACAAAGAACTGAAGTCGATCTTACATTAGAGGTCAGGCGAGATTTGCAATAACGAATAACGCAAAACTAACAATGCAAAACTCGTGACTTGTATTTTTTCGTTGATATGTTCACCTGACATCTAATGTTACAAGACACAATTAGCCTTGCCTATGAAACTACAAACTATTGAATAGAAATGTAAGTGAAATTACTTACCAAACTGTTGTTCTCTTCTTCAATTCTCTCACCTCCCAGCTATAGTCTGTGCTCTGATCTTTGAAGTCGAACTTTTGCATTTTCCTCTTAGTTTCTCGATGTTTCGAAAGGACTCACTGTGAATCTTAAATCTTTAATCAACTTTAGCCGCAGAACAGCTGCGTAAAATCTGCGTTTAATACAACGTGATACAATGCGAGTTCAACCAAAATCAGCAAGCAGGCAAGAAAGCAAGGATGGCTCAGTGATAGCGCGCTGGACTACCAATTTGATTTTAAGGTTGATGGTTCGAGTTCCCACCATGGCAAACCTAGACAAGGACACAGCTCGATAAGCTTTAGCTTCTCAGTGTTGTAGTTGTTCTTGTGGCGCAGTGGTGTAATCCTCTTGACGTTGCAGCCAGAACCGTCAGGCGGACGGGGCTCAAACCCCACCACTTGATTGACACTACAAGGGTTGCGGACTCGATTAGGTCTTCTCTACTTCTGCAATCCCAGCGCTTGGAGGTAAAAACCGCAACTTCAACTTAAGAAACGAAATTTCGGGTGACTCACGAAACTTTCAATCAAGGAAAGAGTTGTTTGAAAATAATCTAATTCTGAATTGATTTTATTAAAGCCATCATATAATTGCATCATTTTCTTTTTCTTTTATTCAACTACCGGGTGGGTCAGAAAAAATGTAGGGCGTTTAGCAAGCCATGTTTTGGTGAAAAACAAGTCAAATTGGGAGTTTTAGAGTTTAATATTGCAGAAGAAAGATTGAATTAGTTATAGAAATTTAGTTTGTTAAAATCGGTCATTGCTTTCCTTATTTATTTGCGATTTTGTGATATAGCCATTTTGGTTAAATGTTTCGCTAGTAAAAGAACTTTCAGATTTTTAGCAATGGCAAGACAATTTAAATGACTAGTTCCCAAGGGGTACAGCATAAATAACATTAGTTTTTCCTTTTGTGTTCTAACACAATGGCAGCGTTGTTTCAATTTTTTGTTAGAGAAACAGTATGTTTGTCATGGTTTAGAAGGTCACGCGTGCATAAAAATGAATCTAATTGAAGGCCTTTTTTAGCAATCTTGCGAAACACAATTTACTAAAATCACTCGTAATTCTGGTACGGAAAAACCGATTTCGACCAAACAAATTTTCATATCTAAGTTAGCTTTTCTTCTATGCAATAAAATTTTAAGAAATGAATTTGCAAATTATACTGCATCAATAAAAATTGGCAAACGCCCCACGTTTTTGCTGCCTCGCCCGGTATAATCAACTACAATACAATTATCTGCACCATTTACAGTGGGAAAAAACAAAAAGTCATTGATTTTCTACTGTGAATAGTGCTAAACATTATGCAAGATACAACATTCTTATCTAATAAAAGTAATTAATACCGAGAATGTGTAATCGCTGCAGTTTAATTGCCTATGAAGCGAAAACCCGGACCCCAATACCACTACCCACCCGGAAACAACCCACGCAAGTCCCTTCAATATCGCTCACCACCGGCAAACGACACCGAAGAAGCCCAATCACCACCGCATCCCCCACAGAAAGCAATCCCCAAACAGGCAACAACACCGGGGCCCAAATTCCCGCCACACAAGCACTCTAAAGGGCCATTCCACGTGAAGTCAATACAGTCGACAAAAGCATTTTGCATCTTTTTTCTGGTAACAACACCAAGTTGAAAGAAAAAGGGACAGGATATGATTTGCTAGCTGAAATTGTAGCTCATCTAAATTGGCAGTACTATAAACTCCCTCCCATTTGGTGTCACAACTACAAGACAAAAAGTTGATAGTAAGTAAAAGGATGCTTTTGCTTGGAAAAAATTCTTCTTTGCACTCAAAACTTTACTACTACTATGAAGTCACACGCAGATATTACTGCACAACGCGTCTCACAATACCACGCCAGTTTTTTCTATCCTGTGTCAGTTCAGACAATCTATTCAATGTTTGTGCTCCTTTTGAAAGATCCAGCTAGATTCCGATGCTGGCCAAATCTTTCCTTACTGTCTGCATCCAGGTCGTCTTAGGTCTTCCTTGTGGCCGTTTCACCCCGGGGGGGGGGCACTTGACTTTAATTTGTACGGGGGTGTGCACTCCAAGAAACAATTTTTTGACCCGGCTTTAGAATTTTCCCCTCCAAATGATACCCGGCTTTAGAAAAAAACGGCGAAAAGTATACTCCAAAATGTAAAAAATACACAAAATACGCCTTTTGACGACCGGCTTTAGAAAAATTTCCTTCTTTTGATACCCGGCTTTAGAAAAAAGAGGTGAAAACGATACCCGGAAAGGAGTGCACATCCCCTCAGCAAAATATACTAAGTACCCCCCCCCCCGGGCGTTTCAGTTTCCTGAGATATTCTTTAAGGGCTTTCCTTGCTGGTGTTTCTGGATGTAAACGCATGAGATGTCCTAGCCATGTTAGTAAAACTCAAAACTTTAAGGTAGGTCACCTGTCGAGAATCTAAAATCTTTGTTATTGCAGATAGGCATATGAAAATTATACTACTTATCAAAGATCTGATGCAGATTTCGAATATGCAATCTATTTTTAGATAAAATATTTGGTTTCCATGGAAACCTGCAAACAATAGAAGTTTAGTAGTACTGCTTAGCGTGCATAGATATTTGTTATTTCTGTTTCAGAGAATGAAATCCATACATCAAATTAAAGGCTAGGTCCTTGGGAGTGATATGGGGTCATCAGTTTTTTTCAATTTAGCATTAGAAGAAAAATATGGGCAAAAATGTCAAAATCAAATCATGTTTTCGCGAAACATTTTCTTCTGTAATAAATAGTTCCTACTCAGTATAGGTTGCCTAAATTAACAAGCCAATGAGCCCATATCACTCTCCATTCTATAAGCATTAGAATGATGTATAGACATTAGCACCTGCTGTTTGCCTGACCAAAATCTATGCTCACTAAGCTTTGTAACTTTCGCAAAAACCTAGTTTTGAGAAAAATGCATTTGAAATCTCAACTTAGTATTTATCATTGATAGCATCAAATAAAGACATCATAAGTCAATGAAAACCAATTGGTATGTTCTGTTTGCGGAACTTCTTAGTCAGAATAAAAGAATTATTTTCTTTCTGGTCATAATTTCAGTTTATAAATGTCATTTTGGGATATCAAATGAGCCAGCGGCATAAGTAATCCCTTCCGTTCCTTTTTTCTTCTGTTCTTGTGTTTTTTTGCTGTATTTCAGCTCTTTTCTCATTTTCTTTACAACTTCTCTGCTAGCTTTGAATAAGGTTTTAGTCTCTTGGTATTCTTTGAAGCCTTTTCCAAATAAAATCCTGGCTCTATTCCCAAGATTTTGCATAACGTGCCAATAATAATAATAATAATAATAATAATAATAATAATAATAATAATAATAATAATAATAATAATAATAATAATAATAATAATAATAATAATAATAATAATAATAATAATAATAATAATAATATCAACCTAAATTCTCCATTCCGGAGCAGTTACAAGTTACATGTTCTTCAAACATTACATTTAGAACTGAACCAGTAACACAGGCGTGGTAATCTTATGTATTGATGTTTTCTTTTTTCCTTTTATGATAGAAATATGTCAACCATCTTCTTTATATTCACAAGTTTTGCTGAAACACTTTTCAGTAGATTTTTTATTTTTAGAGATCTTTCTGTAAATTTTTGGCACTGCCATATGTGTTCAATGTTTTCTACTTGGGTTCCACACCTTCTGCATAAGGCATTTTTATATTTTCCTTTATAGTTAGCTTTGAAGTCAGTCATGTTTAGTTTCAACAACAATAAATTTGCTGCATCTTTATGGGCGATGTATTCTTTTTTCCCAAAACAATTATTTTTCATGAGTCTTAATTTTGTTTTGTTACATTCTTTAATATCTCTTTGTATTAATGATGTTATTCTATTTATTATCATATTTTTCCATTCTTTGCTTGTCCACTTGCCTATTTGTTTTTCAGAAATCTCTATGTTTAGTTATTTTAAATCATTCTTTATTTCAGAGTTCCAGCAGTTATTTAGATTTAAACGTTTCTGTTCCTCGTATACCTTTTTTGTTAGTCGACTATCTTTCATTTTTTCCATCTTTCTGAGGTACACAAGTCTTTTCATTTTTATCCTATATGTAATTGGAATAAGGCCACATTCATATGTTATACCCTGATATGGTGTTGTACTTGGAATTGAATTAGTTATTGTTACTGCATCTTTTTGTATTTTCTCAAGTATTTTTAGTTGTTGTTTACAGTTGTTTAGTTGTTGTTGTTGTTGTTGTTGTGGTTGTTTAGTTGTTTAGTTGTTGTTTACAGTTGTTTAGTTGTTGTTGTTGTTGTTGTTGTTGTTGTTGTTTGTTTGTTCTCTACAGGTGCTGCGACATGCTGCACCTGTAGAGAACTGGCATACTGCAAATGACACTGCAGTCTCGATAGTTGTTCTGTCAACAAATGTTGTTTTTGGACAATACTTCCTATGGTATTGTGCAGGGGACTTATTTGTATTTTGTGTTTATTTCTAACGCACCTTCTGAGAAGATTTTCCTCTGACAGTTGAAATAATGGCATCACAAATCTTCCTGTTATGAACTCTGTATGCATTTTGGCTCATAGAATAGGGAAGATTCATCATACCACACAATTCTTTCGAGCATAGTCAATAGAAACTATGATTGAAGCAAGCCCACAGCCAATGCCCCTGAAAGCTAGAGTTGCTCTTTTGTTAATTTCAAATCGGAATGAAGTCAAAGTAGGTTCAGCATACAGCACTTTCCAAAGCATTTCCACGGGCGTTCCACAGGGGTCGGTACTTGGTCCTCTGCTTTTCAATATCTTTATAAACGATCTGTTCTTCACAGATTTGGAGTCTGAGATATGCAACTTTGCTGACGATGCAACAATTTACGCATGTGACACATCTATAGATGCCGTCATGATAAAACTAGAAGGCGATTTACAAAAACTTCTAGATTGGTTTAAAAATAACGGAATGTGTGCCAATCCAGCGAAATTTCAAATGATGTTTTTGGGTATCAAGGGTGACAATTCGCTCTGCAACAACATCGGTGGACAACAAGTGAAGCATAGCGAGCAGGTAAAGCTCCTCGGCGTACAAATAGACCCTCTTTAACATTTGACGCACACGTCAAGGAGTTATGTCGAAAAATAAACCAAAAATTATGTGCATTCTCAAGAATAAGACCATTCCTCAATGAAGAGAAAGCTAAAATGCTACTAACATCTGTTGTTATGTCAAATTTTTCATATTGTCCCTTGATATGGCTATTTTGTAGCAAAACTGCTAACAAAGAAATAAATAGGACCAATAAACGTGCCTTGAGAGTTTTGTACGGAGATTACGACTCATTATTTGAGCAGCTTTTAGCCAGAGCTAGAAGCATTACAGTCCACCAAAAGAATCTACAAAGTCTTATGATTGAAATTTATAAGACCATGAACCATCTAAACCCTTCATATATTTGGGAGTTCTTTGTTAAAAAGGATATACCTTACAATCTCCGCACCAAAGAGCTATGCAGGCTTCCGTCAGCACAGTCACATCGATATGGACTAAATTCTCTTTCGTTTAGAGGTAGTCTCCTGTGGAACACTCTAGATGATGAACTAAAGAGAGCTGATACCCTGAGAAGTTTTAAAAGGGGGATCGCAGAATGGGATGGCAAAGGATGTAAATGTTTAATTTGTAAATAATTTTGTTATATTGTAAATAGTTGGTTTAAATTAGTTTTTAGTAACTATGTATCTACCAACTGTAAATAATGTTATGATGATGA
>REGM01000115.1:336156-358458 GCA_004194415.1 Aurelia aurita | reverse complement strand
ACGTTGCTATTTTCTTGGACGTGACTTCACGCAATCAGCTGAATGGCTAGAAAACGCGCTTTCGCGTATTAAAATCTTTTTTAAAATGAAAAACGGAGTAGAGCAAAAGCTTCTGATTGCAACAGCCGATATGCTGTCGAGGTGTTATGGTTTCGCAGAAGACAATGCAAAATCAATTTCTTTAGTTAATTCTATGAAAGATGAAATCGACAGGAAAGAGAAATATGGAAAGAAATCATGTGATGATGTTAACTTCCTTGTAATGAAATCGCAACGAGAATTTGATTCCGCATTGTTGACTGATGCTTTTGGAACTGCTATAGATGCTCTTTTAAAATGCAAAAAGGGTGATAACTACGAACGAGTCGAATGTTATTTACTTCTTGCACATATTTCCTTTGTGAAGAAATCATACGAGAATGCTAAAAGGAATCTAGATAAAGCATGGCCCATTTGTGAACGCCTAGGGGACTACGGTTTCAAAGTGAAAGCCTTAACAATTTACAAATGGATGTATCTCGTACTTAATCAGTTTGATAAGGCACGAGAAAAAGCTTCAGAGTTATTAGAAGTTTCTAGCAATGCTGGTGATAAATTCCATCAGTTTGAAGCATATAGTTATTTTGGCAACATTGCAGTGCAAGAAGGAGATCTTGCAGAAGTAGAGAAATGTTATCATGAAATGATACGGCTCAATGCTGATATGAAGAATCCTGCTTATGAATTTGATATCTGTTCGTTACACAATTTCATTGAGGATGCAAAGTCGGGGGAGGGGTTATCCCAAGCTGATGCGTTAAACATGTCTACGAACCTGATGCAAGCTGCATTAAAATTGAATCATCTTGACGAAGTGGGCTTTACTAACGGCTTTTTGAATATGTTTCATTCTCTTAGCCAGGTCATGGATGCTGACCCGCATTTTAAAAGGCTCTTCTTTAGTCTACTCGAAGATTTTATGACAGCGAGTCTTCTCCGCAGTGAGAAAATTTCGAGAAGATATGGAAAACACGACAAGCATAAAGTATCCGCACTGAGAATCTTCATTGATATTTACAAGAAGTTTGCAGGATATTTATGCGGAGAAGACAGAAAAGATGCAGCGCTTGTAGTTGCTGACCGAGGGCGGATGTGCGTATTGCGAAACACGCTGCAAGACAAATATCGCATGGCTTTTGCAGATAAATCTAAATGTGAATTGTTGGATCTTGGTGGAATTGTGAATATAGCTACGAGAGAAGAATGCTGCATTGTCTTCTATTTGATGCTAGAAGAATGTTTTGTGATTTGGATCATTTCTGAGAAGGGAATAGAGCATGTAGCAATCACGAAATTTTTGTGTGAAGGGAGGGAGCTAGTATTTGATGGAAAAACTAGCCCTGAATATTACCTGCGAACAGTTGTAGCGAATCTCGACAACGTAGTAGGGCAGGCTCCCATTCTTAGAGGGGCAACTTCAAAGGATTGTGATAATGCTGCTGAATGTGGTGATGAGGATCTCATGATTCCTAAGTCAAGATATTCTCAATATCGAGGAGGAGATACCGCCGACGATGATGAAGATAGTTTATTAACGAACCTAACGAATGCGAACCAGTTTGAACTACTGTACGACTGGTTGATTGCTCCAATTCAAGATAAACTGACAGACGATAAGATCATAATCGTCCCAGACAATTTCATGTTTCAGATTCCCTTTAATGCTTTGAAGGATAAAATCACAGGAAAACATCTGGTAGATACAAACACTGTAAGGCTTGCACCATCTTTAATGATGTTGCAAATTTTGAATGACCCTTCTTTGTCACACCAACACAGCAAAGAGGGGGCATTAGTCGTTGCTGCCGATAATGTAGGTAAAGTGGAATACGATGGAAAAGAAAAAACATTCCCAAAGCTAAATTGTGCTGGAAAAGAGGCTGAAATGATTGCAAGTCTGCTTAAAGTGTATCCTTTGATTGGAAAGGAGGCTGCAAAGCATGCTGTTATAGAACGACTTTCAGGAGACAATAAAGTTCTTCACATTGCTGCGCATGGAATGTTTCCTGGCAAGATCATCCTCACTCCTAATGATACATCAACAGAGAGTTTACCTCGTGAAGCTGATTATATGCTACACATAAGTGATGTGATGAAAATAGGTGTACGAGCTCAACTGGTTGTCTTAAGTTGTTGCAGTAGTGGAGATGGCCCGCAAACAGCTGAAGGAATCATTGGATTTGGCCGAGCGTTTCTTGCTGCAGGAGCACGAGCAGTACTTGTTGCATTATGGGATGTGAAAGATAGAGCAACTTTCCTATTGATGGAGAAATTCTATGAGTGTTTTGTCGATGGGAAAAGTGCAAGTGACAGCTTGAATGAAGCAGTGAAGGCACTGAAGAGTATTGAGCAGTATAAGAAGGAGAGTGTATGGGCACCTTTTGCTTTACTTGGTGATGAAGTCTATTGGAAAGAGAGAGAACCAGGTTTGTTTCTTGTTTTCAACAGAATTATCAACAGACAATCGAGATTCGTGTACTCTGTAAGTAAACAAAACGTTTATGTGGCAGAGACAAATTTCATAACTTTATTTCTTAAAACCTTACTTCATGCATAGAAGAAAGGCAAACTTTAAGTCGTCCCAAACTTTATGTACCGCGTGCGCTAAAACAATTTCCACTTGAAAATTTATAAAACCAAGGGTATTTAATGGATTTGAATGAATAAAAAATGAAAAAAAAATGAAAAATTTGAGAAATACTGCAACTGATCTCCAAGTCCCACTAATGAAAACATGTAATTGTCAGCGAGCATTCTCATATCGTTGTGTTTGGAAACTCTTGGATTCGGAGGTCAAGCAGGCACTTTAAAGACACTTTAAAGTAGTTTATTTATTGTCTCTTTTAATTTTGTATTGCTTATTATTGTAATTAGAGTAGGATTTTACTTTTTATTTATAAACCTTTAAGTTGTAAGATTTTTGCACGACCCCCTGAAAAGAAGTCTTTTTTTACTGACGGGGCAACCGTGTTTAAGGAATTAAAAATTAAATTAAATGAATCTAATTAATTCTACTTGATAGCCGAAGGACTGAAGTATTTCTGTGATTTTTCTCGCGTGTTTATGAGCCCTGAAAACGTAGGTAAATTCGACTTAACGAAAATTCCTTGGTTGTAACATGCCTGAAAAATGGTCTAAAATCGAAAAACTTCAATATTTGATTAAAATTCCAAAAGTGTTCAGGCCATTTTTCAGGCATTAAAAAAAGGAACTTTCGTAAAGTCGAATTTACCTGTATTTTCAGTGCTCATAAAAATGCGGGCAAAATCACAAACATGTTTTGGTCGTTCGGTGATCAAGATTTCGATTTATTCAAATCCATCCAAAACCCTTGGTGCTATGAATTTTCAAAGTGTTTTTATCCTATGAACTTTTTTCTGGCCTACCCGGTAGAAATATTTCCTTGATAGACATGGTATTGGTCCTACCCATGAAATTATTGTCATATAGAAATAGTGTCTGAAGCGGCGTTTCAATTTGGAGAGAGAATTTTGAAATGTGAGCTAAGAAAAGGGCATTCTTCTCCCTTGGGAATTCTAGCAACTCTTTGTTTCAAAGCATATTTTTTCATTTCATTTTCATTTTAATTCATTTAAGGAGGGTTGCCCTTCAGCAAAGGCTGATTTTCAAGGGGCCCTCCAATAAAATTTTAATTACAATATACAATAAATTAAACCTACATTATAAAAAACCATAAAGCTAAAAACCTATTTACAATAATTACAGTATCTACAGGTATATACCGGGTGTTCCAAAAAAACTGTACACAACGTTGACAAATTCTGACGCCAAGAGTTTTCGCCAAATCACCCCAAACAGTTTCTATGTTAATCGTCAATGGCTGAATTAATTAAATGTTTGTATTTTCTTACCATTGTTGGTAACTGGGTTGTAAGAGCTATAAATCAGCAAGTGTAAAATGTCCTCTTAGGCTCAAACCAGAGCTTCCAGTAGGAAGCGCTAACGATTCTAGAGAAGGCGGAAGCAAGTTGGCCCTCGACAGCCAAAGCTGATATGCCTCGTGATTCTGAGACCCCGTTTACACTGTACAGGTACAACTTGGGCTCCGTAACAAAAATTTAACAGATCAGCCTCCCGTTTACACTGTTCCTGCTAATCCGAATCACTTTTGTTCCTTTTATCTAGAGAATAATTTTGTTCTGGAGCAGTGTAAACAATCTTGAACAGCAACAACTTTGTAGCGGATCAAAACAGTAGCGCAGTAGCGCGCTATAGCGGTACAGTGTAAACGTGGTCTTATTGCTAGAAACCGAGAGAAAGACATTCTCAAGGGACAAGGGACAGTCATATTACATTATCATTAATCAAGAGATTTCTTTACTTTTACTTTACATCAAAATTGTAATTTGAACAATAAAGCCTGGTTCACATTAGGTCGTTGCAGTCGCTGGAGAGGCTGGGGTCGTTGGGAGGAACGACCAAAAAGACCCAAAAGACTGAATGTGAACGGCAAAATCTCAGTCATTGTTGGTGTCATCAGGTAGACTAGCTACACTAGTCCCTCAATTTCACTGCAGTTCTAAGGAGCATACAGAGATTTTGTAGCCAGTCTAGTCATCAGGGTCATTGAGGAGTTTATTTTCGCCGTTCACGTTCATTTTTTTTGCCTTTTGGGAAGTTTGATCCAGCGACCTCAATGACTCCAGCGACTTCAACGACCCAGTGTGAACCAGGCTTTAAAGCTGAATTCACACATGAGGCATCGTTCTTGAGCATTCCAGATAACAATGAAGTGCAGTAATGCAGTAAAGTNAAAAGACCCAAAAGACTGAATGTGAACGGCAAAATCTCAGTCATTGTTGGTGTCATCAGGTAGACTAGCTACACTAGTCCCTCAATTTCACTGCAGTTCTAAGGAGCATACAGAGATTTTGTAGCCAGTCTAGTCATCAGGGTCATTGAGGAGTTTATTTTCGCCGTTCACGTTCATTTTTTTTGCCTTTTGGGAAGTTTGATCCAGCGACCTCAATGACTCCAGCGACTTCAACGACCCAGTGTGAACCAGGCTTTAAAGCTGAATTCACACATGAGGCATCGTTCTTGAGCATTCCAGATAACAATGAAGTGCAGTAATGCAGTAAAGTTTGATTACGTGCCGCATCACACAAAGACAGTCGCATCAAGTGTGAATTCAACTTAAGTGTAAATTTTAGGTTTTTTATTCATAGCTCCACTACCAAGTTACCGATAATGGTAAGAAAAATACCTAAATTTAATTCAGCCATCGAGGATTAACTAGCCTGCGCGCAGCCTCAAGTCCTCCTCGATGGATATTTTTCCTTTGAGGAGGAGTGTGAGGCTGCACACTGGCTAGGATTAACATGAAAATTAGCCTTGGGTAACTGGACTTAAACTCTTGGTGTCAGAATTTTTCAAACTTGTATACAGTTTTTTGGGACACCCGGTAGAAATCTATTTTATGTGATCTAAAAATAGTTCATTTCTTCCTAATTTGAAATCTGAAGACCGCTTGCGCACAGTATTTGTACTTTCAACGTCATGAGGCAAACCATACCGAAAGCTAACGTTTTAATTTGTTAAGAAGCATTATGTTCTGAAAGCAAACCGTTACATCAGATCTTCTCAGACCAACCATCCTTAACCCACACTATTTTACACTCAAGCTCATTAATCCCCAGAACTTCTTTCCTCTTGAACAACCTCCCTTCTTCAGTCTTCCCTCATCTTCCTATAATTTATAAACTTTTAAATGTTTTAGTAATCGATATGACCTTCTCTCTCTACTAAATCTTCTCTTCTTCCAGTGACTAGGGTACTTGTACAATAGGTAGCAATACCTCTCCTAGCAATACCTTTTGTAGTCTAGAAAAACTTTATTTTGTCTGAAGCTTTTTTGTTTCGCCTGAAGCATACTTCCACTTGTTTGTTATACTTTATTACTCGGTATTACGTGAGTAATGTATAAAGAGGTTTGTTTTCATATGCTATGAAATGTTCAGGAAGGGACAGAAGATCCCCACCGATAAATACAACGGGAGTTAGAGGAACCTTTCAAGAAACTTTCAGTATTGGGTTTTAGTTTCTCTTAAAAAAATACGTGCAGTCGCTTACATTTTTTTTTTATTATTATTATTATTTTTTTATATACACAATCTAAAATTTACAATTTAACAAACATATTTACGATAAACGATACCATAGGGAGCATGATATACATGTCAACCCAGTGACCTTTACAGTTAACAAAATACAAAGATACTGAAGGCTATACCAAAGTTTCTGTTGGTTTCTGTTTAGGAAGAACCGTTTAGGTCGAAAAATATAGATGCCATCTGCTCGAGTAAAATTTTGAGATTTTTGACAGATTTTGGTATAGGCTTTAGGCACATAGATACATTTACTATACATTGATTATGTTAAAGGAAGGTTAAGAGAGAAGGACGAGTAAAGAAACATTACATTCTCTTACATTGAATGCAACAGTAATCTCTCAATAAGCAACTTTTTCATATAACATTCTAGTCTGTTTGTTTCTTTTATATGTTTTATTTTAGTGCACCTCCCCGTTAACTAGAATGAGGACCGCATCTGCAGGTACACCCCATGGTGATCATCCCCTTTAAGTAGACCCCCAGGCTCATTTCTAACAGCTACCAGATTTTATTGCTGACTTTCCGATTTGCTGCATTGCTTGCCTGTTTATGCTAATCACAATAATCTTGCGTTTTAGTTGCTACGACTATGGATGGGGATATGGACGAAAAGGGTGCCAGAAAAGATCTAAGGAAAGAAAAAAAGGACAACAAGTAAAGTGGCATTGACCGTATTGATGGTTGGTATTGATCACTTGTATTTCGTAGCATGCAGTGTTGCAAGATGCGAGGCAAGGTCAAAAGGTGCGTAGGTCATCAGGTGCAAAATTTGCGGGAAATTATGCTTCATTTGAAGAGCAAACACCCCTTCGGGAGAAATTACTTACTTATGGTTGATCGTAAATATTGAGTCTGTGAAAATTTTACGGCAACGAAAAATTTGTGATGATACAATTTGTTTCACTACCATAGAAGCTCTATTAAGTCCCCAGGGGGCGTATTCAATTTTGGAAGCTCTAGGGGAGCTTAAAGGAGAGGAGCTTATTAGAGAGGGGGCTCCTTCAAAACTAGACTTTCAAGGTTCTAAACGATGTGTTTTTAGGACTTTCTCCTCATATTTTCCAGAATAAAGGTAAAATTTTGCAATTCAAATACAAGAATTCAATGCAGTGCAAAACACAAACTTTTTGCAAATCAACATTTGCATTGTTTTAGTGAAGTGAATGGAAAATCTTTCGTACCCACTTATATTTGATACAAGTCAGAGGGTTTATTTAAAATGCTTGCTGCGAAAGGAGGGGCTTATTAGAGAAGGAAACTTAAAAGAGGGCGGGGTGCTAAAAAAGGCTTTTACGGTATTTATTTCACTATTTTTGTACAGTTTTTATTTTACTGTATGCAGCTAATGACAAATGCCATAAAAATACCTAGGTATACCTTTTTACCTTCAAGTTTAGGGCAGTGATAAATCTTGACGACATCTATTAACTCTATTTAGCCCCGGGGCATATGGCCCCCTTACCAAACTTTCTCAAAGTGAATGACCTGATACAAAAGATGAGATCTCACTGGTCTATAAATAGCCTATTGTGTTTGATAAATTCGACGATGCACCAACAAAATAACGCCAAAGAAACGATGGCATGTTTTGGTTTTTTCTTTGCCCTATTTATAGACCGCTTTTGTCGCTCAGGTCATTTGCTTTAAATAGAATCTTAGCCATAAAAGATGTGACTTTGAAACTTCTTTTCTTTCATCAAAATTTAATAGGCAACATAATTATCAACTTTTAATTGTCTATTGTTGTATCACGTGATCTCTTGGGTGTCCTTTTAAGGATACTTGTCGCAAAGAAACTCCTTTGCTATTTTCATCAGTTTCATAGAAAAAGGTTATATGTACCATTTGATTTGTCTTAAAGAGTGCTTTCCTTTATATGCAGCTTGTTATTATTTGCTTGCATCTGCAAATTTTAATATCTATGACGTAATACAACTTTATAACGTCATAATTTGAATAAATTAGTAAATCATAATAGAAAATTGCTTGAAACAATGCGATCATGATTTGAGTGAAGCNTACTTGTCGCAAAGAAACTCCTTTGCTATTTTCATCAGTTTCATAGAAAAAGGTTATATGTACCATTTGATTTGTCTTAAAGAGTGCTTTCCTTTATATGCAGCTTGTTATTATTTGCTTGCATCTGCAAATTTTAATATCTATGACGTAATACAACTTTATAACGTCATAATTTGAATAAATTAGTAAATCATAATAGAAAATTGCTTGAAACAATGCGATCATGATTTGAGTGAAGCTATTTAATTTCATTGACTAGAAGTTAAAAAGTAAAATAGATTACTCTAATTGTTGTCTCCATTCTAATTAGCATTCATTAATTTGATTTGACTTAGGGACCGTTCATTATTTAGCCAATTGTTTTTACCGAAGAGAAATTAATTGGGTAAAAAAATGTTCCAAACTAGAAAGGCTGCGTAAAACAAATTTACTTGCAAAAAATTGTTGAGTAAAATGTAGCTGCCTACTTTTTTTCTTGAAATCTAAACCACTTTTAGTGGTAAAAAGATGCAGAAATATTCTGCTTAATCTCGAGTAATGCTGATGATGATCGTCATCAATGCGTTCTCTTGAATAGAATGTTTCAACCGTGTTCAATAAAAATATTCGATCTTTCAGGCAAGTTGCTACAGTTGCAGTTGGGTAAAGTTCTTTTTCCATGATATAATTGGTTGGAGTTGGGGAGTTGGGTAACGAAAAATGTGCATATGCTCGCAGTTGGGTAAAGATCTTTTCTCTATCAAATTAATTTCTCTTTGGTCCCAACCCCTGGTTAAATAATGAACGGTCCCTTATTTAGCCATGATTAGTAGATGCGGTTTTCAAATTAAAATTATCAATCAACGTGTATTTAGTGGCTTTATAGACTCATGGTCATCACTTTTACAAATTAATTAGCTGCATATCTCATAGAAATCAGTAAATATCTGACTTTTCAGAACAGTCACTTGTTTTCTTTGATTTTGCCATTGTTTCTGGTTGCCTAGCAACGAGCCATGTGACCAACTACTAATTACTATTATTTTTGGATTCTTCTTTGATCCCTAATGCAATGTGCAAAGTGTCATCTTCATACCATTACTCGATTCTCAAATAGACAGGGGGGGCCAAAATAGCCCTTACCCAGGACCAAATTACAGTATGAAAATTGTAGAGACTTGGTCAAATTTCTGTCACTTGTCACTTTTGAGTAAAGTAAGAATAGATTTAAAAACAGCGATAAAAATGTTTGAAACGTTATTATATGATACTCTTGACTACTTGAAATGTCCAACAATAGCAACAGCAACAACAACCACTTCAAAAGACGCTTCGGCATACCTAAGAATATTATATTGTTATATCTAAATTGTCATCATTGAATTATTGTTTATAAATTTGTGTTCCAATTCTCGTTTGATGAATCTTGTCAGGTGTGGAGAGCCAGCCATGTTAACTGAACATTTCAGACATCTATTGATACGAGAGGATCCTTACTTTCGTCTAGATTGAATTTCATACTGATTTGTGCTCAACGGTATCAAATGGCCAATATTTTTAATATTGCATAGTCATATAATTTGGATGGTCGAAGACGTTTTCTTCTCCTTTCTACAACTGAATCCAAACTGCATCTCTAATTGCCATGATAGTCTTGCTATACTTAGAGGTGAAGCTCTGCAAATCAGGAAAGTAAAGCTACTGTAAATGTATCGAGTTTCCACCGTTACAGCGTCTTCTTTGTTTCCACCAGTTTTGAAGTTGTGACGTAATCAACTTGCTAAATCGTATACCAGAAAAGCTACAGGTTTCTGCTTACCACCATATTATAGACCTCCATAAACTGTGGTTTTCTTGAAGATTATGCCGTTTTTCCTCAATTTAGGATTTCTGACGATTTTAATATTTTTCGAAATTTTTAATGACTTCTTTTAATAAAAAGAAAAATACAGTACTTCTGAAAATAATCAAGATATCAAAAATTACGCAGATAGAATTACTGCAAAGTACCTGAAACTCCTTATCCTTTGACGCCAATAATTCAAATTGAAGATGCATTAACAATTTGTGCAATCTCTTTTATTTAAAAGTTTAACGCCATGCACTCATGCTGTCGGTTCCAATCCCATAACAAAATGATAAAAGGAAACTAAATCTTTGTCCCTTCAGAATTTTCATGTTTTTACAATTTAACTTAGTGAGGTCTTGATTGACAATCTTGTAATGCAGATTGGTGTCTTTTTGCCATCTCCACTGGCTGTCCTATAAGAACAAATATCGTAAAGAATATATGTATCATAATCAGAACTTCAATATGATGAAAAGCTGGCTTCACACTTGATAACCGGTCAAATTATCGTCCTATCTCAGTTCTACCAGTTTTGTCTCGGCTGTTTGAAAAACTTGTCTATGATCAGTTGTATGATTACTTAATTTCAAATGAAATGCTGTTTTCTCAGCAATCAAGTTTCAGAAAGCTGCACTCGGTCCTGACATGTTTATTAAAATGCACAAATGACTGGTACCTAAACATCGACAGTGGACAATATACGTCGGTAACATTTATCGACTTAAAAAAAAGCCTTTGACACCGTAAACCATGATATTTTACTGAAAAAGATGGAACTCTATGGGGCGNTATGTGTTTTTTCTTGAAGTGGCTCAGATAAGGTTGGCGTTCTATTACGCAAATACTTGCAGTATTTTGATAAACCTCTACCCAAATGGGAATAGAGTCTGGCTAGATACGACTGGTGAGTCATGAAAAAAAAGCCTTACTTCGGTAGCCAGAAAAGTGCTGCCGGTTGTGAATTCAGCTGTGAGTCTTACTTTGACAGAAGCAACAAAAACACTTCTGCTTTGAATAAGCTTTTTTATGTAGCAACCCTAAAGAAACGCTCATTGCTGCAAAAAAGAGGAAAGACTCCACGGATTACTGCTTTATATTATACCATTTTGCACACATGTATCAGTGTTTTATAGAAATTCTGTAGAAATCTGCCAAATTTTCGAATTTATACAGTAGTGATAGAAGCTATCATTTCGATCATTGGAACTTGTCGAATCAAAATCAAATCCCTGATTCTGCACTACAGATTTCTGATTTCTACACAAAGTATAGAGAAATGTCACCTCATCCAGACTTTTGCAAAATTGCTTAAAGGTTGATGGATCACAGCAAAGTACCCAGGTTGATTTTCTACTTTTAAACGAAGTGTTCGCAAGATGANTCTTATAAGCAGTTTCTTATAAAATAACATACGTGTATTCTAACCGTCAAACATCTCTCACTTTTGTAGACGCTGCCTAAGAAATTAAGCACTTTTTTTGTTTTTAGATAAAGCGTCTTTGTCTGTTCTCCCTCCTCAGGCAAGTAAAATTCGCACCCTCACCCTCCTAGAGGCGAAATTTATACATCACAATGGCCATGGGCCCCTCTATTGTCTAAAGAATTAAGACCTCCCTTCAGTAAGTGATGAGTACAGTATAGGTAAACGCGAATAACAAATATTGTTTTTAATTTCAGCCTATTGCTAAAAAACAATGAAGCATTGTTTTTCCATTGTCTTTTCAAAAATTCAATATCTGAGTTTCTTAAATGTGTATTTCTTATTTGTGGGGACCTACTGTAATTTAAAGCATGGTTTTCTTGCAGTCTTGAGAAATATGACAAATAAACGTTGAGCGATATGTTTGTGTAAGAAGACGACCGCTATTGTCTTTATTCGTGTCGTGCTGCTTGAGGTGAGTTGAAAATGAAAACGAGGCTAAAGGCTGTCACAACCCACCTGCAAAATCAAAAATGCTAAATAATATGCAGTCACCTGATATTCATGCTTCGGCCAAGTTCCGCACAGGTAAAGTCCCTTCATACATAAAGTTAGTGTCGAAGGGGTGTCCCCTAAAGTATCAACAGCGAGTTTAACAAGACTGCCACGAAGTAGCTATTCACTATATTGACACCAATGCACACATATCAGACGGACGGGAGAAAAGAACTCATTTGCAACTCGACCTATGTTAATGTGAGTAAATAAATGTTATGCTTCTTAAAACTATGTTGTGATTCTTCAAAATATTGATTTTGCGTTGCGTTACAAGATGCTAGAATGTGCGTGATGTACGAGAATCTTATGAGAGCATCCGGATTGCTACCTCTCGGTTTGGAACATTTTTTTGGCGGAACTTACGAATTTGGAACATGGTTTTTTATACCAAAGGAAATCACAGCTAGAAGATGGGTCTTCTAGACTATACTTGGAACTACACTCATTTTTTTAAAGAGCCTTAAACGTTGTAGTAGGGTTTCTGAACTTTGCGCCCTATTCTTATAGTAAAATGTTTCTTGTAGAGTTTCTTAATCGTTCATAAAATTGAATGTCACAGTTTATTAGAATTCAGCGAGGACTGCTTTTTGAAACAAGAATTAAAAGAAAGAGCCAAATCGCGAACAGAAATGATACTTTTTAGTATTATTTGGGTGGGTAATACATTTTCTATTTGAAAGGTGACCGGGTGTTTGAAAACACTTTGCAGCTCACAACCAAAAATTGAAAAGTTTCTTAACTCCCAATTGACCTCTGATCGTTGTAGAGTTTCTTAATTTTCTGGAAGAGGCTGTTACAGTTTCTTACAAAAGGTTTCTTATAAAAAAATGAGTGTGACTGCGTTGGTATTTCTGGACATCTACTTACAAAATTATGCTAGACCAGGATAGACATGAGCTTGCAAGTTTTTTCTGGAAACATCTTTATACATCAGGCGTAAAACGTACAACTTAGCTGTCTGTCAGTCAGCCAAAGAAATGATCAATCAATGGCACACTAGATTTTACAAAATACTAAAAATGCTCTATTTCACAAAGTGTTGTTGTTGTTGTTAATAAAATGGATTGCATCAAGCAAAAGCGAAAAACGATGCAGCATTAATCTACAATTTAACAGAGCAAAGCGTCTTATAAACAGTAGGAAAAGGAATTAAGCTTGTGCTCTGGCCGCCAATAACGAAAGTGAAATAACGAAAGCCTGTGTACCTGTGTGATTCTATTCAGTCTGGAACGGCAGTTCCTGGCGCCATGATTGCAAACAACCACACCTCGAGTGAGAGTGTAGTCTGCCTTTGGGTCAAACGAGAACATGATGTAATGTAAATATAAATTTGAGTTCTCGGAACTCGTTTGTTTGATTTGACAAGTTCCGAAATTCTTCATAAGAGAGTGGACATCATTCATTCCCTTCAGCATGCCTAAACCTGCAAGNTATCTGCGGGACATTAATACAAATTTGGTCTGAATGACCATTAATGATCCTGTTTCTCGACCGCTCGCTATAAAGCATGAAGAAGGCCGATGTCAAGTTTTCCTTGGTTTTCTATGCGCAGGGGGATAATCATTGGATAATTGCGTGCCAAACGCACTTTTCCTTGTCTTTGTGCTTATTATCTGCGATAACATGCTGATCAATCACACTAATGCGTCACTGACTGACGGACTGACATCGAACTCACTCCTTAGATTACAAAGTACTTTTGTAATCAAAAACGATGCAGCATTAATCTATAATTTAACAGAGCAAAGCGTCTTATAAACAGCCATAAACAGTAGGAAAAGGAATTAAGCTTGTGCTCTGGCCGCCAATAACGAAAGTGAAATAACGAAAGCCTGTGTACCTGTGTGATTCTATTCAGTCTGGAACGGCAGTTCCTGGCGCCATGATTGCAAACAACCACACCTCGAGTGAGAGTGTAGTCTGCCTTTGGGTCAAACGAGAACATGATGTAATGTAAATATAAATTTGAGTTCTCGGAACTCGTTTGTTTGATTTGACAAGTTCCGAAATTCTTCATAAGAGAGTGGACATCATTCATTCCCTTCAGCATGCCTAAACCTGCAAGAGAGGTAAATTTTCTGAACACGGAAAGGAATGAGAGAATAAGTCAGGCTTGGACGCTGAGAGAAATGGCCATTATGTCCCATTTTCTTTCCAGGAACGATATTATATTAGCCAAACGTTGTGGATGGGTCTAAATTGTTGTTGTGATTTAAAATTTTCGCGCATTATCTGGTTTAGCATCTTTTCTTATAGAGCAGCCATTTTGATGTCAAAGATTTTTTGGGCCGACGAGAAGTGATTGTGTTCAAATTAATTTACACTTACACAATGAAATAATTCTACCGAAAGGATAATAAAAGGGGATACAACCGGATTTGATTACACTGTTTCTATCTGCAAAAAATTGGGATATACCACAAGATGTGACTAGAGTGAAAAAGAATGGGATCGAGGACTTGTTTACAGCAATCACCTCGACTGACTGTTCCCCTACTCTAGGGAGCAAACCCATCTTGAACGATACTTCTTTTTTTCTTTCTTATTGTCTTTCTTGGGGTACGCTGGTACTCAGGGTATGGGCCACCGTGTGTAAATAACGAACGATGAAATGAAAATGAAATGATCCCCGAGGGAGGCTTCAAATTAGCCCTCTGGTTTTGGGTTTTATGTTGTAACCCTATTAATACCGGGCTTTTTGGACCCTTGTAGTATCGGCGGGGGGGGGGATGGGGCCCAAATTCAAATTANTTTCTTTCTTCTTTTCTTTCTTGGGGTACGCTGGTACTCAGGGTATGGGCCACCGTGTGTAAATAACGAACGATGAAATGAAAATGAAATGATCCCCGAGGGAGGCTTCAAATAGTTCCACGGGTTGCGGTTTTGGCCAATTTTAGCTCTCTGGTTTTGGGTTTTATGTTGTAACCCTATTAATACCGGGCTTTTTGGACCCTTGTAGTATCGGGGGGGGGGAGGGGATGGGGTACAAATTCCAGATAACCAAATTTGACAATAAAATTTTATCTATTAAATTTTTTATTAATTATATGACGTCATAAACTCTGATGACGTCATTAAATTTAAAATTGCTAGCGTCATCCAGATTGAATAACATTATACATTATACGAAAGCTCTCATCAAGACGAGCTATCGAATGGTGGTATTCTCGATGATCTGTGATCACCTTGGCAAAAACTAGACTCACTTATTTAATTTACCAGTCGACCGACCATGTGTCGAAAAGACGTTAGTCACGTGATCAGTGTCTACCATAGGAAAAGTCACAAAACCTCGGCTCTTTATCTTTCGACATGACGACACTAAATAAGATTCTAATCACCGTGGGCAGTAATAGGGTTACTCCCCCCCCCCCCCCACATCGGTAGTAATAGGGTTACATATGCGGGTTTGCGGGTTTTAAGCTGTTTGAGAGGCTGCGGGTTCAGCCTGGACATTTTGCTGGTTTTGTGTTAAAATGATAATCTATGTTCTCTTACAGTATGAGAATTGGTAAAAAGCCCAAGCTACCTACGATGCATTTAATGCTGGATGTCTATGCAGATGGTATTAGCTGACAGTCTTTCAAGAGCAATATTAATTCAAAGAATAGTCATGGAGAAACATAGATTTGAACTCCTTAACTTGATCAGATGATGAACACAGACACAAATATAATATATATATATATATATATATACAATACACCAGTCTTTATGCTACTATTTGAGAGAAACCTCATTCAAAAGACAGGGAAAGTACACCATACGACTACAGATTATTTCACAAAACAGAGGGCACAATAAACGTCTACATAATATATAGAATACAACACAGTGTATATACCATTTTCTGAGCGAAGACTCAGAAGTCAAAAGACACGAAAATTAACGTTACTTCGTTAGTTCGTTTGAAGATGAACAAGAAAAGTGAACAAGACACGCAGAACGGTGTGATCAAAAGGCCTATGGAATGGAACATCAAAGTTAGTGACAAAAAGCATCACAGAAAGGGTGAATGCCATGGACTTGACGCATTAGAAGAAAATGATCAGCTGGAAAACTTTGTTTACTGGGACATAAATTCAGTGCATCTTTTCGTGTCGCACCCAACCAAGTTCACAATCCTGAGCAAAGGAAATGGAACTCCTATGCCTATAAGCATTAACAAATTTCCTGATGATTTCGAGCCAAGCAAAACAGTCATTTCTGAAGACATTAGCAGCGATGTGGCTGCGATTGGCAATGAAACAACTGTTCTCTTTGGTCCGACACCTACGGAGTTGAGGACCAAAGAAGATCTATTCTCTCAAAGTCAACACCATGGACTCACAGCTTCTGGAGAGAAAGCTATCGATACTGGATGCACAAAAAGAGATGTCATCCCAGAAAAAATTGCACTCCAAATCTCGACAGGGTTGCCTAATGGAGCAGAATGTCGAGCACCTGCAAATCCAGATGAGACAGCTGGACTACAAGTACATACCGTTGAACTATGTATAGTTCCAAATACTAGAGACCATAAAGAACTGCCACCCTTACCCATACTTTCTTCAGACAATGACTGCTCCACACGAGCAATGAAATCGAAATACGAAGAAGCAGGTATCAAGGCTATCAACAGAACGATAAGATCAAAAGGCTGTAGCAACTGCATGATTGAAAGGTTATTTGCTAATTTGGCGAGCATGGTAGCAAAAGGAGAGCTGAGAATTACTCTACAGAGCTCAATCAATATTGCTCAGTACAAAAACGACGCAAATGGACTGACACAAAATGAAGGGCGCACTTTCTTTGTTGTATCAAGGATCACAGACAAGCACCCCAATCTGTCTTCGTCGATAGTTAATGGCTCCAATGCACCAAAAATTACCGCACTCACCCCCGACAACCTGTATGATGGAACAGAAGCAAATAATCTGGCTGCAAATAGATGTCTTCTGAGGTTTAAATCTACGGATGACCATGTGAAAAACCAGCCCTGGTACAACTATACAAATCTAACTAGCGACCACACCGTGATTGGGAACGATACCGAGATACTACTCCCTTACGAAAGCAACACTGGCCGGAGCATGGACTGGAGCAGCAACCAAGCAGGCAATGTTGATGAAAGAGCTTCTATGGCGGCAAGCAATTTACTCCTACAAGTTCCTCAGTACACGAAATGCCTTGTACTCAACCAATTATCAAAGGCTTATCCTGATGTTTTGAACACCATGGGAGCGATAGCAAAGCCAAAACACACAAGCATCATCAACTACTGCCAAGACCTGCGAAACAGCGGTGAGTTTCAAAAGCACCAAAGAGTTCTTGACTATTATCGTCAAGAGGTATGCCAACAAGACCCAGATCTTTTGGTTTCATTCAATTTGGAAGAAGCATTGGCTTTAATCAACAAAAGTAATGTAACAGCTGCTAACAAATCCCTCGAAACACTAAAAGCCATTACTGTGAAGGCGGAAAATTCATCTCTGCTTCTAGGTCGTATATACGTCTTCGTGGCTAACATCGAACTGAGAAAGAAAGATTACAAAGAAGCCATAAAGATTCTCGACATAGCTGCTTCTTACCTCGATTATTTTGCATCTGGGGACGAGAAAACTTTTCTCTGCTACATTTATGGGGTAGCTTATATGATGCTTGCCGGAGAGTGTCAGTCTCCTGACGAGGAGCTGGAAAAACAGGCGTTGCAATACTTTGATTTGTACCTGCAACATGCAAAAATTCACAATGGTTGTGGGTACTTCGTGAGACGTGGCATCAACTATGTCATGTTCCAGAAGGCGTCTATTTACCTAAGAACATACAATAACATTCTCCGAGATTGCCAAGTTTCAACAAGGGCTGTAGAGATGGCTAAAGAGTGTTTGAAAGTCGTAGAAGACGCAACTGAATTTGCGAAAGAACATGCAACGGAGATCAAGATCATATCTATCAAGTCAGACATTGCTTACAGAGAAGAGGAATTCGGAAGAACAAAGAGTATCCTTATGGAAGGAATAGCACTGTCTAAGGATGAAGCATTTACACCTTTTATTGTGAAAGAAGCGTTAGAAGAAAGGCTGACGTTTTTAAAGAAGCTCCAATGATAAATCTGACTACAGTACAACTGGCATATAATCACCGTTCGCTCTTTGACTGAACTGATAACGCTACAACTACGACTCATTTCCCTACGCCTCCAGAAACTGATTAGCCTCTTACTCATTCAGCGTGGCCTAAATCACCTGCTATTTTTTTCTCAAAACCACTGAGCCTAAAACGCCACAAAAAGCAGTTTTCCTGAATAAAATGAGCCATCAGTACTTAGATGAATGTTTCTTCCAGCCATAATTTCAAAAACTTTCTTCCTCTAGGCCATTTCCTGTTTATTTGGAGATGCAAAAGATCTCGTAAATACAATACAACCTCATTACAGCGACAACAAAAACAGCAATTCAATGAGATGAGATGAGTGTAAGTTGAGGGGCTTATGCAGTGAGGCTACCTACAATATAACTGGCATTTCAACATTAATTTTCATTGAACTTACGACCCAATATTTAAATGATAATCCTTTTAAGGAAAGAAATGCACAGTACAGGCCTGTGTGATAATTCTTGAAAAATGTTCAATTCTTGTTTAAAATCTTTTATCCTGCACCTCCCATGAAGGATATAGATTTTCGTAGTGGAGCTCCGCGGTGGAATAGGTAATAATAATCTTATGAAATCATCTTGTCCTTGCAGACCCTATAGAATAATGTTTCTATCTTGATAACTAGGGGAACTTCCATGTTCTCTTCAGAAATGTTTTCCTCAAAGCAAAAATAAGCATCCTCCAGATCAGGGGTGGCGCCAGAAATTTTTTTTTTGTTCATATAAAAGAATATACAATAAATCTTACATTCTACTATACTTATCTAATTACTATACAACACCACAGGAAAGATACCAAGGGGAGTGAAAGTCAATGACTACCCCCAAATGACTTCCTACAAAGGGGCTGAAACTTCTGACAGGGGGGCTAAAATGACTAGAATGTGCAGTTTCATATATCATTTTGTCAAATTCGCTCCGAAAATAANTCTTCAGAAATGTTTTCCTCAAAGCAAAAATAAGCATCCTCCAGATCAGGGGTGGCTCCAGAAATTTTTTTTTTGTTCATATAAAAGAATATACAATAAATCTTACATTCTACTATACTTATCTAATTACTATACAACACCACAGGAAAGATACCAAGGGGAGTGAAAGTCAATGACTACCCCCAAATGACTTCCTACAAAGGGGCTGAAACTTCTGACAGGGGGGCTAAAATGACTAGAATGTGCAGTTTCATATATCATTTTGTCAAATTCGCTCCGAAAATAACCAAAATCTCATCCGACAGGGGGCTAGATGCTTCCGATGGAGGGCTGTAGCCCCCTAGCCCTCCTCTGGCGCCACCCCTGCTCCAGATACGAGGTTGTTTTCCATTTTCGACTCACAAATGAAACGAAGTCTAGAGTGCTAGCGCTCTATTCCGATTACCGGTTGCTTCGAAGGCTTTCGTGTTTACAACGTCGAAATGTTTCTTTGAAAGGGAATAGGACAACTAGATAGCAAAAGCGCGCGAAATTAACGAAAGTAACAAAACCTGCTTTGCAAGTTCGCGTTATTACCATTCAAATTTACTCCAAGGTAGAAAAGTTTAACAAGGCCTACCTGCGATCGAATTATTAGTATTCACCATTTTATCCAATCGTGTTTCCTTGTAGCAATTATATTTCTTTTCGTTTCCCTATTACAGTTCGCGAGAACTGCAGTCAAAACATTTCAACCTGCAGTCAAGATGTTCCAGCTACAATTGACAAACAAATTTCGAAGACTGCACTCCCCCCGCTCCCTTTGCTTCCGAGCCGCAAGTAAATTTCTGATTGCAGCCAGCATCACCCCCCTTTCTTGATCACAGGGTTTTGTGTGGAACCCACTGAATGGTTGTGTAGGGTATAGGGTGGGGGGGTAAAATGGGTCGACGGGGTAAAGGAGTAAAGTGGGTAAAGTGGGTCTATTAAGCTTTTTACTAAGAATATCCTTCCTCGTCAAATCGAAGAAAACTCGACTATTTTTCTCGTTATGTCTACATAATATGCTGCCTGACTCGTCTTATATGTATTTCCATTTGTTCTATAAAATAATTTTACTGAACAACCTACTGTGAAAGAATCAGGGCCGTCGCGAAGGTAGTCGAGGAAGAGGGGGGGGGGGTGTGCCTAAAAGGGGCGTGGTCAATAGGCGTGGTCATTTCCAAAATACTGCGACTTCCAAACAATGACAAAAATACAACTAATAAATATATTGATTTGTCTTCTTTTAACGGGAAATATCAGTATTGGAGTGATTTCAAGTGGACGAAGAACCAAAATGAAAACCATGGTCGCACATTTTGTCCTTCATTTTTATGGTAAACAACTAATTTTACCGATTTTCTACTAATTTAACGATTTCTACAACTTGAATATTCAAATCATCTATCTTCATGTTACTAAAAGCTAAAAAGCCAAGATAACGAGATTTCATGGAAATTCTATAACACTTTGATCTCCTGTGTATAAAAACCCAATTGATGACTGCTTGCCGTTACTCTCTTAACGATTTTTCAGCTTCTTTCTTTCTTTCTTTTTTTCGAAGAATTTCAAAGCCTAGAAAAAGTTCCCCTTGCCACTGTTATTTTGCTTTTCTGGTCCATTAAAAGAACTTGAGGAGAAAGTTTGGTCTTTCACAAATGAAATATACTTATCTTTTTTATAAGAAACAGCAAGAGTGTCAGGACACCAATAATGTGATTAATAAATATTTATCTACCTTGTTTTGAGTGTTGTTGTCTTTTTTGTTTTGTCTCTCCCTGCCTCGGTTTTGCGGTTTAAAACCTTTTCTTTTGTGAAAGCGCAATTACACACAGGAATACAAGGGAGTTAGATTCGAAAAAGCGGTTAACTGGTTAGGCCAAGGTCGGTTGAAATGTTGTTAAAAACAAAGGCAGAGGGAGAGACATTGTACAATGTTTTGACATTGTACAATGATAGTGGATGTTTTGACATTGTTTTGAATGCAAATTATGTTATAACATGTTTTGAGATTTTGCCACGGGCAATAATGCACTGTATTTGCATGTTAGAAATGAAAGTTTACGTTGTGTTGTCTCTTCGGCATGGCGAATCGAATTGGGGCCTGCGGCGCCCACGTCTCGGCTATCCTACGCAGCGATGTCCTCGTTTCAACGTTTGAAACGAGGACATCGCTGCGTAGGATACCCGAGGCGTGGGCGCCACAGGCGCCAATTCAATTCGATTTGGCAATCAGCAATGGCGGACTTCTCGTGGTTAGGCCATGCCAAAGAGACAACAAAACGAGGGAAAACAACATTATCAAGGTAATAAACTTTCATTTCTAACATACAAATACGGTGCATTATTGCCCTTGATTTTACTAACGAAATAGCGTCTATAAAACAATCGAAAAATTCTACTGAGATATTTCCTCAACGGAATATTTACAGAAAGACTAGGTGGCAATAAATCGATAGCAATGACTCTCCATGAAGAGATGTAGAAAAGAAAAGAAAAACTGCTACACTTTGACTTGGAATTAAAGTAGAATTTAAAAAGATCCCTTATTTTCTTCTATTGGTGTCGCATAATAATGAACAATGAACAAAATGAACCTGACGCTGACAGGCCAGTTATAGTGCATCCTCTTCCTTGCACTTTCTGTAATTTTTCTAAAAACGCTCTACTCTGATTTAAGCGGCGTTTTTAGAGGGGTTTATGGGATGGCAAGCGAAATGCACAAGAATTCGAAAACCTAGTTTCTGGGTTTATCGGTTGAAAAACCTACTTTTTCAGTGATAAAAATCGATAAAAATAGTGTTTCGATCGAAAAAGTGGGTTTTTCGGCGAGAAACTAGCCTGCGTGCAGACTTTTTGGTCACTGGGGAGGAGGGGAAAGAAGTTCCTTTCTCTCCCCTCCTCCCCAGTGACCAAAAAGTCTGCACGCAGGCTACGAGAAACTAGTTTTTTCGAATTCTTGTGCATTTCGCTTGCCATAGGCGTTTATTAAAGAGAGGGGAGGCGTTTATCTAAGGCTAGGCCTTTGTTAGAGGAAATACAGAACTTTCAATTCGGACTTGCCCATGGCAACATGGGCGGTAGGAGACGCGTGGATTGCTTTTTGAAAAATATTGTGGTCATAGGTTGGGGTTATTAAGATTAAATTAGCCGCGATGTTTTGGAGCGGCTTCCTGTTATTTTGTAGCCACTTGCGGTTGACCCGGCAGACGCTAAT
>REGM01000115.1:313247-334461 GCA_004194415.1 Aurelia aurita | reverse complement strand
AAATATAAAGAAAATTGTATGTTTATTTGGGTACAAGGTCTATACTGGTTATAAACATTTAAAAAATACTGGTTTTCCATGAAAAAGCTCAAGAGTAAATTTGACAGAACAAGATTTTGCAAACATATAGGAAGCCTTTGAGAGATTTTGAGAAGCCTGAAAACCAACTTTAAAAGGACAAAATTTGTCAGGTTATTGAAGTTTGTGACCCTATTTGGTTCACAGTTCTGTAAAAAAGTTCTCTTTTTAATGTTACACTTCCAGCAAAAGATTTAAACTGAGTTTTCTTTAGGTAATTCTCACTTGTCACGCGAGTCACATTTTTGGGTCACACAAGTCACGCTGCATTGGTCCTGTTATTTCTGAAAGCAACCGTATTTTAAATAAAATTTTATGCTCATGTGGTAGCTTAATGACCACTGACCACTTCTCAAAAAGTTTTGTCATAAAAGATGTTAAACTTTCTCAGGAAAATTAAGATTAAAAACTTCAAGTCAAGAATTTGCAAATGTGACGGTCACACGAGTCACACCTAATAAACCAAAAAATTTGCATTAGTAAGCATGTTTTTTTTTTGGAAAAGATTGTCAGCATAGAGAATGGCTTAAGGGCATTCTACCACTGTATCAAAATCTTTGAAAAATCAATTTAATTTTAGTAGAGAGCTAATTATATGTGTGACTTGGTCACGCGAGTCACCATGAAATGGCTGATGTGAGTTGGCTGCATTGTCCCCTTGAGAATGGATGGGGCTGGAATAAGTAATGTGGAGAGGGGGGAGGGTAAAAAAGAGAAATACAATAAAATTGAAACTTCTAGCTAATTGAAGTGCTGAATGTTTTTTCGCAGAACCATTCAAGCGTGTTTAATTACATTTAGCTGTAATCACACCCAGAAAATTCTCCCGATTCCACCAAACGATCTTTTTATGCGAGAAGGCATTACTTTCTAGCAGATAATGTGATGAGCTGCAAACTCCAAAATGGGTTGCCATAGTCCTAAAAGTGTCAGTAATGTGCGTGAATAGGCTCGACAAGATATTAGGAAATAATCATATATAAAAAAATTAGCTGGGGCTGTTGCACAGTATCGCCACAATGATAATCTTGGAGAGGAAAAAAACATGTTAATAAGCTCTGCATGGTATTAGCATACAAATTAGTTCTCACCTTTCGCTCATCACCCATTTCTCTGGTCAAATATTGCTGTTCATTATCAGAGTATGGCTGCTTCTTTTGATGCTTAAGTAAACAGGGGGAACAAATTATAGTGCCAAAAAGGCAGACCTGAAACATTTCAGATTTCCTTGTTTTCTCCCTCTAATTAAATAATTCTTGAATGAGAAATTTGTTTTGTTGATATTTATGTCCAAACATTTGATGGTTAGATCAAAGAAAATTAAAAAAATTTGATAATTGTGATTATAGTAAAGAACAACAGAGAAACCTTGAAAACAATTCCAGAACCTGGAAGACATCCCACTCAGGCTTCCATAAAATCTCCTGCAAGAAATTTGCTTATAGTTATGGCAATCAACTTAACTTTTGAGGTGATTATGCATTAGGCTTTTGGTACATTGTTAACCTGTACCATCCCATTAATGGTGGATTACCATATAGCGGGCAAACAAAAAAAAGTATCCCCCAAGATAAACAAATTGCTGAGAAGCTTTCTAAATTCAAGATTTTAATGAAATTTATATGTAATAAATACAGCATAAAAAACATCTATTGAGTAAGTGATGGTAAGTTGTCAAATTTCGATTGCATGTCTCGCGAAGCTGTTTCATGAAAAGTAGATCTGGTTTCTATTCGGGCAAAGGCTTGCAATAAAAAAATACAAATTTCACTATGTAACACCCCTTGCAAAACTTTGGTCCCGTTGGCTGTGAAAACAGAGCTTGCCAATCAAATACGTGAATGCCTTGAAGAACCCCTTTGAAGGAGCCTTGATAGCAAATGATTATGAGATGAATTTACATTGTTTTGATTTCAGATTTCATTTATATGTTACACAATGCAATGTGTCATAATTTTTCACAGTTAGAATGATTTTTAGAAGAAAAAAGAGATTTGATTCCATGTACATACAATAATTTGCAAGTAAAGCTAATAATTCAATCTAAATATACCCCAGGATAAAAATGGCAGGGATAGCATTAAAAAGGTCAATGCGATGCGACGTTGTTCCATAATAGTTGTTCTTTGTGTTAAAACTAAAAAAGTATATCTTGATTCTTAGATATATGGAATACACTTGAGTTGCTCAGTTGCACCATATATCTTTGAATTAGCATATACATCAAGTGACTTTCCTGCAAGTTGCTGTGGAAAAGTTTTGAATACTAAAGTTACACACAGTGTGGCAACACAATAACAAAAAGTACAAATATCACAGTTTATGTAAGTATATCCCGCAGAAACTCGGGGTTAAAAGTCAGAAAAATTTTCAGAGGTTTTGGAGCCTGTAATTCCGTAACTATTCATCACATTCTTACAAGCCGATGTTTGGTATGCAGCCAGCATGTAAACTCAGAAACATAGACCCAGCTCATCAAAACCGGTCCCATCGCTGTCAAACCACAACTGATCCTACAAAAATGTCGAAGCTGCGCCGGAAATCCCTGAAAACGCTCAAAGTCCCTGATCAGTATCTTCATATTCAGTCACATTGTACTATAAAATATCCCAAGTATATAAAACTGTGCAGCTCTTTATCTACAAGAGAAATGTTTAGGCAATGAGATAGTCCGACGGAGTTTTTTCTTAATAGCTGTATACCTGAATTGTTAGAAAGTTTGACCAAGGACAACGTTATTTCAAGGGACTATGACATTAAAGATTTTCTCATAATCGCATGTTTCTCGAGAACCACATGCCCGATTTGACATCTCAGCTACACACCACAGACCAACCTATAGAATCCAGGAATATTATATGTTCTTAGCAATATTTGCAGCAAATTTCACGCAAAAGTTCATCATGTAACAGGGCCTTTTAGAACCTGAATTTTCCTTCATTTTTGATCCTCTTCGTTTTTTCTCATACAGGCCGAAAGAGCACTTTTGATCAGTAAGTATTTTAAAACTATTATTTGATATGCAATAATGAGTCTGCTGTATGTTCTACGATGCTAATCAGGAATGTTGCAAACAGGTTTTGGCTGGTCTGGTTAGGGACAACGCAAAATTTATTTTATTACATGGCTGGTGGAGAAATAAAATGTATGCAAAAAATCTGCTCACCCTGTTGAAAATGTTTTCAAAAAAACTAGCCGCCCTGTCACCCTTTCTTCAAAAATGTATATGCCCCGTACTTTTAAGGGTTCGTCGTTACACTACGGATGAATAAGCTAATGATCATGACACAATTTATTCTGGTTGATGTCCAAAAAACATACCGTGTACTTATGTTACAAGTTTTTGCCAACCAGAGATACAGTGTTGACTTTGAAGATTTCAGACACAAACGACTGATGGACTGTTCTTGGATTTGGAAAGGATGGACATTTTAGAAATTTTACATCATTTTAAACACATCTCTTTAAGTACTTCTCTTGTTGTATGGTATTTACATTTTTTCAGCAAAATCAACAATTTTTTTTTAAATTTCATTTTTAACTCATAAAAAAGTTACTGCCCCGTACATATTCGCGTGATAAAAAGTGATAACCCTGTTCTGCATGGGCTAAAAAGTAGTTGCCCCATCGCATTTTGCACTGGCTATGTTATAAAATAGATTTTGCACTGTCCCTTAGCTGAACTTTCACGTTGTCAAAAACAACAAAATGTCTCCTTTAGTTATCTCCGTTTATCAGAATAAGCGAAGCGAGATAAAGCAAATGTTTTGAAAATTTCGAGAAGAAAACTTGGAATTACTTTACTCTCTATGAGTTGTGCAATACAGTAGATCTTTCTTCATTCAGCGATAAATGTCATATTGCATAACAGTTTTCAGATTGGGTTTTTGGTACACAGTTGAACCAGTTGAAACCTGCTATCTCGAGGTCTCAAGGGTAGTGAAATTTTTTTCGAGATAGCGAGGTTTTCAGGTAACCAAAGTTATGTTAGTTGGACCAACAAGCGTCACTGTAAGTCTAGAAATAGAAAATATACTAAGGGAACAAGAGTATTAGCTTCTATGAGTGATGATTATTTCGAGATGTTTGGAACGATTTACTGTTTGAATGTTCGAAAAATTTGTACCATGTGAAAATTCCAAGAAGAACTGAACAACAAAAGCTTGATGATAAGAAATCTTTCAAATTCATCTTCTGTTCAAGATGGCAGGTTTTTTTACGAGAAAGACAATTTTGTTCGAAAGAACGAATTGTTCGGTATGCAGCCAACATGTAAACTCAGACACAAAAACCCAGCTGATCAAAACCAGTCGCATTGGTATCGAACCACAACCAATCCCACAAAAATGTGCAAGCCGGAAATCCCTGAAGACAGGCCCAAAATCTCTGATCAATATCTAAAAGTATTCAGTAAGATATAGATAGTACTAAAAATTGCATCCCAAGTATTCAAAATTGTGAAATAGCTTCTTTATCTTGAAGAGAAATGTTCAGGCAATAAGACGGAGTTTCATCTTAAAGGGAATCTAAGCATATATAAGCTTTTGATGAAAATAGCCGTGCAGAGACAATAGGCTGTGACAGGCATCGAACCATATTTTGGTAACTGATCTATATAAACAGGAAATACTGATATCTGATTGGCCAGAATTTGACCGCAAGTGGCTTGAGCCACTCTTGTATGCATAGATTTCTTTTAATAGCTGTTNTGAAGACAGGCCCAAAATCTCTGATCAATAGTATTCAAAATTGTGAAATAGCTTCTTTATCTTGAAGAGAAATGTTCAGGCAATAAGACGGAGTTTCATCTTAAAGGGAATCTAAGCATATATAAGCTTTTGATGAAAATAGCCGTGCAGATACAATAGGTTGTGACAGGCATCGAACCATATTTTGGTAACTGATCTATATAAACAGGAAATACTGATATCTGATTGGCTAGAATTTTACCGCAAGTGGCTTGAGCCACTCTTGTATGCATAGATTTCTTTTAATAGCTGTATTTAGAAAGTTTGACCAAGGATCCCGAGCGTATTCCCAGGGACTCCGAGCGTATTCCCAGGGACTCTGATATCAAAGATTTTTTCATATTCGCCTGCTGCCCGAGAAAGACACATTCGATTTTGAGATAGCCGTGTTAGAGACAACCGGTTGTATTTCCATACAAATCCTCATAGGAACAAGGGTATTTGAGAATTTGTTTGAGATGGTGAATTGTTTGAGATAACCAGTATTCGAGATAGCGGGGTTCAACTGTACATATAGTACCATGCTTATGCAATAGACAATAACGCTAAAATGGCGGCCGCACAAAGCATGCTGGTAGAAGGCTCCCTGACGACCATCTAACGACATAAAAATTTTGGTCGGCCGTTTCGACTAGCTAGCTATGGTAAAGTTTGGAACAGCAATCGGTGTAAACAAATAGCAAAATTTTGTAATTCGAACACGAATCTTTAATTAAAACTTAATTCGAATCAAACTTTGGAGCCGCCATCTTTAGCGTTATTGTCTATTGAAAGTTCACATCTACAGTAGTAGTTGTTTGAAATGTTTCACGTATGCAACTTACAATTGTTTGATGACCTTATTTGATCGGGGAAGGGGGATCTTAAAGTACTTATAATAACAGAAAGCAAATGACACACCTTTTTAAAGATTTTATTGATAATTTAATTTTTGTTTTGTATAGCTTTCATTATCGTGTTGCAACTTCGAAATTCATCATCTATCTTGTTCCTTTTCAGGCTGCAAAGATTTTGCATGTCAAGGAAAATATGAAAAATGTGAAATGATTTTAGGGTCACCTCTTTGTTTAAAGAAGTAAGTCTATAAATTCTTTGTAGTCGGCATAGGTGTAGGAGGCGGGGGGCTGGAGGGCTGCAACCCCTCTAATGAGGCTAAATTTAACGCATTACAGGCATTAGGCATCCCATACGCCCAAAATAGTAGGTTTCAATGGCAACTCCACAGGCTCCAGTTTAATTATCACACAACATTACTCTCTTGTAAAACTACCCATCAACCCTGGTAAAAAACGTACAAATATTTCGTAAAACCTCTTCAATTCACGTGGAGACAATTCTGGCGGCAACCTGAAACAAATGCCCTCGCCCCTTTGCATTGAAAGCTCTACTAGTTGCACCCCTAACTGCAGCATAGAGTCAAATGTAATCCAAACAATTTTATGTGACGTTGATATGCTTCCCCTCCACCAGGTAACAGGCACCTTTTTAACAGCACCTGTAATTGTTGTGAAAATTAGTTTGTGCTGGAAATACACTAATATCAAATTGTTCCAAAAGATGTTCTTGTACTGCAATGGGAACTTTTGGTATCAGTGAATGTTCATTTCGTATGCCTTGGAAGTTGAATATGGTTTTTAAGAATTTGAATTTCTTCCTCCAACCAGATGCCCAGAATGCAGTGTAACAGCAAAGGTCGAACCAGTTTGTGGTAGTGATGAAAATACATACACCAGTATGTGCCGTTTGCAACAAGCTGAATGCATGGAGGGTGTTCTGATTGAGCCTCTTTGCAAAGGGAAATGCCCATGTGGTATGTTAATTGTTGTATACAGTTGATAAAAGACAATTTAAGGTTACTGTAACCCTTCAGACAAAAAATTCTCGATTTTTCGTTTTCATCATAATCTGATGGTTTAAGTATTTGAGTACCGTTTTAACCAACTCACTTCCAGAAATAACCACAATTACTTGGAAATTTGAGCATTTTAAAAGAAGCAATCATATTTCTAACAAATTGCGGGAATACACATCAGGAGATTAAAGTAAACTCACTTGACCTAGCAGCTATATTCATAACATCCCGTGCTGCTATTTTACTGATATAACGATTGATCAAGACCGCGCTAAAGCTTTATTGCTCGACCTGCGGCTTTATGTTTGCACTTTAAACCATAATCGTTTTTCCCGGGCTTTCTGCTTCAATTTGATAAAAGCCTGATTTCTCGAAACAAGATTCCGGGGTACTGGTGGGTACTAAAAAATCTTGGTGTACCTAACGGGCCAATCAAATCGCTTGACACTTGCCAAACAGGGTCACAAAGCATATAACTACCAAAGGGTGTCAGTGATTTATGATAGATCCACTGGTCCGACTTTTATAAGGGTTTGAAAGTTAAAAAAGACATTTCAGACATTAACATTAATTTAAAATTGCACTATTTCAAGACAGTACGTTTTATTAAAAATTCGTGACACCCTTTTGTAGTTCAGGACCTTAAGTCTTTGGTAAATAGATAGTCATGGTCGAACAATGCCCAATGAGGTACACCAAGATTTTTTCGCAAGGGTGGTAGATTTCGCCTAAAATCTGGAATAAATCATATGCGTTTTTATTTAAGCAACTGGTTATATTTTTATGGTATTCTGCGTTTAATTCTGCTTCGAATAACATATAATTGTGTTTGGTATAGTTTAAGGAACGGCCGTGGAAAATAGAGTTTCTTAATCGCTGCCTGAAGGGTTACAGTAACCTTAAGAAGAAGAGATATGTGGAAGCAAATAATAATTATAATTAGGCACCACTTGAAAATTTGCAGATGATTGAAGGCTAGTTTATAAAAGGTGCCTTTTCAGCGATAGACAATAGTCTGGTTTTACTTCAGTGTCCATAGTTGTTACTTACCAGTTGACCAAAACAACTTCATAACACCCCCCAGTAACGACCCCGGGCATTAAAAAGACAGCGGGGAAAATTCCCACGTTATAAATTTTAGACCAGGATCACAAAAATCACGGCGGGGAAGAGCAAAATTTCGGCGGGGAAACAAATTTCTTGGCGGGTCATCATTTCACCTTGGCGGGGAAGCGTGTCAGCGGGGTCGTTACTGGGGGGTGTTTCATAAGCTATATCAGCTTAAGTCTTTAAAATGGTCGGTGTAAACTTCTATGACCTATTTCTTTTAATTGAATGGCTTGAAAGGAACTTTAGCTACTTTGCTATAGTTCTACCGTTGGACTTTTCTAAAATCTTCCATATTTTCTGAATTAAGGGGTTTTATTTCTTTTTTAAGAGTTCAAGACAAATTTGGAAAAAACTTAAAATCATCTTATTTTCTAAACTTTTTGAGGAAACAGAGTGATTTTCAAGAAAACCATAGTTTATGAATGTCGACAATATGGTATCAAGATATCAAGAACAATTATGCTTGATAGCAACCTCGTTCCCAGGGTGTTTGCTTGATACCATATTGTAGACATTCATAAACTATTCATAAACTTGTACACAAGTCGTTCATTCTTCTAGTTTACGATTTAGAAATGTGAAGACGTCACATCCTCAAAAGAGTCGAAATATAAAATACGATGTAATTTCGAAAAATATTCAACAGTTCAGAAAATTCCAACGGTAGAGTTATAATAGCAACGTAGCAGAAGTTTCTCTTAAGCCATTCAATTTAAAGAAATAGGTCATAAAATTTTACACCGACCTTTTTAAAGTTGTTTAAAGATTTGGGACCTATGCTTCAGCTTTATGAAATAAAAACTTTTTAACGAGAAAGACTATGCGATTAGACAAAGGATCAGCCAACGTTTGCAATGCTGCTGTCTGCTTTGTCAATTTAAGCTTTGATTAATATTGAACAAATTGCATGCAAAAAATAGTAAATTTTTCGTTATTCAAATGATTGTTATTCATTTCCAATTAACGTTTGATGACTTATAACAAAGAAATAGATTTAAAATTGCCAAGTGAAAAATTTCACCTGCTTTTCACAAAATTTAGTTGTTGTCTCTTATCTTACAAAACATATACTGAAAAAGGATGGCAAATGCTTAACTTTGACAGAAAAGTGAAGAATTTTTGAATTTTTAAGACGCGATTTTCGGGGGAAGGTATTTGTAGTTCAAAAGTAATCAGCATCATTTCAAGAGCTATCTGTGCCTTTCAACTAAATGTTGTGTTTTTTTGTGTCAGCATGTTTCAGGTTACTTCTTTAAAAAATGTAAAAAGCATTCGTGAATACTTTCCGTAAAATCAGTTTGCATGGTCGAAGCGATGATCCGCTTTTCACTCCGCTAATAGACCTTTCCGAAGATAGTTTTCAGTACGTGGCAAAAGGCTGCAAATCCCAAAGGAAGTTGGTCGTAAACAAAGAAGCTATTGAAACAACACTGACTGTTGAAAAAAGTTCGTACATTTTTATTGGTAACGCATGCAAAAACACTTACAATTTTCAAAGAGAGTCGATGAATAGCTTTCTTTGAAATTATAGTTGAAATGTTCTATCTCTGGAAAGGTTTATTGTAATATCAGATTTTTTTAAATTTTCGCAACGTAGATCCATCAGAAGTGGAATCAATGGACCCCACAACAGTGCATCAGCTGCAGAAGCTTCGTTTAGAGGTGCATCTCAACCGTAGATTTACGGACGAAATGAAGCGTGAAACAGCTGCTGAAGAGGTAAGAATGCACACTCTTTACTTTTGAAACGACAAAACAGAGGGATGAGAAGAAACACATTTTTCTTTCACCGATGATTTGCCTTGATAGCACTGATTCTAGTTCACTCCAATTGAAATTAAAGTACTATGAGAATGATTACGAAAACGAAGAAAGAAATAGATTCTCAGGTACTAAGTGTGGATGTTTATTCCAACAGATTCTTTATAATTTTATACAATGCATTGAAAGTATTGCTTTTTTTCATGGTAGCTGTTCCCTTTTTTTGCAGTTCCAGCCTTCCGCACTGTAAGAGCTGAAAAGAACTTTTCTAATAAAGCACAAAAGATACAGGCTTTTGTTTTTACCATTTACCTAAAGTTTTAGTTGCTATTTGTTTATTTGATTAAATTGAAAAATTGTTGTGTGGAATGGGTGTTCGGAATACAGTCGTGCCCAAAAGTTTAAGACCACATTTTAGTCTATAACATTTGTTGACGCAAGGAGCTGCAATGCTACTGCTCTGACGTTTGATTTGTCTTTGAATTGTTTCAGGTCAACTTTTCATGTAGATTCCGAATTTCGATGTTGTATTTTGAAATTTTGCGCCATTTTGCTATGACGTCACAATAGAATCTATAGAAATTATCGGAAATTGTAGTGGTCCTGCCGACAAGGGGGCTGACCCAAAAAATGTGTTACTCACCTGGATTTGAAATCAATCCATGCAGAATTCAATTCTTTGATTTGTTTACAAAATTTCAAAACTCCTCGAAAAGGACGGCTTCATGGAAACAGTCACATGAAGGCTTTCAGTCTAAAACTATGGCCATAAGTTTAAGACCAGCCCTTTACTCATATTTTGAAGCAACAAAATCGCATAGTTGTTCGCAATTAATTTTCAAGAATTTATTTTATTATTCTAATTATCGAATGTCAACGGCTTTTACATTATAAGCCCAGGGTTTTTTTACATGTCCCAAGGGTGGTCTTAAACTTATGGCCATAGCTGTGGACTGAAAGCTTTCATGTGACTGTTTCCCTGAAGCTGTCTTTTTCACGGAGTTTTGTTATTTTGTAAACAAATCAAAGAAATGAATTCTGCATGGATTGATGTCAAATCCAGGTGAGTAACATATTTTTTGGGTCAACCCACTTGTCGGCAGGACCACTACAATTTCTAGTAGTTTCTTTAGATTTCATTGTGACGTCATAGCAAAATGGCGAAAAATTTCAAAATACGACATCGAAATTCGGAATCTACATGGAAAGTTGACCTGGAACAATTCAAAGACAACTCAAACGTCAGAGTAGTAGCATTGCAGCTCCTTGCGTCAACAAATGTTATCGACAAAAATATGGTCTTAAACTTTTGGCCACGATGTATTCCGAACACCTATTCCACACAAAAAATTTCAATTTAATCAAATAAACTAATAACTAAAACTTCAGCAGAAAATTCTTTGCTCTACCGATATTGCTGGCTACAGGCTTACCTTTTACGATATCGCCCATGTGACAGCTATGCGAAATGAGTGGCAAAAATTTGGACTATTCGCCAAATTATTTTAATTCGGTTCTTTTTTCAGTGTCTATAATTTTGTTCCGCATATGTAGTTGAAAACATACAGTCGGTTCCAAAAGTCTGAGTCCACAACCAAATTTGTTCACCTTTATCATTAATAAAAAACCAACACAAAATTAGTTTTAATGCAATATTTTGTGGTCAAGAATATGGAATTGTATTTCAAGAAACGTTGGCACAAGGGACATGATTTGTTGTTTCAGAAAAACATGATAGTATTGATGGTTGTTGATGAGTGATAAAAAACAATATGGTAGGTGGATGCAGACTTTTGGACCCGACTGTATTTAAGATATTTGACATATTTTGTATAACTATTTCAATTGTTGCAGGCCTTCAAAACCCTAAAGTCGACCAAGGAAGAAAAACTCGATGTAATTACTAAGGAGGAGCTCAATAGGCTGCACTTTGATAAGATGGAGACATGGCAACAGAAAAAGCTATTGAATCTTTTTGAAAAGAATAAGCAAAAGGCAGATATCAAAGATCAGCAGACAAAACATAAGCTTGATAAAAGTAAGACATTTCCTACCATATACCGAGTGCCACAATAAAAATGAAACTGGTTGGAAAACAGCAGAATTTGATTATATTTCAGATTTTGTCCAATTTTCATTTTTCAAGCAACCATATTTTTAGTGTATGAAATTCGATTGTCTTTTTTAGCAATTTATTTTTTTACATATTCCATAAAAATTTACAAGACAAATTACTTCTACTATAAACTACAATCTACTTTACAAACACTACAGGAACGATACCCCAGGGAGCAATATACTATGACTACCCCAGGGCCATTACATAGAAAGAGTTTCGTGAAACAGGACTTTACAAAATGGGACTTTACGAAAAAGGACTTGGACTTGGTGGTTGAGAGTGGTATAAAATTTAAATAATCTCAAACAAATCGACCAGTTTTGTGGATGCACTGCAGAGTCAGCTCGCGTATATTTCTATTGAGGTCGTTCGGAAGGTCTTCATCACCATATAATAAGTTACATTTTTCAAATTGTTTGACTTTCCATTTTAGCAATGGCAAACATGGGTCGGGAGAGGCGTTCTATGCCAAAGTAAAGGGCATGTCCTTAAACTTTCTCTCATTTTCGTCATTTTTAATTTGTAAAAACGGACAAAACATGACCAACTGTTTTAATATTTTTGCAAGCTTGTCGGAAAAAGGTTCAATCACATCGTTTGCCATCGCTGTGTCAAGGAATTCGAGGAATATTTCGGAATATCTGTTCTTTGCGATCATGTAGCCCCATAGAATGGTATCAAAGTTTTAGTTTGAGCTATTAGTTGTAAAGAAGTACGTGACTTAAATTAACGTGTACGAGAGAGGAAAATACTTAAGACGTAGGAAATTAATGCGAGGAGGCAAGGAAGACGCGCAGTAGGTACCCGCGAATAAGAAACACTGTTTTCAATTTGAGCCTATTGTTTAAAACAACAAACCATTGTTTTTCCATTGTCTTGTCAAAAATTTAATATCTGAGTTTCGTGAAATGTGTGTTTCTCATTCGCGGGTACCTATTGTGCAATTAAAGCAATTAAAGCAAAGAGCAGAAAGAATTTTGTCATGCAGAAAAAATGTTTATGTCCCAGCGCCAGCGAACCAAAATTGAACTAAACAGCATAGTATGCCAAGAAAAAAGTGACAGTAACGCTTTACAATCTTACTGTTAGTACTTTATCAAAATATACGTCTTTTTATTAACACGTCACTTAATAAGGTACATAAAATCAACCGTAAACAAAATATACGCGACTCAAATAGACCTCTATTTTTTTAATTCGCGTCGATTTCATGCCGCGTTAATTTCCTTTCATGAGGTAATTCATAAATTCTGAGCTTGAAGGCTGCCTTTACAGCAACTTGCAAATAGTGGTTCGTTTTTCTGATGGAAATACGAGAATTTAAAGCAACTGTTACCTTTTTTGACAGGCACCTGTTCAAAGGATGACTTGAAGGACTTGCCTGGAAGACTTCTCGATTGGTTTCACATCTTGAGATCCAACAATATTCGTGAGGAGGATGCCAAACACAAGAGATCTACTCTCAAAGAGGTGTCATTTCTTGATGCTAAATTAAAGGCGATGTGTGAGTAGGATTTTACTGTTATAGTTTTATCATTTTCAACTGGCCGTTTTATTATGCTTGAAGGAATTGAAAAAATATTTATCAGAGATGTGAAGCATTTTTTTGTTTCCGCGAACTTTACGGACTAAGGAAACATTTGCTAATTGATACAGCGCTACTAACTCCTCTACAGCTAAGCTACGGTAAGTAGGGAATGACTATTTGTCATCATCACAAGGCCACTGATTTTTTGGTTGCTTTAGATCGCAACACGTAGGCAGGCAACACGTTTTTGTAACAGCTGTTTTCAGCTTTAGGTCGACTTGATAAGTTGCATTGTATTTTTAAACTTTCTGCCGGAATTTTTTCAGCAAAGATAGGCTATTTCTGGGGACGTAGTTTCTTGGATCGGATTCTCTTTGTAGCTTTAATATTACCCGTTTTGCCAATAGCACTTAATTGGAGGTAAGAAATGTTTGCCTTAATCATGTAGCTATGTTGTTGTACTGTTTCAATTTCTTGGGACGTTACAATGTAGAAGTACCAGCCCTTGCACATCTTCTAGCATGTAAATTGCAAAACTTCATTTGAAAAGTCTTGAGACCTTGAGACCTGACTTTCGCTTCGCAGAAAGATTGATTGATTGAGGAGAGCAGAGCCATTTAATTGAATGTCATTTTTGGTACCAATTTTATGTTGGGTGGGCAAGATGCTTCCTTCTATTTACCATGAAATTACTCCAGGTCTCAAGACTTTTAAAACAGACTTTAGTTGTGGTAACAGAAAACTACAAAATCCTTTAACATCGATACGATGTGTTTTTACTTTTTCCTGTACTGAAGGAAAGCTCTAATACTTAATTTTTCACATGTTACATCAATTCGTTATCTCTTTAATCATTAGATGTTTCTCTGGCTTGCAAGCAAGATCCAAACCGTCCTGACAGCGAAGTTTATTGTTTGCAACCAGTCCAATGGATGTTTGAATACCTAGACACGAACAAAGACAACACACTGCAAGATACAGAATTAGCTGATATCGAGAACGTCAACTCAGAGCATTGCATGAAAAAGTTTTTCTTGAACTGTGACCGAAACATGAATGGAACTGTGGAGAAGACAGAGTTTTGTAGATGTCTCTGCGTCGGTACGTGGAGTCAGATTATTTTCAAGTCGGTGACAGTCTTTTGTTTAATTGTATTTTGTTTGTACTCCGGGTCCAGCTTGTGGATAGATTTTGCATTTTCGAAATTCTCCGTTTTCTGGTGTTTCCATTGAAAACGGTGGGATAAGATCTGTTTTCAAATGCTATCGCTCAGAAGTTTTCATCCGCTGCATAGCTTGTTATGCAATTTGATCATAGATTTAGCATTTTCGAAATTTTCCGTTTTCTGGTGTTTCCATTGAAAACGGTGGGATAGGATCCGTTTTCAAGTGCTATCGCTCTCAGAAGTTTTTATCCGCTGCATAGCTTGTTATGCAATTTGATGTGTATAGCTCCTGAGGTCGGTGACTGTTATGGAATCGGCAAAATATTGTTTTTAGCTACTAAACTCCAACCCCCCAGTTGTATCAAAGTCATAATCATTTATAGTCATAACAACCATTACGCTCTGCTGACAAGATATTTTAAAATCCCACCTTCAAAACTGAATATTTGAATATGATTATTTTTCATTGTTCTTCATTGTAGAGCCACCATGCACCAAGGAAATAGAGAATATTCCTACTTTGTTGATATCTGGTGTGCCACGCCCAGTCCCTGGTCTCTTCACTCCAAAATGTGACGAAGATGGGTTCTATGTATCAAAGCAGTGCACAGAGAAGGAGTGCTTCTGTGTTGACAGAAATGGAGGTGAAGTCAAAGGAACTCGTGCGACAGGAGATGACGTAAAATGCGGTGAGTTCATTGTGGTTAGGAGGAAATCTGTAAATCAAAACGTCTGATATTTATCTCACTGACTTTCTCACTGAATAAAGGAAGCCGCTAATCTGCTTGGCATCAGAGTGATATTTTTACTCATATTCAGTTTTAAAAATAGAATTTCCCCCTTTACCTCGTTTTCAGGTTTCTGAAACGTCGAAATTGCGAGAACATCGATTCAAATTGGTCGTAGATTGCAAGGAAAAGGCATTGTTTGACAGAGGAATACAAAGAGATTAAAAAAATTACTTTCTCTATCCACGAGGCGCATTTCTTGCTTTCTTGCAACAAATTGTGGTACTGGCCCCGCTGTTTTCGAGATTTAAAGTTATCTCATACCCATATTCTACGACTCTTTATACATATATGAGCTCTGCGAGATCTCTGGACTAAAACAAGAGCTACCCGGTGTCCCAAAAAAAGTACTCACGTTTGTTTGAACGTAGCGCCATAATGAAAAGCGATAGAAATTTGTGGTGTGGACTGTCACAGTTCACAAAGGCTAACTTAGATGTCAATAATTTGATTTTCACCGCAGGTTGAAAATTCTTTGAGTTATGAGTTCCGAAACGCAAAAACCATCGTCAAGACTAAAGCAGTAGGCCTAAATGTAATGAAGGAGTCAAGCACAGGTTGTCCAAAGTTTTATAAGGTTTCAATAGCAACGCACTATAATTCTATAATTCTTTTGAAAGCAAATAATATTCAAATAATGCGTTGCTATTGAAACCTTATAAAACTTTGGACGACCTGTGCTTGACTCCTTCATTACATTTAGGCCTACTGTTTTATTTAGTCTTGACGATGGTCTTTGCGTTTCGGAACTCATAACTCCAGAACTTTCAACCTACGGTGAAAATCAAACTATTGACATCTAAGTTAGCCCTTGTGAACTGTGACAGTCGTTACCACGAATTCCTATCGCTTTTCAATATGGCGCTACATTCAAACAAACCTTGTGTACTTTTTTTTGGGACACCCGGTAGAAACTTCAAAATTGGCGTCCGAATCGCTACCACCATCTCAAAGAGAAATGGAGCTATTTGATTCTGGAGTGGGATAGCCCTAAACTCACTGGTGTGGACGCAAGTGATCTAAATTCGGTACATTTCCGGTTTGAGATATTCTCACTAACGATTTTTATCTCACTGAGTGAGATTATTCATTAAATCAGCACACGTAGGCCTTTCAAACATTAACAGTGAAGTCTGTTGTAACGATTCATATGCATGTTATAAAGCAAATTTATTATTTCCTTTTCGGCAGTTTTGAGCTGTTATGTAAGCTATATCCGGCTTTGAATANTACATTTTCGATTCACGCTGTATGTCACTGTGGCCCCTGTTATTGATATATCTTACTTTTCTTTTAAAGCCGACAATACAAGACGTAATCAAATGGAACCAGTTGAGGAGAAAATGTCCAAGAAAAACCAAGAATATCTTGCTGATGGTATTCCAGAAGAAATCCTTCCTTAACTCTTTTTTATTCCATGATCCGTATGATTCTTGCATTTCCATCACTTAAGGTTATTGTCTAATATTTGCACGTCTATTTTTAAAATAAACTACAAGGAAATGCAGGATCAAGAAGAAGTATACCTTTCTTAAAATCAAAGTTTTTAAAAGTGCGCACGGACAGGTCATGTGACGTTGAAAATGTTCATGTTACGAGGTAATTATAATAGTCATGGGATACGACAGTCAATCTGCAACCAGTGACGCAACGAAGACAAACTGATCACAATAAAACTATCATCTATCGCATAGATTATACCATCAACTTGGGCCGCAATCCAAGCTGGAATGACTTTCTTCAACAGCTTCCTGCAGTGCTCATAGCTTTGGCTTGGTTTCAGGTTCCGGGAAAATACGTTGACAGACGGTCACGTGATCCATCCGTGTGCTCCTTTAAGTCATTTGATCCTGTCTATCTCCATATCTGTTAAAGGGTTTGTGCAAGGTTAAAGCTTGCATTTGCAAAGAGGAAGACGATCTAAATATATCCCATTCAAATCAACGTTGCACACGGGCCGTGAACAATGGGTAACCAAAGAAACAATGCTGTGTCCGAGTGTTTTCTTTGTTCTATTTATAGACAAGCCTGTTTACCATTGCACATTCCCTTTAAGTATCTCGTGGTTAGATCCCGTGGTCAAGTTATTTGATTGTGTCTGTTTCCTTATCCGTTTGGTACCCAAAGTTGTAGGTCCAATTAATCTCTTACAGAAAGTGAAGTATTGTTGAAGGCAAGTTTACAGTACGTTACTGGTACTATATCTTTATTTTATATCTAACTACATCTTTGGATCCACTGTAGGTGTACTGACTTTTGACAATGGTCAGTTTCGTCTTGCATATATTACAGTTAGTTATTGCGGTTTTTGTAATTTTAGCCAATTGTTTTTGTAGTGAGGTTGATTTTGTATGACGTAGGACTGGTCTGATTTGTTTAAGGCGGTATGGTATGGTTATTTTGCAAAGACGACCGAATATGTTTGCAAAAGAAAGTGCAGGAACAGGCAACATGATTTCACCGTCAGTGCCTAACTCGCTTTTCTAATAACTAGATGATTTAGCGAAGTTTCAAGGGAAGGGAGGATGAAAATTGTTGAATCTTTGCAATCAGTTTGGATGTACACCTCGAGCAGAGCATTTTTGCCATGTTAAGACTACAGTAGACATCATGTAAAATGTTTGCGAACGTTTGCAATAACACGAACAAGATCAAACTTTGCAACAAAGTACTTATCGACTGGTTGTGCGTTAACAGAGACGTATTTTGTGAAAAATTTGACGTAACTCACCAATTTGCACAAACGTCGAATACAACAAGATGTGCTAACAGCCTAGACCTGCCAAAGTCTTTAAATTTCATTACATCGATGAAAGAAACATTTTGGCGTATTTTGTGGTCGTTTCAGGTGCTTGATTGGTTTGTGATCTTCTCGAAGAATGTCAAAGTTTAGAAGCGCACACGGATGGGTAACGTGATTAGATTTTCAACATTTTATTGCTCTTTTCTGCTCACGTTTGTAATTGGCCTAGCCACGTAGCCAAAGCTACGAGCAGTGCAGAAAACTGTTTTGAGGATTGCCTTACCTCCCTGCAGGACACTTGGTATGTCTTTCAGTTGGATGTTAGAATATTTTAATAACTTTGAACAAGAAGATTTCTATGGTGCCTGTGGTTTTTTGTTTCTGTTGCGTTTTGTTCACTGCCATCTTGACCACCGCTTCCACCACAGCTTTGCTTCTGTTTCCTGTCCCTAATTGAGCTGAATTTCCACGCAATATGTAAATTCGGATTTTGTATGTGACCCATCCGTGTGAGCCTTCAACCTGTTGCTTTTACCTTTCTTTGACAAAGCAAGTTTAATTTAGTAAGTTTTTCTAAGTTAAGAAGTGTCTTTAGTGTTTTCGAAGTTGTGCTGATGTATTTGATTTTTATTTGTCGGATTATTTGTTTTCATTGCTACTTTTGATATTTTCATATTTTTGTAGTTGTATGACGTAAGTTTCGTGACAATATTTTTGCATTAGACATCGTTTCGTACGTAGATGGGTATTTATCCTATTCAGTTATGACTTTCTAACAATCTGTGTATTATCTTTGCTTCTCTCCACCTATCAAGTGACTAACGTCCAAACAAAAATAAGGGCAGGTTTAATAACAATACCATCAGTTGCTTTTGATTGACACATCGTCTGTTTTGCGCACGCGTCAAGATAAAACAATAGGAAGCCTAATCGCTGCTGGCGCCAAACACCAATTATGATTGTTATTGTCTAAAATTATAAGCTGGGAGGTGGGATGAAAAAGCTGGAAGGTGAGATGAAATTTTACATATAAACAGGCGCAGATTTCATCCCACCTGACAGCTCATAGCCTGGAAGGTGGGATAGTTTTCCTCATATAAACAGGCCCTTAGTTGATGAATTATTTACCTAAAACATTTAATATCATTTTTTGGTATGAAGAAGAACAAATGTTTTTTTTTCTAAACCATAATAAACCTTGTTCTATTTTGTTAAGTCACATAGCAGTCAAACAAAGTCAACTTTTCATTCAACAATGTACAACCAGTAAAGTTCAATAAAGGGTTCAATTCGTTTGACCACTTGTTTACCTTTTTCAGTCCAGCTGTGTTCGCATGTACTGAAAACATACACTTTTTTTTAGAAACTAAGATTTTAAGCCAGTACTGAGAGTTTCTTAAAATGGTCAGATTTTGAGTGCTCGGAGTTCCTTGCGAGTTTCTTAAAACTTCCATAAAAAATTTCATGTAACTTTCTGTGCCCACGTGAACATTTAAAGATGAAATTTTTTTAAGCCTTTCCAATGTTTTGATGTTACTCAAATTCCTTATAAGTAATATGATACAGCAAACAAGTGAATATAAAGTAAAAATATGCTTAGGATTTCCTTGACAAAATGAAATAATTGCTTGAATAATTTTTTCCCAGTACTGGAGTTTCTTAATTTTTCAACAACCCAAGAGTTGAGTTTTTTATAAGCAGTTTCTTATAAGAAAGAATACGTGTAATTAACGAGATGGTTAAATGAGCTAAATATCACTTGACAGCACTGAACATTTGTGCCCACATCAAACAACATTCAACACCTTTAAATAGAACTGGACAAGGTGAAACTCAAACTAATCATCAAACGAATTAAACTTTGCTTTTTAGGGTTGTTCTGTAAAAAGTTCAATTGGTTTGACTGGGGCTTAAGAATGTGTTGATTCCGTGCAAACATGTTGAATATTTTTGTGCAATATTTATCCATGTCAAAATTCCACATCTGGTTATTGCAACCCCCTGTTGTTTGAGTTGAATTGTGTTGTGTTAACTGGAGCATGATTAGCCTGCATCACAGACCATAGTTATGGTCTGTGATGCAGGCTAAAGCATGATTGGCCATCAAAACAATGCTTTTGAAAATTCGGGAAAAACTGGTTTTTCGAACTTGTTTTCTGATGGCAAACCGGCCGAAATTTCTCGAGATTTGGAGTCCACAGCACCTTTTGTTCTCTTTAAGTGCATTGTTCTAAGAAAACCCCACTTCGGTGGGGGGGGGGCAATTAAATTCTTCCTTACTTGTTGTATCAGGGGTATGGAAAGAGTCCAAAAAATGTGCTATATTGAAAGGTACAATTAGGCTCCCCAGGATCTCCTAAAAATAGGCATGAAACCATCAGGGGATATGCTAGCCTGCATCACAGACCATGCCAGCCCCATGTGAGGCAGGTTAGACATTGGCATCTTTTCTTTATTATCACAAATAAAACTCTGCAGGAGTGCAATAACACTTAGCATAAGAACTGATCTAAATTGCTATTCCAAAGAATCTTTCCTTTCATATGAACTCCTGTGCTGCTTTTCAAATTTGTATTCAGAGAACAGATTGATTTTGAACAGCAGCATAGGATTCATATGAAAGGAAAGTTTTTGGAACAGCAATTTAGGAAGGTTCTTATGAGATATTTTTTCACAAACAAGGACCCTGCTTTGTAGGCTGCATTCCATTATGCTGGACATGTCCCTGTCAGGCTTGGAGCTTAGGATTTTACATTGTTTTTCTATTGTTCGCCCAAAAATGGCTGGTGTGGGATGTAGTGCCGAGTGCTTCTGTTGTTTGATGTACACTGTAAAATTTAGGTTTCAGGTCTGCGATTCAGCAAAGTGACCAGCTAGCTTTTCACATGCCATTCCTTATAGTTTTCCAGTAGAAATTAAAAAATTTGAGAATATTCAATGAGACTGATCAAAAATATGAGTGTCGCAAGTAATATGAAAATTGTCATGATTATCAATTTTACTTGTAGGAGAGTTTCAGAGCCACCCTGAAGGTATTTGCGGACTTTGATAACAGTCAAGGAAACTTCCTTGCTGACGTTGATGGCAATGTATATCTGGATATTTTTCAGCAAATCGCATCTCTCCCCTTAGGTGAGTAAAAAATTGCACCCCTCAAGTATATAACTCGCAAGTGCAATACAGGTCTTGCATTCATTAACAGCATATAGCCTCAAGGATACTCAAAAATGTGCAAGATTCTTCATATTCTGATATGAATTTCTGAGAGGTATGAAAGACTGTAAAATTTGTAAACGAGGGTTCAAAAAAATTAGAATTTTCT
>REGM01000115.1:289642-311941 GCA_004194415.1 Aurelia aurita | reverse complement strand
GCTTCAACAACCACGTGAATTCCTTCAGGCATAAGAAATACGAAAACAGCACAGAGCTATCAAAGCACATTTGGGAACATAAAGACAGAAACCAAGCATATGACCTGAAATGGTCCATCTCCAACCAAGCAGCGGCTTACACAAACGAAACGAAAAGATGCAATTTGTGTCTAACGGAAAAGCTCTGCATTAGCAAAGCCAACAAGACCAACCTACTCAACAAAAGATCAGAGTTAATCTCCAAGTGTCGCCATGAGAACAAATACTACCTAAGTAATTTCAAAAGAGACCCCACGTAAAGAATAGTTGTGTATAAATGTGTAAAATTGAGTACAGTTTTCAGTTGTCTGATGATCGCTGTATAGCGTGAAACTCTGAGTAACAACAAAGAATGTAGTTTGTTTCACTGCGTCACTCTTACTGTAATTCGCTCTGTCTATATGGCATTGAGCACTTTTTTAACCAGTAAAGACACATACAACCTGTTGTAATATGTGTTTGGACATAAATGTGAATCTTTGTGAACTTTGATAGAATAGAATACTAATATATATTTTATATAGATTTTCTCTTTGGCTTTTTAAATTCTTATCAAACTTTGTAACCTGTGCAGTTGATGCAAGCAGCCATAATGTATGATGCAACATGGCATGGGCATTTTTCAATATATCATAGCATGTTTTTGTATTTGGCTCCTCTTTCTAATGAAGTGCCTGATCTAATAGGACTATAATTATTTATTTTCAGGTTTTATCTGAAACTTTCAACTTTTTGTAAAGATTCAAAAAGCAACTCAAATTCATCATGTGCTCTGACACAGCAAAACTGCAAACTGGAACTGCTGAAGACATGCCAAGTTTGTCCCAAAAAGATGTCAAAAGTTCAACAGAGAACAAAAGTGCCAAAAGTACTATGAATGTTGTTTACTTTACGATGATGATTTCAACCACAGGTATTGTTTTTATATAAAATGCTTTTTTCATTTTAAGAACTAAAAATTGTGGTAAATTTAAGAGTGCACATTATAATTTAAGAGAAGAAACTTTTGCTGGAAAGAAACTTTCACAGTTTTTACATTTTTGAGGCAAATCTCTGAAAGTTTATTCCACAAAACAGTCACAAAATTCACAATTTGCGAAAGTTTATTGTCATGAAATATCTTTCAACAGATCATCCACAAAAGTCTGATAGACAAAAACGTATTCTAAATGAAACTTTTATCCTGAAAGTGGCTTTTTCTGTCATTATCACAGTTGACATGATGATAAGAACGATATACAAATATTATCATTTATTTTATTTGAAATGCTTGAAATATCCCTGTTCTTTCTTGCTATAAAAATCAAATCCGCAAAAGTTTTTTCCTCTGAGATATCTTGATTTGATCAAACGACGAAAGTTAAGTCAAAAGCTTTTAGCAAAAGTTTCTTCCTGCAGCAGTTTCTTCCCTTAGAGTACATTTCTTAGATACCTTATTTGCAATGCTTTGTTATCTGGCTATAGTGCCAGAACATTAGTTAGTTGTATCAACCAAGACATGCAAACACACCTTGTATTTTATATAATGCTAACCACCGATGCCTAAATGAGATTTTGGCATAATCCCGTTTTGAAGATTGGTTGAATGCTTATAAAGTTAAAGCTCTGGAAGACAATTAACAGGACCCATATTGAAAGCAGTAACCAGTTTTACTGAAAAGGTTATCCTGTATAAATATGGTATATTTTAAGTTGGGGTTGTGTGTTGAAATTAGAACCAAAAGCTTCTCAATAGGCAGTTTTATGGAAAGGATAAATGTATTATCCAATGTCCCACCTCTTACTTCATTTATTATGGTTATATTTGTTATTGTGTATGTGTTTTTATTATCAGTCTTAAATTTGTTTGTGGTTGTTGTATTTTCTTTTCTATAAAGCCTCCAAATTATTTAATCAAGCACTGAAATTACACAGCAGTGTACAGCCTTAAAGCCCTGATCAAACTATGTTGAGCTTTAACTGAATATTAATCAACGAGCAATTTCAAGAAAAATTCATTGATATGTATGTATGTATATATGTATCATTTGCCACAATTAAAAATATTTACAAGTTTTATAATATAAAAATAGATATATACAATACAATATATAAGGTTAAAAACGTAAAGAAAAACACCCCTAATTACAGTGGCAGGGATAGCATTAAAAGGTTAAGCTGACCTTATTTCCATAATGGTCCCCTTAGAGGTGTCAGTATAACGGAAAAACCTAGGTTAAAGGAAAATACAGATTTAGGGCCTGTTCAGTAGCCCGCTTACCGGGCTGGCTCGGTAGGTAGGCGAGACACTTCTTACCTTGTGTGCATGTGAAGAAATTCCAGCTCGCTTGCCGAGACAGAAATTGGACACGTGTCAAAATTAGGAACGTGCCCATTGTCTACCCATTGTCTAAAATAGGAGCGCATGAGCAGTAGAGACCTTTTCATCTCGGTAACCGAGATGGAGTGTTCATATGGGAAAATTTCGCCAGTGCTCCAGTGAGATTTCGCTAAGCGGGCCAGCCCACCTGCTCATGTGAACAGACAACAAATTGTGTATTAGAATTAGGGATAAAGTGAGATCTCGGCAAAGAGCTCCATCCTCCATATGAACAGGCCCTAAAGGAATTACAAGGTATGTTCATATTGAAAGGAAGGACCAAAAGGACCTTATGTTCGATAAGCTTTTTTTTTATGTTCCTACGTACTGACTTTTGGGTAGAAACAAAGAAAATTAGGCTCATACGAAATCTTATTCTAACTCATCTCACTGTTGGTTTGTAAGATCATCAAGCCATTGAAAAAATATGATATTATTTATCTCTATTTCAGCATATGCATTGGCAATTACTTCCACATGGCCATACTTACAAAAGGTAAGAGATGTTTATAGTTTCTCTTTTTAACTTTTGTCCAACACCACCGCCCTAAGATCGGCTGAATTCAGTGCAGGCAGGTCTCCGTCTTCTGCGTCCTTCTCCTTCACTCGTTTCTCTTCAATATTTCTTGACACCGTACCTCTCCACGCTTTGCTAATAAGGTCGTCCCCGCCCCAATGATAGGTCGTGTATCTCCTACAAAGGCGAGAAAGGAACAGCATATTGCTATAGAAAGAATATCTGAGTAGCTTTGAACATTAAAGCGACTGCTAGCGAACCATTACAGAGGGTCCTAAAGGCGGGTCCTTAATCCCAGTCATAGTTTTGGATAAAATTCGAGTCAGTTTTTGTGGCTATTGATCGAAATCCCATATTCCCAGTATGTTATTATTTATTATTCTCAAATTAGATGTCACGTGAAACTGCTCGCGAATAAAAACAATTGAAGAGTCTTGCATGAGCAATTTTGCGTTATCGCAAATTTTACGTGATATCAATTTGAGACAGACTTTTGTATCGCGTCGCGTCCCCTTTGCTCTTTATTCTAATATCCTATCCACTAGGTGAGTCAAAAAGTATACCACCTATTCTATTTGAAAGAAACAAGGCTTGAGAAATATTTACTTGAAATAAAGTAAGTCCTTCGGTCACCTGGGACCACATCAACCAATCAGGTCACGCTGCGTTGTTGGAAGATTTCTCAATGTTGGATAGAGCTGACAATGATTTCTATTTGCTGATACACGAAAGTTTATCAATTTTACGTAACCATCCATCGCTTAACTCCCAATAGTCTTCTGTCCCCTAAGCTTTTCTTCATTATTGTTCTTTGGGTTTGCCCTTTGATTTTCTTTCCACGTAAGAATTTTAAACACCCAGTTTTAGCTGCTTATTGCTCAAGCTGAATTCGCACTTGAAGCGTCGTTCTTGACGCATTCCAGATGACAATGAAGTGCGGCAATGCGACACCGTTGGATTAATTCAACTTTGCCGGACGTGCCGCATCACATAAAGAAAGTCAAGTGTGAATTCCGCCAGGCCTATTCCTTATTGCCTATATGAATATAGATGTAACCTCGTGCTTTCGTAGCTTTGATATTGTGATGATGAAGTACAGCATTGCTTTGAAACGTCAATAAATAATTCAGCCCTGGCCAAGTCTATGATGATAATCGTCGCAGTCATTGTCCTTCGTTTCTTTGTAAAAATTGCTTCTAAAGTTGTTTAGCTGATCAAAGGTGGAACGAATCATGTGAAATACAGATAACTTTAAAGACATTTCAGTTTTTCATATTAGAATGAAACGCCCATATATCTTATTCAAGATTATCGTTAAGATGAAGAATTTTACTTTTCCTAAAATGAGCTTTTCTTTCTTCAGATCGACCAAAGTGTCAGCCCAACATTTTATGGTTGGACCTTCTTTGCTTTCAGCTTGTCGTCAATCGTTGCTGACCTTATTTATGGAAAATGGATGAATTTGAGACCTTCGCGAGAACCGCTTCTTTGTTCAATGCTTGCGATGATGCTTTCCGGTCTTATTTATGCATTGGCACAAGGAATTGGAGGAAGTAATGGACTCTGGGCTGTTATGATATCGAGAATTCTTCTGGGTTTTGTTAGAGGTAATGAAACGATTTGATTTGATTGTATTCGTTATGCAGCGTAAATTTACAAACTGGCCTGTTAATAACCTAATTACTATCAATATAATGCATTAAAAGTGAAAATTTCGGACGAATAAATTCTGGACAAAATACTTTTCTGACCCCTTCTTTACTGAAATCAGTACTCAAATTCGTGGTTTTTATATATTCAATTAAAAATTGTACAATACAGGATACTACTAACACTACTTACAAATTACTTTACGATACTGCAAGGACGAAATCACGGAGAGCAAAAGGCTATGAATACTACCTGGCCATTGCATTTATCTCAAATTCGTCTCAAGATTCAAACTGCGAGGACAAATGTTAGGCCAAGTGCCTGGACTTTTGAAACAGACTTTGCGTCGTCGTTTTATATTATTGCTACAATTTGTGCAGTTTATCCAGTGTATGATTTATGATGGCCTATCAAACGTGGATACTTTATTTTGGCGCAACTGGCAAAGGACGACAAATGATACTGAGCTTCGCATCCCAAAGCTTAATCTTAAATTTACGAAAAACTCAGAAAAACTACCTTGAGGTTTGGAATAGTATAACAATCAAAATAAAAGAGCTGTCATCTCGTCACTGTTCCAAAAAGCAGCTGTATTTTCTGACAACATTTGTTTGCATAAATTATAAAAATCTCACATGCGATAAAATCGTTTTAAATCCTTACAGTTAAAAACGTTGTTGCTACATCTTCACGTAATAAAGATTTTCAAGAATGTTGCTGCACAATCATAGTTGAAGTTAGTGACTGATAAGTGAAAATACCGGGTGCGCCAAAAAAACTATGCCTTTTTGACAGGCTACGATAAATCGCATACTGGACCGATTTTTAAGATTTATGACTTAATCTTTAGCTAAAATCCAGAATTAGATTTCAGTACTATTTGTAAATTTGTTTGTCTTCTGTTTCTTGATCTATAAGCGAGTTTCTTAAATTTTTTGTTCTCAACAATCCTGAAAACGATAAAAAAACGTCAATCAGATTTTTTAAAGACGTGACGTGAATGGACAAAGAGAAAACTTTTTCGTGGTGATTTAGGAATTTAGAAATCGACCAGTTATACTTTGCTACATGAGCGTTTGCTCAATGTTGGGAGAAATGCAACATTACTTTCAATCATACAAAGAAATGTCGTTCTCGTTGTAATTTCATTGATTTTATACTTTCGTGCAGGTAGTAGGTACTGCGTTCCTGTGTCAATACAACTGCTCCAGAATTTAGCAACAGGGCGGCTGTTGTACTAACACTCTTGCTGCAGATTATAACTTATCGATTTCTAAATCCCCAAATTACCACGAAGACGTTTCCTCTTTGTCTATTCATGTCGAGTCTTTAGAAAATCTGATCGACGATTTTTGATCGTTTTCAGTGTTTTCGAGACCGGAAATTTTAAGAAACTCGCTTATAGCTCCAGAAGCAGAAGACTAAAAATGTACAAAAAATCTGAGAATCTAATTCTGGATTTTAGCTAAAGATTAAGTCATAAATCTTCAAAATCGGTCCAGTGTATGATCTATCGTGGCCTTTCAAAAGTGGATAGTTTTTTATTGCGCACCCAGTATAAAAGATAAACGATTTATCCCTGTTTGTGTCAGCAATTTATTTCGAATAATGTGAAGTAAATTAAAATAATTTATATCGTCAAGCTGGTATCTCGGTGCTAATCAGTTCAGGTGCGGGGATTTAAAAAAAAGGTTTCAAACAGATATTTACAAGATTCAGGAAAATTTACCACGGCAGTCTTGAAAGCCATCAGCATGCCTTAGTAGGACTTAATTCGCTGTAAATTAGCTATTTTTGTTTCAGCCTACTTTAAATAAATAGATGATGATGATGATGATGATGATGACGATTTTCGTGCAGGAAATATGACCATAACAAGAACAGTGGTTTCACAGGCAACAACTCTTAAGACGAGGTCAAATGCACTGACGAATCTTGGTATTTTAATGACGCTTGGATTTATTCTTGGCCCAGGTATACCTTCTGTTTTTCAAATGAAATCGTTTACCTATCTCCTTGTTTTAAGCACAGGAGGCCCAACGTATAGTGGTGAAGGGGCATTTTCATACATTTTAACGCATGAATTGTCAAGATCTTACCTTACCTTGGAGTCTCTTGTTGAAAATACTTACATATAAAGGTTTCTTGCCTATTATATTTCATATGACAGTTATTTCGTCTTTTTGCGTCCTTGCTTTTGGCCAATCAAATACAGCGCCTCGAAGAAGGCTAGCTATCAATGCTTAATAATGACAATAATTTAAATCCCGTCGGTTTTGAAATCATGCGTTAGTACTGTACTGCAGTATCGATGTATAATATTAATTCTGACCGTTGGGCCTCCTGTGGTTTTAAGTGTTATTCTGCCACACATTATTTAAAGACTGCCTTAACTTGAAGACGATGCAGTGTAAGTCAGTCAAAATAGCAAAATTGGACATTGCTATTTTTAGCTATAAAGTTCGGAAAACGTAATTGAATCCACATCAGCACTTGTGTTGCCTATCTTAGCAACCTGCTTAAAATAACAAATAATTGAATGTTCTTAAAACTTATCGTAAAGCTAATCAAATAACTGTCAAAGTGGTATCAACTTCTCAAAACAGTGCAGTCTGAATCCCACAAGCTTGGAATTTCTAGCAAACTTTCTGTTTCAGATCTTTAGAAATCAATTTTGTGCCATCTGAAAGCTCATTTTCTCCTGATTTCAAATCCGAAGATCGATTGTAAGTCATAGTTTACAGACTAATAAGTTTATTTTTATGGATCCGTAGGGGTAAGCATTTCGCCTGCATGAAATACTTTGTATAGAATTTTCAAAAGTAAGCAGTTTACCAGACATTAAATTTCAGGTTTCGAAATCAGGAGGAAAAGTACTTTCCGATGACATCGATGACATAAAATTTATATCTGAACACTTGGAGATGAAATAGCTTAAAGCTCCAAGGGATAAAACCCCTGCAGATCATCTCAAAACTTAAAAACTCTTACTAAATTCAAACTCTGCGTTTTGAAAACTTTCGAATGATCTCCGTTTGTCAAATGTGGTGTGTAATGCAAACTTATGACTGAAAACGTCCTTTATTCATCTAGTTTTTGGAATGCTGCAACTTTTGAAGTTTTTGAGTTACCCAATACAACAAAAAGCATGTGTGAACCATGTGGCCTTATTTTTCTACTTCTTTACGCAGCAATTCAAGCATTGGTTTCTTTCATTGGAGAGAAGGGCTTCTATGTTAGTGTCTTTAAAATGAATCTCAATCTGTATACCGTTCCTGCTTTGGCTATAATTATATTTGCCGTTGTCAATGGTGCTCTGATCATAAAGTATTTCAGTAAGTATGCATTTGGTGGTTGTTTGTTTTTCTTATTCCCTGTTGATCGGTTTTGGACCTAAAATCTTACCTGGTGGTAGCAGATAGTATGGACAAGAGATAGGTATCGCCGTTTGATTTCAATGGAAAGTAACTGCTTGACCTTTTTTATGGGGTAATTTTATTCGGCTACACTGAGCCAAAATTTAGGCTACGTTTCCACGAACACAAGGACGCCGGGCACAGTATTATTCGTTATTTGCTGTTTTAACTGACTTGTACATGTACATAGTTGAAACAAACCAGGGATTTTTGAAAATGCTCTATTGAAACAGCTTAAATACTTCAGACATAGCTAAGGGTTCGTACTTGAACCACGAGGTTATGATTGAAGTATTACTAGCATTGATTAACAGATGTAAAAACTCATGAAAAGGTTTTCTATACTTTAATTTGTTTTCCATTTGTGTTTCCACTGTATCATTCAACGCTATGTTTTCATCGTTTCATTTGGCCATTTTGATAAAGTTAAGATACCGAAGGTTAAATGAACAGTCAAAGATTATGATTTATTGCACGTGACACTTCATAAACTAAGGAAACTATTTATGGTTGATGGTGTATTGTATGGCAAGAATGATTTTCGTTATGTTTTTCTTGTTACAGAGGAAGTTAAATTAAAGCAAAGTGAGGCTAACAATTCTCGTAAAGACGATGAACCAATTGCAAAGAAACTGTTACCTTGTATTTGTGTCATTGGCATGTGGACACTCGTTAATTTCTCAGTTTCGACAATGGATACGTAAGTTTGGTTGTCTCCTTATAACAACATAGGCTTCAAATCTTTCAATTCTTTAAAGACTAAGTGTCTATATGTTTATTTCACTTTTTTCAAATGAATAGCTTGAAAGAAACTTTTGGTAATTTACCGTGATTTTCTGACGAGCTTTTTGATACCATGATTGTTTTCAAAATTACAGCATTTGTTTTTCGTTTTATAAAAGGATTCAATATAAATGAAAAGCATAGTAACTTATATATTTTTGGAGGAAAACTGATACCATTTTCAAGAAAACAGTTCGCGAAGGTCTACAATATGGTTGCAAGCACAAGTCTCTCGCTTTTCTGGTTTACGAAGTAGAGATTTGATGGCGTCACCGCCACAAAGGCTGAATTACAAAATAACATATAAACGAGGCTAATAACGTCACAATATAAAAATTTCTCGTGGTAGGATTACGGTGAATTAAGTAAAGTTCCTTTCAAGTCATTCATTTGAAAAAAGTGTACAAAAGCTATTTACATAATTGATTTAAAGACAGGAAATATGTAAAACCTATGAAAGATGTCAACTTTGCTTGTATTGTGAACAATTGCAGGCAGCGCTATACTTGAATACGTTCTTAAAATCTAGTAGCTACAAATTCAAGTAATTGAAAGATTTCAATCCATTGTAAATATGCATACTTTCATTTAATTTTGATTTTATAATATTTATCCAGGTTTATAAGCTATCAGTAAATATTATACTGTTTTACATGCTGACCTGCTAAAATTCTAACCTAATTACAATAGTCTTTAATACACGTAAATTAATCAATAACTAAAAGAAACGTAAGAAGAAAATTAAGATTAAAGGCTTTAAACGATATACTTTAAACTTCATACTCGTATCAAAGACTGTAAGATTATAAGACTATCTGAAGCAGGTTTTTTTGGATCTCTTTTAAGCGAGTATAGATATTATTCGGTGACTATGTTCTTGAATATACTTGTCAATTTTTATTTTTCATATCCTTTGTCAAATGTGTAGATAAGCGCGAGGTCCCTTTTTAAATATTACGCTTCGTGGCTGCAGGTGTTTAGATCTGTCCTACTTATTTCGGTATATACTCACAACTTCTCTTAAAAACTCCTTTTCACGTGCACAACGAAACAGTTAGCTATTGGATTCGAGGCATCTTTTGTGGCTTTGTTCGCATTTGTTTACTGTTTGAGAGAATTCCCTTTGTTTGCGATTGCTAATCGCTTTGAAATGTTGTGTCAATCAAAAGCAACTGATGTTATTGCTTCAAAATCACTAAGATTTCTGCATAATGATCACGTGAGCTCCTACAAAGACTTACTTCTCAAATCAAATAGATGCACAATGTTAGTTGCTCATCAAAGGACACTCTGTGTCGAAATTTTTAGAACACTGAAAAACCTGAACCATCATCATTCATGCATGATATTTTTAGTTTTAGTACTTCGAATNTGGATTGCTTTTTGAAAAATGTGGTGGTCATAGGTTGCGGTTATTAAGATTAAATTAGTCGCGATGTTTTCAGAGCGGCTTCCTGTTATTTTGTAGCCACTTGACGGTTGACCCGGCATACGCTAATCTGCCCATCGATTAATCTTTCTCTTTAGATTAAGTCGATGGGCAGATTAGCGTCTGCCGGGTCAACCGTCAAGTGGCTACAAAATAACAGGAAGCCGCTCTGAAAACATCGCAGCTAATTTAATCTTAATAACCGCAACCTATGACCACAACATTTTTCAAAAAGCAATCCAAACATCTCCTACCGCCCATGGTATCTGCATGAAAAGTACCGTTTTAAGTGCTCGCTTCACCTATTTCTTTTGAGATTTGTCTTTTTCTTTACAGAATATTGGTGCCTTTCACCCAACACCAATTTGCACTTTCAAGAGCAACTGCTGTCAGATATGCAGGCTTTATTTTTGCTGGAGAAGGAACCATTTCGCTATTTCACTCACTTCTTTTGAAACAACTCATAAAAAGGTATTTCACTTATTCAATCTTAGGTACTTTAAGCAGCTACTACGGTGACTGAAAGGTACTGCTATGTACCTTTTTAAGCGTTATCATTGGTATACAGGTTGTCTCAAAAAATTAACCCCATCGTCTGTTATTAGAAACAATTTACACAAACAGCGTAATCCATAGGCCTCAATTTAGACTTTGACACAAAAAGAAATCCCATAAGAATAAGTCAATAACTCGCCGACCTATCGTTATTTCAATGTTCAAAAATAAGTCATAGTCAATAACAGAGCCGGCGGTGAAGCACTAACGTACAATTTTGTAGAAGATGCATCATTGCAAATGAAATTGCTTCAATGACGAATAAGGAAACAACCGAGTAATGGTGATTGCGAAGTTATAGCTTTAAACATAAGGAGTGTTTCTATACTTACCGGGTGGTATTTTTCTCATGCAATGTCTGCCTGCAACCCAGGATTTTGATGCCTTTGTTAAATTCCTCCACATTTTTGTTTCAGATTCTCGGATAGAGTACTGGTTTTATTTGGATACAGCATTTTCATGATGAGTTTTGTTTTCTTTATTCCATTGGGAAATAGATATCCAAAGATTGCTGGTATGTCAATATTTCTTTAAACTTAAACTCCATACCCGATTTAAAGAGGCAAATCATAGTTGGTTTATTGAGCTCATTTTGTAACCAGAGCTATACTTTAGGTTTAGTGATTTCAGATATAGGACTAATCTATTTGACAAACTCTCGTTACTTCTTTCAAGATATTGCAAAAGTGTCTTTGTTGCGAATCAGAGATGAAATGATATTGCAAACGTTATTCAAGGACACCCGTTATATTTTTTATTCATCATCATCATAATTATCAGTCGACCCCAGTCGAGACATGTCTAATTAAATTTTCCCAGTACTTTCTGTCATTCATAGCAGTTACCAGCGAATCATCAAACTCTAACTCGGTGTCAAAATGTTTTATTACCAACTTACATTTACATAATGGAAGACTGTGAAACCTTTTTTCTCTGACAAATCACAATCTAATAATAAAATAGTTCTGATTGAAGGTGACACAATTATTTCCAATGACGTTGAAGTTGCAGAAACTATGAATGAATTTTTCGTTACCGTTACCGATTCTCTTGGAATTAATGAAATTTCCAATGATGAAAATGCAACAGATGGAATAATAGACGCTGTTGAGAAGGCTGTACACAAATTTTCGAATCATCCTAGTATTCTAAAAATCAAAGGTCATTATCAAAATGCTGACCCCTTCGTTTTTCAAAAAGTTACTCCTGATACCGTTGACAAGGAAGTTAGGAATTTAAATCCTAAGAAAGCAACAACGCACAAAAATATTCCTCCCAAAATCCTTAAATCTAATTCTGATATATGTGTGGAGCCCTTGACGCAAATCTTTAATGATTGTATTGAAAATTCGACCTTTCCCGATGAGCTTAAGTGCGCAGATGTCACATCTCTTCCCAAGAATGGACCAACCAATACCAGGACTAACTTTAGGCCAATTAGCGTTCTGCCGACAGTCTCAAAACTGTTTGANACCCGATTTGGCTTGTTTTTCAACAAAATATGGCTTGTTAAGCACCCTACGTTTTTTCTGACTCACCCGGTATATATACCGGGTGTCCCAAAAAAAAGTATACAGATTTGGTCAACCCTAACGATCAGAATTTAACATGAATCAATCCGAAATCATTTTTAAAACATTAATCGATAGTTAACTTGAACATAGATACCTTGTTTGTTGATATTGGTGCTTTGAGAGTAGAGATATTAATCTTCAAAGGACAAATATGCCTCCACCTCCAAACCAGAGCTTTGGCGTTTTGGCCTAAGCAAATTCTTGACGCACAGCAAATAAATCAACAATAGACTTGACAAATTTGAAACAGGAGGAGAAAAATTAAAAACTGCACAAAAAATGCGTTTAACAAAATACAATTTACGTGACGCTTATCATCAAGGGAGCTCCGAAGTAAACTTCATTCATTTTAATTGAAACCAATTGCGGATTTGTTTAGGCCAAAACGCCAAAGCTCTGGTTTGGAGGTGGGGACAAATTTGTCCTATGTTCAAGTTAACTATCGGGTAATGTTTTAAAAATGATTTCAGATTGATTCATGCTAAATTCTGATCGTTAGGGTTGACCAAATCTGTATACTTTTTTTTGGGACACCCGGTACACAATAACTAATTTAAACCAACTACAAACTAAAACTAATTATATAATAATAAAGTATAATATAATGTCCTATTAACAACATAATTTACAGCTGCAGTTTGCCCCCTTCCATGTTTTGATTTTCTTTTTGAACGCTGCCACATTTTTACATTTTTTGATATCGTCACTTAGAGCATTCCAAAGGATGCTGCCTCTAAAGGTTAAATAGTTGAGGCCAAAAGTGTGAGTTTTTATTTGAGGCAATTTTACTAAATTATTAATCCTCAGATTGTATTCAATTTGCTTAGTGCTGAAGAAATTCCAAAAGAAATTCCAAGTTTCTATACTTACCGAGTAGTATTTTTCTCACGCAATGTCTGCATGCAACCCAGGATTGTTATGCCTTTGTTAAATTCCTCTGCATTTTTGTTTCAGATTCTCGGATAGAGTACTGGTTTTATTTGGATACAGCATTTTCATGATGAGTTTTGTTTTCTTTATTCCGTTGGGAAATAGATATCCAAAGATTTCTGGTATGTCAGTTCTAATATTTCTTTAAACTTAAACCCCGTACCCGATTTAAAGAGGCAAATCATAGTTGACTTATTGCTCTCATTTTGGAACCAGAGCTATACTTTAGGTTTAGTGATTTCAGATATAGGTCTATTTGACAAGCTTGCGTTACTTCTTTCAAGATATTGCAAAAGTGTCTTTGTTGCGAATCAGAGATCAAATGATATTGCAAACGTTATTCAAGGACACCCGTTATATTTTTTATTCATCATCATCATAATTATCAGTCGACCCCAGTCGAGACATGTCTACTTAAATTTTCCCAGTACTTCCTGTCCTTCATAGCAGTTACCAGCAAATCATCAAACTCTAACTCTGTGTCAAAATGTTTTATTACCAACTTACATTCACATTTTATCAACCGAATGCGAGAGCAGTACCGGGATTTACAAATGCTGTTGTGTTCAGTGCAGCCCGAGCTTGCGAGGGCTGTGCAAAAGGACCGAGGGCATTGTAAATCACGATACTGCCAAAGCAAATTCGGTTAATAAAAAGTTTATTATATGGCAATTTATACAGACAGTTTTCTTTCAAAGTACTTACATGTGACGTAATAACGGGCTATATGAAATTTGAGGGCAGCATGGAGATCTATGGCTCTCTGACGTGACGCCAATCTAACGTTGTGATTGGCTATCTCCAACGACTGTGTGAATGGCCATATAATAATAGGCAGTACTAACATAAATGACATATTTCTTCTCTATCGTAGTTTACTCCGACAATGCCTGCATTCTCTCCGCGACTGTGAGCACTAAGGTTTTTGCTTCTTTCGAGCTGCAGTAAAGTCCCGGTTGTAAACCCTTGGCTTATGCATTTTATAACAATTTACTTCATTGTTTTTGAAAATATAGGGCCACCTAAGTTGCAGCTATGATATAATTACCTGATGGTGTCAAAATACACACATAGAATATTATAAAGAATAAATGCTGTTCTCGTTGCATGAGGAAGATATGAAATGTTTTGAAGAGGCACATGTGCTAAAATCTGAGAGGTAGTTTGCTTTAGAATTGGGCTTAGGCTTATAACCGGGATTTTACATTAATCCAATAACGGTCTATTCTTGATTGCAGGTCCAAAATATATATTCTATCAAAGACCCTATGCTAGAAGGCTCAATAAATGTAATAAGGACAGTACATTTTGTCACCGTCCGGCATTTTGAAAATTAACAGACTTTTCGTACTCCTTGGTAACACGAAATCTCACTTTGCATTTGGATGTTAAATATTGTTTTCGAAGAAGTGTCTTGGATTTTTTTCATGTTCTCCCTGTTTTACCTTCTTCTGTACTCTGGCTAAAATTGCTCAGGATACAGAGCTTAAAGTAAATCAACGGAGTTAAAGCAGCTTAGCTAGGGGGACTGGGTCAATCTAAATATAACCTATTGTATTTGATGTTCTCGATTGATGAGAACAATGGGAGCATAAGTTGCGCATGCGTTCTTTTGTGCTATGTTTATACTAGATCGCCATATCTCCGTTCATTTACTTTAATACTGTTGATTGTAAAACCCTGCCATATACAAAGGGTAACATTTGCGCTTATGCAAAACATTAAAATGACAAAGTCAAAGACTGGGTCTCTTCTCGAATATTCCCAGTTTTCTTATGTTATTGATGTGGGCTAGGAGTCTTTCGTTAACATTACCCAGGTTTATATAGGAAATTTAAAGACAATATGCTGCTCATAAATCTATTTAAATTTATAGGTACTTCGAGTGTACAGTCAGTTTGCTGTGCTTCGGAATGAGGAATTTTGGAAACCGTTTTCTCGAAGCTCCATTGAATCAAAAGCCGATTTTTTCGAATCCAGAAATTTTAGCAACAGGCGTTTTGGATGCTTCAAAATTTGGATTCATAATGATCGTGAAGTTACCCCATGAAAAAATTAGACAAATTATAACTCATCGACAAAGATATGTTTGCAACTTTGTCAGAAAAAGCTACTTTGTGATCTGTCTACCGGGGAGCGTCAGAGAAAGTATCCATGGTAAATAAATCCTTGACTGGACCAGTTTGAAGATTGATGGTTTAATCTTTAGTTAAAATGGTAAAATTTACTTGGCGATATATTTTGACTTGCCGGCAGCCAACTCCTCGAGTTATAAATTATGCCTGCAAAATTCGTAGTTGGAAAAGAACCTAAATCAATGGAAAAACCTCGATCAAATTATCTAAGACTGAACCAGACAGGCCAATTAGAAAACTCTTACAGACGATTCTGGAATTTAGCATTGATCCCGAGCGCTGTTCGATGCTTTCGCCAATTTACTTTTTTTAAGTCTTATCTAAAAATGGATTCCTGTCAACAGACAAAATGTGTACAGCGGTCTGTCAATACAGTTTTAAATTTGTCCTAGCCAAACGAGCAAACAGTGCTTGCCAAACATTTGAGATTTTTGCAAACAAATTTTTTATCCGTTTGGCCACGTCGCAAAACATTGCTAGACAAACAGAAAATTGAACTTTTCAAAAACATTGCCTAACAAATTCTGCTTGTTACGCAATGTTAGACTCAATACATGTCGTAGTTTCGCTCTTTTGACTGAACTGATATCGCTACAACTACTGCAGCGACAACCCTGTAGCGACAACAACAGCAATGAGATGAGATGAGATGAGATGAGATGAGATGAGATGAGATGAGATGAGATGAGATGAGATGAGATGAGATGAGATGAGATGAGATGAGATGAGATGAGCTGAGCGTAAGTTGAGGGTCTTATGCAGTGAGGCTAACGCAATGTTTGGCGACGTAGCCAAACGCGAAAACATCTCAAAGGTTTGAAAAACAATGCTTGCTCGTTGGGCCAGGGCTTTAGTCAAAGCTGCTCGTCTCTTCATTTCAATTGTCTAATGTCCTACGTTTTTCTTCAGGAAATATATTTATGAAGGGTACGTTGAATATATCAAGACACGGAGAAGAAGTTGTTGGTTGTCCTGTGGATTATGAATGGTGCAAAACAACTCCACAGATATGGTTGCCAAGTTTTATACTTGCCGTTGTTTGTTTTGCTGTTGGATTCTCATCATGTTATGCAATACTTATATCACTGTACACTAAATTACTTCCCAATCAAAAACAGGTAAGGGCCTAGCCTAACATTTTTATATCGGGTGTCCCAAAAATCTACCAAATTTACAAAATCGTCAAAATTTGATTGCAAGGCCTATCTTCAAATTTTTTGTGGATCAAGGATCAAATTATTTTCTCAGTTATTGCTTATCTTGTTAATTTGTTTGAAATTTAGTATATTTGGCTCGTTTTAGGGCTGCCTGGTTTTGAGGCATACTGCAAAAAAGCACAGATGATTACCTGAATAATTTCCTTGTGTATATTAAGCTTCTAACTTGGTCATAAATCCCAGAAAGGAATGCACACCATCGTTGGAAACGTGAACGATGAGCAAAATCACTAAATTTTTGTTCTTTGACAAGACTTACAATGTCATTTAAAGATTATGGCTCAAATAATGCTTTCAACATACCCTTTTATGCGCATTAAGAAATGAGAACAAGAGATATTGCTATCTTAAGATTTGCGACAGATGTCTGCTAATATTAGATAATTAAACTTAATTCTTTTCAAATACAATCTCCTATCCGGATCTACGACCTTGATTTTGAGTCCACCTTTTAAGCTGCCTCAGTTGACAGAACTTCAATAGGCAAGCAATTCAATTGAAATGAATCTAACAATAGTCCAACTGTTTATCAAACAATCCCATGGAATGTGTTTACGTTTCACTATTTCAACACTTGTGTAAACGCGGCCTAAACTAAGTTTGAATTTCTGAAACAGATCCATTTTTGGCTAGATTTTGCAGCTTCTTACTACTGGTCAGAGTAGAGGCATAAACTGCACAAAAAGTGAGTATCAAGCCAAAACAAAATCTCAACTTTGCACTGTAAAAATCAGCATCTTCCTTGTCGAGTTCTGTCAACGAGCACAGCAAATTTACGGAAATGCTATCGTCTTTCCAGAAGGTAAAGAAAATTGCCTTCAAAATTCACGACATTGAACTTTCAGTATTAAATATCATGCACATTCGATCGCTTCTACTTCGCTTGTCTGCCTTTCCTTTGGGACTTCCACGACGATCTCGATAGGAAAGCCCTTCGACAATCGAATCGACTTCCCTTGAAGTTTGCCTTCACAAACGCACAGCAACCAAACTTGTAACAAACAATAGTAAATGCTTGTTCTGAACGTCGCATCTGTTGAAAAATCAAGCTTTGCGTCAGTGGTGTCTGTTTTGCGTCTCCATGCGTAAATTTGAACATAAGCCAGCATATCACAGTTTAACCATTGTTTATCTATTGTTTAGCCTTATCAATGTTCAGCCATCCGCGCTACACCTTGAGTTTGTTTTGGAGGGTATTTTAAAGATTTGCCTTCTGCTCCGCAGCGCAAATCAACAAACATTTTATCATCTTTAAAGGTAATTGGTTCATTAACAAAAGAAATGAAAAAGAAATGTTAAAGACCCATTGCTAACCATGGTCCTTTGTGGCGCCAAAGTCGACCTTCGTATGATCTGAACATCGTTTTTGGCCTAATTTCTTTTTGTCTTGCTTTTCATTCGGCACACAAAGAATCATGGTTAACAATGGGCTTTTAATAATCGAGTTCTGGTAATTTTTTTAACTAGATGACTTTTTTCGAACACCTGGTACAACTCTGCTATCTGTTATCAAATTTTACCAACGGTTTTTTCAATAATGGGTCAAACGAAAGAACCGGTAATTAAGGTGAAAATTTGAGAATCCGAGACGCCGAAAGAAAAGTAAAATATGATACTCGAAAGGGAAGCTTGTTAATAAATCTGTTTTTAATGAACACCTGACCCTTTGCATAAATATGTCTCAGGAAATTCTTTCTGCCTAGACAAACCTAAAGCTTTTCGTTCATAAATTAGAGATCAAAAGCAATACACAAAAAGCTGCATAAAAGAACCTGTGATTCTGTAAGAGGCTGCAATTGTTCCTATACATTTATACAATGGTTCTTATATACCGGGTGAGTCAGAAAAAATGTGAGGCGTTTAGCAAGCCATATTTTGGGAAAACAAGTCAAATCGGGATTGTTGAAGTTTTATATTGCAGAAGAAAGATTGAATTAGTTATAGAAAATTAGTTTGTTAAAATCGGTCATTTCTTTCCTTATTTATTTGCGATTTTGTGTGATATAGCCATTTTCGTGAAGAGTATCGCTAGTAAAAGAACTTGTAGCTTGCTAACAATGACAATTTAAATGACTAGTCACCAAGGGATACAACATAAGTGACATTCGTTTTTCCTTTTGTGCTCTAGCACAATGCATGCATTGTTTCAATTTTTTGGTAGAGAAACAGTATGTTTGTCATGGTTTAGAAGGTCACGCGTGCATGAATATGAATCTAATTTAAGGCATATGTTAGCAATCTTGCGAAACACCATTTTACTAAAGTCGCTCGTAATTCTTGAACGGTTTTTTCTGACTAGCCCGGTATAATGTGCTTACTTGGCTAAAAATCAGCCTGAGGAGGTTCTTAATCCGCAGTTTCTTTTATGCGGGTTTCTACTGTATTTCTTTAAGGTAGATGTACGTAAGAAAGACCTTTCGTTCCGAAAACAGCCAATTCTTTCTTTGTTGCTCCCCCTGCAGTTCATTAATCAGCAGGACATCCAGCGTGCCACCCATAAATTTGCCTCTGTCTCTTTCAGGGAACAGTCGTGGGCATTCTGTCAGCAGTTGGAAACACTGGTCGTCTAGTAGCCCCCATAGCTGGATCGGCATCGTATGTTGATATTGGTCCGCGGTACACCGTTATATTCATTGCTGTTTTGCTGTTAACAGGCTTACTTTCTTATGTGTCATTATACAAGAGAATGGTTCCTGCTAATGTAAGTATTAAAACAGAGTGTGATAATGAACTTATTCTGAAAGAAAGAATCGGGGGAAATTCTGAAAATAGTCAAGTTTTGTATGATGCGAGTAGTGTTTAATTTAATGTTACCAAGTTGACTCAAAAATGTAAAAATATATACAGTAAAACCCTGCAAACTAGAACATAGGAAAATAAGAACATGCTGACTCTTTTTTGATGGCGCCCAAGGAGAAGAATCAAAATCAGACGGATTTCTTTCTATGTTCTTATCAGATGTACCCTGGGTACCAGATCAGATGATACATGTGTCAAGAAAAATGAAAACTTAAAAGCCTCAGAAGTCATAAATTTATGAGATGCTGTTAATCAATTGCGATAACAAAGCAAACAGATACTTAGTCAAAGTGTTTGAAAAAACTTCCATTTAAAATAGCCAATTGTATGAACCTGGATTATGGGATTAAGAATATTTTTAAAAATATCTGATCATATTAATTGATAAAAAGTGACGTCCTTTTCAGTCCAAAGAGGTAAGCAAATCTTTTTGGCAATTTGTTGGATATAATTTGTTTTGTTTACAACAGATTACCATGCCCTCCAACATTTAGAATGCAATCATCCCACCCTCAAGTGTCCTAAATACATACTGTATATCTTTGTGTTCATCATAGTCATGAGCGTCCTTATAATAACTACCCCACCCTGAAAACAGCAGGAGTAGTACCCCACTTATAACAACATAGTCTGTGTTTACTAATGTATGTTCTTGTTTGTTTGGTTTTACTGTATGGTGTGTGTTCATGTGTACCACCATGACAATGAAAGAAAAGTTTTAATTGAATAATAATCAATATCCTGCGTGTAGACTTTTTCTGGACGCAGGCTAAGTAATCAAGTGTTTCTTGAAAAAAAATTTCCCACCAACCTTACCTAAAATGACAATGCATTTACTGTTCAAGACGGTTCACTTTTGGACATACTAACCGAGTTCTTTGTCTCCCTTCGTTCTTCAACTGGAGTGATATTAGGACTTGCAGTATTGATCTGAGATACGTTGCCCTATTTGGCCCTCGTGACAATACTTTGTCACGTTGCGACACTTAACAAATAGCACTATACAAATTTTTATTGCAAGCTTGAATGAGACGAAAGATGGAACTTTACTAGACTAATTGGTCTCAACTTCAGTTATGTACTAAGCAGCCACCTTATCGTAAATGTTCTTTTTCTTTGTAAATTCTGTTTCACATTAGATGTCAGGCATTCTATCCATTAAAAACTACAAGAACGAGTTTGCGCTCGTGTCAATATTTCATTCATCACAACCCTGACCTGACATCTAATGTCAGACAGAATCTAGTATAGTATCCATTAGTTTTTAATCGTTAGTAGTGTAGTTTAGCTGTAGCTTTTGGATATTGTATATTTAGTTGTATTTTAGGTTTATGTTCTTCATGTGAAGGCCTTGGGGTAGTCATGATCTATTGCCCCCCTTGGTATCGTTTGTGTAGTGTTGTATGGTAGCTCATTTGTAGTTAGGTAATTCGTAATTGTCAATTTTTTACATTGAATTTATAAACAAAAAACAAAAACTTTGTACTATTCAAAATTATCATTATTAGCAGTAAAAAGCTATATTTATTTACATATTATTATGTTATTTTCATTAAATTTACTCATATGCCAGGTAGGAGAAATTTGTTTTTGATAAAATTATTGTAGTTAGAACGCTTGATATTATTTCGGAATTAATCATTTATTTATTACTCTCGGAATTAATCACATTGCTTTGTTGCGAGTTTTTTCCTTGGAAATATTTGCAACTTTTTCGTTTCAAAGCCAATGGAACTCAAGTTGATGTCACTCAAAATCCCATTTCCTCCTGAGATCCAATTTACCGTTAATTGTTTAATTTTGAAAATAGTGGCCAGGCCTAAGATTGGATCCCATGGCAGGTGACTGTCCCCGCAGATTGTTAACAAATTAAACTATTAAATATGATTAATAAGTTTCAAATTACGTTACATATCCAGTGAATGAATTATCTCCAAGTTTGAAACTGTGGCTTTCATATGATATTTGTTTGTTTCCACTTTGCTGAGGACTCAAAATTCTAGCTCCGCTCCGTTAACATCTCCGATCGATGCCTGTTTTTATTGTTTGTAAGAAATACAAATTTAGCTAAAACGTCAATCATACATCTATTTTTGTGAATGTGATGCATTTTTGATGATCTTTGGGTTTTTTAGATTAATTTGCTGTTATTGTAATTTCAGATTTTTCATCATAAATTAGAGATTCTTTTCAGTTTAGTTGGCCTTAATTAGCTTTTAGCTATTCCATTAGAAAAGCCAACTTTCAATAAATTAATAACAATAGTAATAATAATAAATTGGGCCAACTTTTCTAACTTTTCCTAGTCTTGTAATGCATTGCGCTAGAACGGATTAGAAACTGGCAGTCATATTACTACAGCTAAAGCTTTGTATTATGCAGTTTTTTAAGTCTGTATGCGTTGCATAGCGAGCCGAGTGGTTGATTAAAATTGTATTTAATTGAAATATTAAAATATTAATATAATATTAAAATTGAAGATTGCATAAAATGAAGTTTAAGATCAACTCGGTGTGTTTTCTTGTTCTCTCTATTTAGAATGATACCATTGAGCATCTGTTTACAGCTGCAATGTTTATTATAAATTGTGTGTAACCTTAAGGTTACTGCCCAGCCTCACGGCAGTAATTTCAGTGTTTTCCTCTGAGGGACCGTACTGTGTGTGGATGATAGCGAACCCATACATCATTCGATGCGTAATTTAACTAGGAATACCCCTATGTGGAAATCCAGTTGAAAAAAGCGTCAGTAAATCATTTATCAAAGTTATCATGATTTTAAAATACCCTTCCTTCAAAGGCTATTTAGGACCCCCAGCAAGACCGTAGAATCACGAAAATAACTTGAGCCGATAGATCGTTTCCTTGCTTACCAAACTGTGTCTGAGAATTTTGAT
>REGM01000115.1:267490-285751 GCA_004194415.1 Aurelia aurita | reverse complement strand
TAGCCTGCGTGCAGACTCGACTGATTCCCTGAAGAGAAGTGAGGTTCCTCCTCCAGTAGAGTCTGCGCATCAGCGACGGAAAGCCTGTCTGCTGATATCAGCATTTCACATTCTGAGGTTCCCGGATGTTGCCGTCCGTTGGTGATTCAATATGGCCGCCACGCTGCATGAGTCGCTGGGCGTTGGTTAACAAGATTTCGTGCAAAGATGGAGTTGGGGAGAAAAATGTGCAGAATTTACAGAATTGAAATAGTGAGTCATAATATTATCTAATTTCTGTTCAGATTTTATCAAGGCTACTGTGTATTGATTCGTTCGCTGTGCTTCAAGAATTTGCTTAGGCCAAATCGGCAAAGCTCTGGTTTGGAGGTGTATTTCAACTTTGGAAGCACAAATATCAACCAGTAAGGTATCTAGGTTCAAGTTAACTTTTCAGGATTAGTTCTTCATTCCATTCATAACTGAAAGGCCGTCCTTGATGATGTTTCTGTTGCGCTATCTTGAATTGCGAGACAACAATGGAATCGCTCTTTGCCAATGAGATTCGGTTCCTCGACCCGGGGAACCCCACGTGACCGCAGACAGGCTTTCCGTCGCTGATGCGCAGACTCTACTGGAGGAGGAACCTCACTTCTCTTCAGGGAATCAGTCGAGTCTGCACGCAGGCTACATTCAGCAAGGACTTTTGATTTGTCGAAGCCACATGCGCCCAAGGTAGTCTGGAAATGTTCGGCAAACTCGTTGACCTCGATGTTTCCATAATCCTTTTCTCCTGACCAATTGTTTGGGTCAAAGAAGCCTTTCGTCTCATCACATCGTAAGAATCACATCGTAAATGCCTGTGTCAAAATCCCTAAATCGTCCCTTTAGAAGCAGGGACAAGCTGTCGATAGCATCCTTCTTAGCATTGCTTGCATTTTTACGGCTTATTTCAGTCAAATCTCGCATTCCTTCAAAGGAGGTTAAACGACAGGAATGAACGAAGCATTCAACAGACAACTTCAACATATAAGTGAAGTGGCTAATAATTACACTCACTCAATCCGCACCATGTGTCGCAATTATTTCTAGCTGTAGGGAATTGCCACCTGGGACTTCGCGAAAGTGTTATGGGATCTGTCAGTCATCCCAGTTTATACAAGCACCTGTTTCGACATTGGATGAGTCATTTATCAAAGTACCGCTTTGATAAAGCAAAATAACACTTTGCGCGTGCGATAAAACGCACTCGTAACTCAATTTGCGCGTGTGCCTGCGTGTGCGAGTGCGATCGCACGCGTCAAACGAAAATGCCTGCCTCCTTTTTGCAAAAATTAACCATTACCTCTTCTGCTATAGTACTGGTCATGTGACACGGCGGAAAACCATTTCGAGTTAGTCACCCAGGCTTTGAGGAATCTTTTGTGGCTTGAACTTTAACTGTTGGATAATTGCATGTGTCTTAGAAACGATGGTCACAAAATTAAAGTTGCCAAATCGCAACTTGTCGCACAAGACATGGATCAGCTGGAAGATTTAGGAAGCAAAATCTCCCAATTTAAATTTAGATTTGCATTTGGCAAATTGGCTGTAAATTTTCTATATTTTGTGATTGCTGATTCCTTTGAACTGGTATGTCTATCAAATCCAATGGATACTCCAACTTCATTTCCATTTTTGCACAACACAGGTTCCTACCAACTTTATGCCAAAAGGGTGAGTGTTATTCGCATCTTTTTTATGAGAAACTAAGAATTTGACCTAGTACTGAAAGTTCCTTAAAATTCTCATTATTTGAGTACTCAAAGTTTCTTAAAGGTTTCTGAAGAGTTTCATAACATTTTTTATGTTTAAATCCTGTGCACTTGTGAACATTTCATAACAAAGTTTTATGAAGCTGTGGCACTGTCTAGACACTACTCGAGTACTTTCCAAGAATTACAATGCAAGAAATATTTGAAAATAAAGTGAGAAAATGTTATCGATTTCACTCCATGATTGATTTCCGGGGGGCACTCTAACTTTAATCTATCACAACTTGTCAATGACATGGCCAAACCTTACAAAGAAGTAGATTTTCTGAATCTATGTTGATCAAGGTCTAAGTAATCTGTGTATCTGATTTTTGGAAAAACTTTTCAAATTTTTACGTTTTTTACAGTCATAAAAAGTATATACCGGGTGTCTCAGAAAAAAGTACCCGCTTTTGACTGGAAACAGAAATGAAACGATAAAATTTCAGGACTTTTTGTCTGCACAAGTAAATTTGGTAATCTTCAACTTAAATGCACGTACCTTGCATTTATAAATCGTCTACGAAACACCGGAGAAACAAGCTCCCAACGTCAAAGTTTTGAGTGGGCCTGAAACCAGAGGTTTTGAGAAAGGGCCTAACCATGATTTGATTTCTTGGGCATTTTCCAAAGGAATTTTTAACTTTTTCTCTTTTAGTTTTTACTTTTGAAAAGAATTCTACTTGGAGATGTTTCAATTGTTCTTGAAAGAACTTTTCTTTTGAGGAGAAAATCGTTCCTTGCATTCCATTGAAAATCTATTTGCATCAAAGAAAAGGAAAAGGAGCGCATGCATATATGCTTATTTTGGAGATGTGGCACGAGTTTATTATTCTCGCCGCATTTTTCTTCTATTTGTTTAATCAGGGTCGCGGCTAGGCGTCTATGATTCTTTTCAAAAGCAAAAACTAAAAATAACAGTTTAAAATTCCGTTTGAAAATGCCCAAGAAATCAAATCATAGTAGGCCCTTTCTCAAAACCTCGGGTTTCAGGTGCAAACAAAATTTTGACATTGGGAGCTCGTATCTCCGGTGTTTCGTGGACGATTTATAAATGAAAGGTACGTGCATTTAAATTTGAAGATTCAAAAATGTAGCTGTGCAATCGGAAAGTCCCGATATCATATCGTGTTGCTCCTTTTTCCAGTCAAAAGGGGGTACTTATTTTTGAGACACCCAGTATATAGAAAGGTACTGTATAAGCACACTTGACAGTAAAACAGTAATTTCTTTAAAAATACAACTATGTACAAAGACTTCAGATTGAAACCACACTTTGAGCTAACTCTTCATCAGGTAACACACCGGGCCTCATTGATGTGCGCAAGCGCACAAGCGCTTGACAATTTATAAATGAAAGGTACGTGCATTTAAATTTGAAGATTCAAAAATGTAGCTGTGCAATCGGAAAGTCCCGATATCATATCGTGTTGCTCCTTTTTCCAGTCAAAAGGGGGTACTTATTTTTGAGACACCTAGTACATAGAAAGGTACTGTATAAGCACACTTGACAGTAAAACAGTAATTTCTTTAAAAATACAACTATGTACAAAGACTTCAGATTGAAACCACACTTTGAGCTAACTCTTCATCAGGTAACACACCGGGCCTCATTAATGTGCGCAAGCGTACAAGCGCCGCTCGCAGGCACAGCATATCATTAAACATTAGTTGGTGGCATCTTTACTTTACTGAGAGTGATTTGATTGCAGGCACTTTTTTCCAATCATTTGCTCGCAGGCACAGAATATTTTTAATGAGGCCTGTAACACACTTGACAGTAGATTGCTGGACAAGCCTCACAGGCAATTTGGGAATGTCCAACCAGGAAAATAGTGATCTACAACCACATATTTTTATACATGATTTGAAATTGCTTGAAATTTTGCATTGGATTTGACCTTAGTTTCCTGACTGTTACTACGCTAGATTTTACGTGGAAAAGAAGTCAAACAAGGACTAAAAAATTGTGTGCAAATGAAATATCGTGCAATGTCCAAAGTGTGATATATTTTAAATCTGAAACACCAGTTTGTAAGGAAGGATGTGCATGAAATATGGAAATATATTAGGTTTCCATGAAGTGTTGCCGAAGGTCCAAAATAGCTTTTAAAATGGGTGTGGTCCAAAGTCACTGTCTTTCCTATTCAAATTAACTTTGTAATTTTTGCTACAGATTCGGGAATCACCTTGTGACGCATGTACAGCATCAAATGACGTTTAGGTTTCCACTGTTATGTTCACTATGGAGGATTTAAAAAAGAAAAACCAAACTGCATGCTGAAAAGTGTGTAACTTTAAGTAGAATAGAAGCAAAATGATTTAATTCATCCATTGAGGGTTAACATAAAAATAACTTTGGGGTGATTTGACGAAAACTCTTGGCGTCAGAATTTTTCAAACTTGTATACAGTTTTTTGGGACACCTGTTATATGATTATTCTATATATATATATATTAGAAAGTTAGAATATTACATAATAATCAACAAGATCAAAATCTACTTTTAAGGTAACATCTCCCTTCCTTGTATGAATTCTGATATTATTTGTACCACTTACGTTATGTTATAGAGAGAAAATGGAGATATGTGGTGAGAATCATCTGCAAGACTATTCAAAAAGAATACACCAAAGCTCTATCGCAGATTACAAAACAGCAGATGACTGTGGTAAGGCTTTATTATGGCATAGAAACCAAGTCTTGATTCTCTGAGCAGCTGACATCACCCCTACACAGTGGGCTGAAAGGCTTAGTGCCCTGACAAGGGTTATGATATTTTATTGTATGTTATTTCTGTTTGTATTGCATCTACCTTGCTTCTCTACAAGTGTTTTACATGCTTTTTAAGAGTTGAGACCGCCACAAGGTTATTTTAGGAATATTTTATTTACCATTAGCAATTTTCAAGAAATATCAATAAATACCATGAGAATTTACCACTGCAAGAACATAAGGAACAATCAATGTAGTGTATGTCTTCCACGGATAAGAACTGAATACGTGAGGAAAGGGGTTTTCTACATGGGTGCAAAGAATTTTAATGAGCTACCACTTAGTGCAAGGATGTCTGACAATGTATTTGCTTTTATGAAGATTGTGAATAATATTTATGCATAGGTCTTTAATATTTGATACTGTAAAACTGCGTTCTAGACCTGCAATTGTAATATATTTTTCTTTTTAAACACTTTTATTTTTACAGAACAAACGTTGATAACAACGATTTTATAATTGTTGAACTTTTCATCCTGTTAAAAAATTTGGTATTATTATTATTACCATGAGAATTTACCAACAATGCCCTATCTAGCTTAACTGAATCATGCTTACAGTAGGTGTCAAATCTTCAAAGAAATTTTATTAAATGTAGTCTGTCCTTTTTATTCTAGCAGCCAGTCAAATTAGTTCACTTTGTGTCTAGATTTCAATTTGTCAACTATAAAAGAGATGACAACAACAACAACATCAACAAATAATTTTCATTTTTTTTGTAGACTGTGAGTTCATAAAACCTGTGTCAGGGTTCGAGTGTCAACTTTGCAACATTTTTCTGCGTAATGGGAATAAAATCAAAGAGCATATCAAGTCATTTCAACATATGAAAATCTATGAGGTAGAAATTACTGTAACTCTACATTACCATATTTCCTTGAAATAGCACCCTTCTATGATCCCCTCACAGTTGACGATTGTGCTAAAGATGGCATCAGGGAATTTTTTACTACAATTTTTTGCTACAATTTTTTACAGCACAAAGGATTTTGATTGATTTGATTGATTGGTTTATTCAGGGCTCAAAAGAATTTCCTTCCTTGTTGGAATCCAAGCACCACCTAAACCTCATATCATATCATACCATATCATATCATATCATATCATATCATATCATATCATATCATATCATATCATATCATATCATATCATATCACATCACATCATATCATATCATATCATATCATATCATATCATATCATATCATATCATATCATATCATATATCACATATCATATTGGTTTATAGAATAGCATTAATAAATACTAATTTAGACCAACCTACATAAATACAAAACTATAGATCTAAATACAAACTAGTACCATATCCTGTTTCGTTATCGGCATATTCTGCAAGTGCAATGTTCTCCGGCCCAATTTTTTATTTTGTTTTTAAAACGTGCGAGTGTCGGTTCTTGTTTTATACTATCATCAAGGGTATTAGAAAAAAACTGCCCCTNCATATCATATCATATCATATCATATTATATTATATCATATCATATCATATCACATCACATCACATCATATCATATCATATCATATCATATCATATCATATCATATCATATCATATCATATCATATCATATCATATCATATCATATCATATCATATCATATCATATCATATCATATATCACATATCATATTGGTTTATAGAATAGCATTAATAAATACTAATTTAGACCAACCTACATAAATACAAAACTATAGATCTAAATACAAACTAGTACCATATCCTGTTTCGTTATCGGCATATTCTGCAAGTGCAATGTTCTCCGGCCCAATTTTTTATTTTGTTTTTAAAACGTGCGAGTGTCGGTTCTTGTTTTATACTATCATCAAGGGTATTAGAAAAAAACTGCCCCTGAAAGATAAAGATTCTACTCCATGTTGTCTTTGCCTTTAAAGCTTGCCTTTAAACCTTCCTTTGAAAAGTTTAAACGACAATTGGCAGAGCATATCTTGCTCCAATCTAGGACAGTTTAGGATTGTAAATGTTTTCATTATAACACCAACAAACAAAACATGTCGTACATCTTTTCATTTAAAATATATGCCGTACATAGTCTAAGTCAAACAGTTGATTGCAGCAGATACGTAAATTTGTTGTACCAATAATTGTGCCCTACTGAAAACACTTTTTTGGGCTTTTCTTCACTTTAAGCACAATTTTCAAGTTTGGAAGAAAACTTGTGCCTTTTTTTCTGATTATACTGAATAACTTTGAACACTTCAACCGTTCACCGCCGAATGTTTGAAAACCGCAATACCATGCTATTTGAGAAAAAGTTTACTGAGCGTATGGAAAAAGAAGACAAAGAGAATGCGAGCGAAGCGAGAAGACCATTTTGAGAATCACGCCAGGCTAGTCCGCCCCTGTAGACGTGCAAGCTTTTCAATAACTAACAACTTTCTGTTTGTGAGGAGATAGAGATGACAGTTGGATTTTCATACCTTTTCCAAGTATTTTTCTTTTCTCAAAACAGTTAAAGTTGGGCTTTTTAAAAACAGTTAACAAGGATGAAATTTAAAAATCACAAAAATCTTTGTATTTTTCATTGATTTTAAAGTTTCTTGGCAAATTTTAAGGGAGATAAAACTAAATAAATTGTCTAATTATAATGTCATACAAGGAAAGCGGCCAGTGACATTCACTTACTTAGTTTAGAACAAAAAGAAACTAATGACGGTCGGCATGATTACAGCTGATCAGAATCTTTGTCATCCAAATTTGTACCAGCACCCTGGGTACACCACTGCCTGTTTAAAGTTGCTAACTTAGCATTTTAGGTCACAACGACCTTTCAGCGAGTTTCAGCGTCTTATCAGATAGAAAATTCCCTGTCTTCTAGATTATGAAAACTTTTTTGAAACTGTAAAGATACGGCATTTCGTTCCGATTTGCGTCTTGGTGTTTACATGCTTAGTAAGATTTTAAAGTCACCAGAAGACCGCCAGCCTCTTTGGAGTAAATTATTTCATAGTCGAGACTTCTTACTTTTTAGCTGCCATGCTAACTGAGCGTGTGTTAGTTTGCGCTTCGTTTGTAGTAAAGCGAAAAGCGCCAGTGTTCAGATATGTTAACCTTGTGGAAGTGAGAGCTGTTCTCTTTTACTATTGAGTCACATCGGCTAAGCACAAGCCTATTCCAACCAACAACCGTTTGATTTTCGGCAGCTCCGTCCGCTGTTGGCCTTTGAGGAAAATTTCTTGTAGCTGCTTATTAAACTTTCAGCAACTGACTTAACTGAGCATCTGAACAACTAATGATTGAAATATTTAAAACGAAAAACAATCTAAATCCAACATTCATGAAAAACATTTTTACTGAGAGAAATATTTACTACAGTTTGAGATGTGAAAATCATTTGCAATTGCCAAAAGTAAAGACAACAACATACGGAATAGAGAATATCGAGTTCAGAGGTCACCATTTGTGGTCCTCATTACCGAAGGAAATTAAAGATTCCAACACACTAGCTGAATTCAAACGAAAAATAAAATTATGGAATGGAAATACTTGCATCTGCAGATTGTGCAAAGTTTTCATTAAAGATTTAGGGTTTTTGTAGATTTTAAAGTAGAAAATTGTAAATTAAGTTTTTAGTTTATTTTGTTGGCGTTAATTAGCTTATTAGCTATATATATTTTTTTCGTGTTGCCAACGTAAAAGAAAATTGTTAATAATTTGATTGATGAAACTGCGATTACTTGTAGGATAATCTTGATTCCATTAAAAATAACTTCCCACATTCCTTGTGAATCCTTCCTTTTCCTTCTTTTCATTTTCCTCCCCTTTCTTTTCCTTTCCCCCTTTTTCTTCCTGGGACATTTGAGCATTCCAGCTTCCTTCCTGGTAGCGCCGCTACTTCGTTTTTTGAGCCCTGGGTTTATTTACCATGAGAAGCAAAGGATCATGGTAAGAATTCCCTGATACCATCTTTAGCGCAATTGTTTATTTAGGGATGCATCATGACGAACTTATGCATAATCAAACATACTTGTACCTTGCTAAGTGATGAAAAGCTTCAAATTTATGCCTTAGCATTGTTTTGCTTTTCATGCCATTTTGAATTTGTGTAGTGTACTGGGTATTTAGGCTTTTGATCTAACTGTCAGTTGAGGCGGCCAGCTGAGACACTTTTGTGTATCACCAATCAGAGAGCAGCATTTGCACTTGAGAGAAAGTCGAGAGCCAAATATGGGCGGATAGCACTCTAATAACGCGCTTTGATTGGTTGATCAAGTTGTCATGACAGCATTGCCGACAGAAGTTGACTCTCGCAGCTTGGAGCAAATTTACCTGGTCTAATTTGCCTCTAAACGGGAAGTTTATTGCAGAACAGTTCAGGTATTTAAACTTTTTGCATCAAGGAAACATTCTTCTAAGTACTACTAACTAGTGTTTCCATGTTCAAGTCCCAGAACCTCGAAGTGTTTTAGCATCGGTATTTTCGATGAAATAGCTCAGGCCATGAGGTGGTCGTCTCAACTTACAGTTAGATCATGAGTCGTAGTTGTAGAGATGTATTAGTTCTGGCAAGGAGCGAAATTACGACGATGTATAAATCTACTAGGTATTGTGTTGTACATATAAATTTATCCAATTTTTTGAAAATCCTACTACAAAAACAATAAAACCAATTTGAAAATTGCAAGGCCATTGCCTGAATTAGGGTTAAACTTAATGTTGACAATTTATTCATAACTTACGATGCACTATGTTAATCTCAAATGAAGAATTCCTGAAAGCTAACTTCCATGGTTCCATGGGCATTGACTAATACTATTGGTGAGTGGCTCAGTTTAATCCACTTTTCAACCATGAAAATTGTACAATAATGTTTTTCATAGCTCAGGCATGGCTTTCTAATTATACGGAAACTGTTCAAATGTAGTTATACCCTCCCACCAATGCTGGGCATCAAAAAGTCAAAATATAAATGATAGTGAGAAGCCCATTTGGCTGTTTTTGGGCATATCAAGAAATAGGAATTTTTGTTAATACTTGGTTTCAGCAGGAAATACGGCAGCTAAGAGAATGAGAACAATCTAGAAAATTAAGTGAAAGCCTCAGTGAGCTGATGAATTGAAAATTTCACAAATTGGTTGCATTGCTTAATCATATACGATTTTTGAAGCAGTGGATACAATTTTTGACTCACCCGGTATGATAAGACGTTTTAAATATGCAGTCTGATTGCAGCTTCACTATTGGACCTATAAGTATAGATATGTAAACACCTAGTGTACGAAACTATTCAGCACTGGAAGAAAAATAAAACCGCAAAGACCAAATCGATGCCTGTTTTCTTTTGATTAGTTTGGCCCTCTTCTAACCGTACACTATATATATATGTAAATATATAAATATGAATATAGCATGTGCCCTATTTAAACATGTCGATTCCCTTTAAAAAGAACATTTTTGCAAACTGCCCACATGATTTTGTTAACAAACTGCATCGTAAGCAATATCTCCAACATCTATTCCGCTGCACTTACTTAACTTTGTTGACAGCTAGTAAATATATATATATTATGTTTTAGATACATTTGCAAGAACACATCCAACATCAACATGACATAAACACTAGTCGAAACCATATCAATGCACACAAACCAGCAGAACCTTATACCGCAAATAGGAATGATGATATGAGAGAATGTAATGCTGCCAGAAGTGACTTGAAGCACAATTTGGTAAGCATAGCAATTCTATGTAATTATGGGTTACACATAGACTTACAACAAGAGCCCTTAACCAGGCACAGGATATCAGCTAGGTAAAGTACTGCTCTTTCATAACTTAACATCCACAAATTTGTAAGAATCAATAATTAATTCATAAGATTTCTTTTGAATTCACAGTCCAGTATTCATTGATTTCTTACAAATTCGTAAGGATTCTGATAGATTTTATTCAGTTTCTAGAACTGCACTCAATACAGTTCTTTTGTAGCTCGTCATCTAAAAATCCAAGAGAATTCCTAAAAATCTTAAGAATCCACACGAACTATTATGAATTCATAAGAATTTATGAGAATTCGTACGAAGAAAATCCATATTTTATGTTACAAAAAACTGAACTGTTTAGCTGCTAGCCAGTAGCCAATGGAATGATGAAATGTATGGAGGGGTTATGTCACTCAACACCCTTGCGAGTACCACCCCTAAAGTAATATTTAAAAACACTTTTCGCTCATAGGCAAATGACTACAGTCAGCTAGAAAGGAGTGACCATGAGGGTAGCACTACAGAAACAAACAGAAAAAGAAGTGGTCTCAACGGAGTGATAAAAAGGCTTCGTGAATCAGGAACAAGAAATAGACCACAGAATGTGATTGATAATACAAGAGTCACAGTTATAAATGACGAATCAGAGACTAGAAACAGGACACAGAATGTGATTGATAATACAAGAGTTACAGTTATAAATGACGAATCAGGGACTAGAAACAGGACACAGAAGGTGGTTGATATTACTAGAACTACAGTGCTAAATGATAAACTGACCTTGCAGAATGTTAATGAACATTTTAATAGAAATCAGGGAGAACATTGCAGTGATCTGGTTGGTGTACAGAGATCTAAGGATAATGTGGCGACAGACAATCTTAGTGAATCGATTTCAGCTCAAAGATCGGAGGACTTGAGTGAAAGATGCAGGACTTTGAAAGAAATCGAACAGGAAGGTACGTTGGAAGGAAGGCTTCTGAAAAGTGAAGATAATGATGTTGTTAATATTAATTTAAATGCGAAGATGTCTACCACAACAGAACATGGTGGTGTGAAAGAAAATGGTGAAATGGGGGTTGTTATGAACGCTTCTCTGGAAGGAGAGCCAGAAGGAGCTCGCCAAGCTGGCAAGATTAAGGAAGAAGAGTGCGATGGAGATGACGTTGATGATGATGGTGGCGTAATCGGAGGATTCTTAGAGGACAGTAATGATGTCTTGCATAATCAAAATGAATATTACAATGGAGAAATAATGCCAGGATATAAGATTGATCACGAGTCCCAGGTAAGACATTTTAAGTTAATTTTGTGCCATACACATTTTAAAATGTCTTACTTTAATTGCTAATTTTACATTCAAGGATACCTTATTATGCTGGGTATCCTTGAGAAATTTTTCGCCGTTTGCACGACTACTGTGAAGGAGCCATAATTCCAATCGTCACGTTTTTCAGATGTGTGAATAGAAGATACTTTAACTTAGAGTTTGATATCTAAATTGAGAAAATCTGATATGTAGTTTCTGACTTATTAAAGACAAATGACGGTGATATAAGGCAACTTAAAGCAGGGGCCTGGGCAATCCAAATATAGATTATTGTATTCCATCATTGATAACAGATAACAGGGCCCTTATTGATAACAGTACTTGCAGTACTGACAAGGTTTACCCTGTATAAATATTGCTCTTATTATTATTGTATTTGATGACCTCGAGAGATTATCAAATGTACTGGACAATGAAGCCACTCAGACATCTTCTGTCCTATTTTTAAACTAGGCGCTATATATCCGTCATTTGTCTTCATCATCATCATCATCATCATTGCTTTATTTTTACAGTAGGCGAGAATTAATTATAGCTCAAATTTACAGCTAATTTAAGCCTGAAATCAAAATCACTGGTTGTCTCAAAACCAAAAGATTCAGTATTCTCCATTAATGTCAAAATCAGATAAATTGAGTGGGAAAAACTTACCTAGCTGGTTTTCTACTTTCCACATTGAGTGAAACACGTAGTCATAGATTCGGATTTAGTGATAACCAAGAAGAACACAACATATCTAATGTTGCTAGGAACTGTGATGTGCAACAAGAGTGCTGCATGCCATGACTGCGTCCATCAGTTATTTTGCTTCTCCAAAGTCCTGAAATCCTTTCAAACATAGTATGTTTCAAACCAATAATATTGCTTTCTATACGCTTCCGCATAAATATGCTTGATTTATGTGGTCAATAATTACTTCCAAATGTATTCCTGAAAAAAAGTAAAGTTGAAATCAATTTGATTCTAAAATTTTATTTATGTAACTTATTTTTATATTTAATATAATTAATTTAGTTTATTGATCGAGGATGCAAAGGATGTTATTTTGGAATAATGTGAGTAGAACGCAAACTCACCATGATCCCTGCACTTGCGCAAACTGAATTGAATTGATGTTGTTATTGCCGCTTCAGTTGTAGCGGTATATCAGTTCAGGCAAGGAGCGAAACTACGATTGTAATGAGTCTAAGTAAAATGTATGGCAACAGAATTTGGCAAACTTGTAAACAGTCTTTTGGGACACCCGGTATTTCATCTCTTGAAGGAAGTCAAGGCTAGAGATTTGGTTTATTTTGTGAAAATTTTCATTTTTAGACCATCAGTACGATAAGTTGCAGCAAACAAATGTCTACGATATCAACATCAGCTGCTGACTCTTCAGTTAGAGCCGAAGAAACTTGTACTGTAACTACGTCAGTAAGTCAAAATCCATGGCCATCTTTTGTCAGCTTAGATAATGAGCGCAGACAGAGATTTAGTAAAAATGTAGCAGCAGAAAACTCCGAGAATGATGGGGATGTTAATTCAAATCTCAACAGAAGTGGGGATACAATCTCTTCAGTAAAAGGTATGTTTTGTTTATATTCTTTAGCAGAAGTTAATTAGGACTCTAAACCTTTCCGAGATAGAACATTTTAACTATGATTTCAAAGAAAGCAGCCCATTGCCTGTCTTTGAGAATAGTAAGTGTTTCTCTCTTGCATGCGTTACAAATGGCAATGTACGAACTGTTTTCAACAGTCAGCAAAGTTTCAATAGCTCGTTTGTTTACGATCTACTTCCTTTCAGTGGCGTGGCCATAGGTGGGGATGGGAGGCATTTGCCCCCCCCCCCCTACTTCTGTCAAAAGATGATCCTTCAGATTATTTAAAAAACGAGGAGAAAGGAGTATAGGTAGGGTAGGGTAAGAATTTTGCTGAGAAATGCGAAAAAGTGACTGGGAGTGTCTTTCTAAGCCAAAGTAAAGGTTGGCGTTGTTAAAAAATTTCCTAGACAAACTATCACAGATTTTTCAAGGCTTCCTTTTTGTGGGGCAGGCAAACATTGCAGGTGTTTGCGTAAAAATTTCTCAAAAGGTGGTTCACAGAAAACTGTTACAAAAATGTTAAAGTTTCTAATCTGTTGCTGGTAAAGATGGGATGGAGATAAGCTTTCTAAGCCAAAGAAAAGATTTGTACTCAAACTTTTCCTGGGGATGCTAATTTATGAAAAATCTGTTAAAGAATGGTCAAATATTCTAGTTTAGCTTCTGCAAACATGAGATGCAATTGAATAAAAATTTAAGGTTGAGTGACTTTTTATTGTGCAAACTTCCGCCCGCTCGGAAAATTCCACTGACTGGAAACTGGGCTTTAAACTGAAACTATCTCCGATAAAGTGCATTTCTTATGAAATTGTTTCATGACTTGTATAAAACTGTACACAAGTTTGAAAATTCTTGAACTTTCTTTTTAACCTGATTACCCTAAGATTATTTTTATTAGATTCCTATATAGCTGATTTGAATTTTTGCATTTTTCTGACTACATAATGGGGGAATACCTGGATAGGATTTGTGACACTTTCCGCCCTGCCAACTATAGCAACAACATTGTAATTTACCTGCGCGTCTTTGAAACGGGTGATGAGTATTTACAGAAGGATGGAAACACACCGTTTTTAGCTGGTTTTTGAAGCAGATTTGGTTGACCGCGCTACGTGGAATTAAGTGCTTAAGCAATTGTTACAGATCTTTCGGCATGTATCTACGGGCTATTGTTTGGAAATATCTGTTTTTTTATTGCCATTTGGCGTATCAAGCAGTTTAGTCAAATAAATTTGTTACATTGCTCGTATTAAAAAAACCCAAGGAAGCTGTAACCATTCAGGAAGTTTTTAGCAGTTTGTGTTAAATACGTGCTTTAAAATCCCAACCCTATGAAACACTAAAGCCACTTGATAATTTTTGATTAGCTGAAAATTCGACAAACCTTACTTCTGTTATTTTCCGACGAACCTTTAAAACTTTCCGAAACATCCGAAATTGAATTTTATTAAGATGCTCTTTGTTCCTTTATGCATGGTTCTCAAATCAGCCTGGTTCATATTAAGTCGTTGAAGTCGTTGAAGTCGTTGGAACAGAAGACCATAAAGACCCAAAAAACCAAAAGACTTTATTTGAACGGCGCAAACATACTCCTAAACGACCCTGACAACCCCAGCGACCCCAACGATTGAGTTGCTGGGATAGAACCAGTTTCTATCCCAACTTCCCAAACGACTCACTGTTATTTTGCCGTTTACATTCAATGTTTGGGTTCTGTTGAGTCGTTCGTTCCCTACGACTCTTATGGCCCCAGCAACTCTAGCGATTGTAACGACCTATTGTGAACCAGGCCATTGCGGCAGACCATCAACAACCCAGGGCGGCCTTGTCATGAACATTATCTGACAGCGCTCTGGCCCATATAGGAATCATTGCTATCACACAGAATATAATTTCTATTTAGTCAAAGTTCACATATGGAATCATCTGGGCCTCAATGGAGCATATTTATAGTGCTGTTTCATAGCAATTAAACGGACTTACAGTTACAGTTATTTAAAGTAACATATTGGCTTCGATAAGTTGTTTAGCAATAGTAACGATTGATGCTGCTAAATTTATGTGATAAATTATGTCGTTTCATTGTTAGCATGACTCAGGAAAACGAATGCGCATACAATTTTGGAGCGTTTGGAAATTCGTGCTGTGTAGAATACTGATGGATTGGAATAACTCGAGCCGTATTTAGTTAGTAGTTGAATGACCGAAGTAGTTTTTCGATTTTTCTAAGCACTGGAAATTCGTCCAGTCGACATGTCACTTGATTTTATCAATTCGCGACGTCGCAATTGGTATTGTGAAGTTTTTCGTTTGTTTTTGGAATTAACTATATTTTAAAAGCTGCGAAACTAATCACATTATTCAGCAATGCTTGAGAAAAGGTGCACAAACGTGGAAACGAAGTTTGACAATGAAGAAGCAACATTGTACAGCTGTTGGAGTTTGTGGCTCTTCCAACATAATTATCGTCGAAAAGGCAAGTTTCTCACAGCTTTTTTAGACTAAATCCTATCTTTAGAGTGCCGTTAAGATCAGCATGTTTGGCAGCATTATTTATTTCCCTTTTCACTAGTATATGGGGCTGACCTTGCTTTACTTTTTACAAGTTTCTCATATAAATCTATCGAAAATTCTCGCAAGTTTTACCCTAAAACAAGATGACACCCTGTTTTAAATGTTTTGTGACGAAATGCCGACTGCACGAATATCCCAGGCGACCAAGTTAAGAGCGAAAGTTTCTAGATTATCACGAAAATTTGATTATGTTTCTGATTGTAAACATTTTTGTTCTGCCTTAGTGCCAAGGACCAAATAAATTTGATGTATAGTTGTTGTTTTATTTCTACGGAAGCGATGATGAAATTATACCTTGCAAAACCATAGTCTGAGCAACAATATTTCACAAACCGTGCTGATTTATCTAAAAAGCAATATATCTTGCGATTTAAGGGTACTGTACCCCTTCAGTGACTACTCGGCGTTTTCTCTCTTGAGTGTCGCACGCACGAAATAAGACGTATAAACTATACACCATTCGATTCGTCATTAAATGGAGAGTATTTATGAGCCAAAAAGAATACAAATATCCAAGAACTGTGTGCTATACAACGGAAAAAGCGAAAATTGGACCTTCCCCCCTCTATTACCCCCCTGTACCCCCAGATAATTTTCATGTAAACCTCAATGAAATTTTTGCATTCTCGACATATTAATCTAACAAAAGGTGTCTCAGATTTCCTTTACGTGTCTTAGCTTCAGAATAATTAATAAAACATATTTGAATGAATCTCAAAACGAGGCCAGGGGGTGAAGGGCAAAATTGTTTTATTAATTATTCTGAAGCTAAGACACGTAAAGGAAATCTGAGACACCTTTTGTTAGATTAATATGTCGAGAATGCAAAAATTTCATTGAGGTTTACATGAAAATTATCTGGGGGTACAGGGGGGTAATAGAGGGGGGAAGGTCCAATTTTCGCTTTTTCCGTTGTATAGCGCACAGTTCTTGGATATTTGTATTCTTTTTGGCTCATAAATACTCTCCATTTAATGACGAATCGAATGGTGTATAGTTTATACGTCTTATTTCGTGTGTGCGACACTCAAGAGAGAAAACGCCGAGAGTAGTCACTGAAGGGGTACAGTAACCTTAAAATGGAAATTCGAGTCATACATGATATAAGAACTTTCCTAAGGACATAATCAACCAATTAAAGTGTTGTAGCATAAAAACTCAATTTAATAGTCATCTCTTGTGATGTTGAAGCATGCTTCAAAACCAGGTAGCCCATAAAAGCATAAATTCCCGCCAATTCAAAGCAAATTCCATACTCTGAAACATCTCTCAAGTTAATTTGGTCCTCGACACAATTACACCAAAGTAATTTTCAAGATCGATGATATCTTCATATTTTAATAATTTTTCAAACATTTTCACATTTTATTGGGTCACCCGGTAGGCTTTTTCCATTTAAGAAAACCTTTTGACTTGGCGTGAACAAAGCCATAAGTTGTTTGATCAAATCATACAGAATATCCTCACTCAGATGAAATCTCAATTCCTTTTTAGAACTGCAGCCAGAAAGGACAATGCCATGGTTACACCGAACGCCGAAAGCAACAAACGAACAGACGGGGGCTAATTCATTTCAAATTGATGAAGATTCTTCCCAGAATAATGATGAAAAGCGGACCACAAGTGACACACAAGATGCCTTGACGAATCCTTCTACATGTATGCTTATGTGGAAATCATTTTAAGAGAGCACGTAATTTGAAGGTACATATGACAGTTCATTCTAATGTAAAGCCCTACCCATGTGAAGTTTGTGGGAAATTTTTCAAGCGGCTTGAACACCTTCGAGATCATAAGAAATTACATAAAGAAGAGAAAGGATTTCCTTGTGAGGTTTGTGGATATGCATTCACGCGTCCGTCTGCCCTTGCGAGGCATACGCTCATACATACCGGAGAAAGGCCGTACTCATGTGATGTTTGTGGGAAGAGATTTAACTCATCAAATAATTGCAAAGAACATAAAAGGATTCATACCAATGAAAAATCCTTTTTCTGCCATTTTTGTGGCACATCATTCAGATTTCGTGGAAGTCTAAGATCGCATCTAAGGGTGCATACTGGTGAAAAGCCTTATTCATGTGATATTTGTGGGAAGAGTTTTACGAACTCAAGAAATTTCAAAAATCATAAAAGCGTACATACTGCAGAAGAGCCAAAAACATCATCCAATATTGCAGAACATAATTCAGATGTTATGGAAATAGTACTTACTGGAGAAACGCCGACTGCATCGTCCAATGTTGCAGAAAATAATTTAGATATTGTAGAAATAGTACTGGAGAAAAGGTGATTGCATCGTCCAATATTGTAGAGAATAATTCAGATATTGTGGAAATAGTACATACTGCAGAAGAGGCGACTGCATCGTCCAATATTGTAGAGAATAATTCAGATATTGTGGAAATAGTACATACTGCAGAAGAGGCGACTGCATCGTCCAATATTGTAGAGAATAATTCAGATATTGTGGAAATAGTACATACTG
>REGM01000115.1:234746-256924 GCA_004194415.1 Aurelia aurita | reverse complement strand
AAAAAAAACTATCCACGTTTGAAAAATCGTAGTACCTAGAGTTCTGGATGGATTTGAATGAATCAAACTTTGGTTGATAGCAGAAAGACTGAAGTATTTTTGTGATTTTTGTCGCGTTTTTATGGGTACAGATAATACAGCTTAATTCGAATTTACGAAAATCCCGTGTTTGCAAAATGCCTGAAAAAGGGCCTAAAACACTTGATCAAATCTTACAGAAACTTCTCACACCGAACAATGCAAAATTACAGTTTTTCACGGGTATCGGATGTCGTCTGCACTTGTATTGCCATGGGATTGAAAATCTTTAGTATTTCTTTAAAAATTCATTTCCTATAACGCTCGAGAGAGATGTAAATGCTCTTGCGTCTTGTTCTATGCGGAAGATTTCGTACGATTTGATCGAGTGTTTTGGGCCTGTTTTCAGCCATTTCGCCGCAAACAAATTTTCGTAAAGTTGAATTTATCTATGTTTTCTCTGCTGATAAAAACACGAGAAAAATCACAAAAATACTTCAGTCTTTCTGCTATCAACCAAAGTTGGATTCATTCAAATCCATCCAGAACTCTAGGTACTACGGTTTTTCAAACGTGGATAGTTTTTTTTGGCGCACCCGGTATATGTGGAAAGTTATTTCAAAAAGCTATCGCTCTTAAAAGACATGAAAGTATACATAACTGAGATAGGATATACTATTATTTATAAACGACTTCCAAAAATACATTGTAGAAAGACCATTGCCGTGCAATGTTTGTTGACAATTATTTAAAGACCAAAGAGAACATCTTAGAGTACACGAGAGGGTTCACACTGGTAAAAGTTCCTTCGCGTGTGAAAAATCATTCCAACAGGGTGGCACTTTTCGAAAAAGCATCAAAGTATACATAGTTGAACAAGAATACACTTACGTGTGAACGACTTAGAAAATACAGACCGGTGAAAGACCATTGCCATGTAATATATGTGGAAAATTAGTTCAAAAACTATCGCTCTTAAAAGACATGAAAGTATACATAACTGAGATAGAATATACTATTATTTATAAACGACCTCGAAAAATACTTTGTAGAAAGACCATTGCCATGTGTTATATATGGACCTTATTTAAAGACGAAGGAAATCTCAAAGTACAGGAGGGGTACACACTGGTGAAAGATCCTTCACGTGTAGTGTGTGTGGAAAATAATTTCAACAGGGTATCACTTTCAAAAAGCATCAAAATATACATTAGTTAAGAACGAATACACTATTATGTGTGAACGACTTAGAAAATACACACTAGAGAAAGACCATCGCCTTGTGATATATGTGAAATATTATTTCAACAAGCTGTCAATATTAACGCGCATCAAAGCATACGTTCTTGAGAAAGAGGTTAAAGTCTTACAATGTTATATTGCTAAGTGAAAGAGTTAATGATTAATCATTCTTGAGAAAGAATACACTATTTATTTTAATATGTATGTACATACATTAGAAAGAATACACTATTAGTTGTGAACGGAAAAAAACCGGAGAAAGACCATTGCCATGTTATGTATTTGGAAAATTATTTCAACAAGCTGTCAGTCTTAAAGCGCATAGAAGTATATGTTCTTGAGAACGAAATTAGAATTTTAAAATTCTAGACAGATCGTTAAGTGAAAGAGCTGATAATGATTAATCATTCTTGAGAAAGAATACACTATTCTTTTTAATATGTACATACATTAGAAAGAATACACTATTAGTTGTGAACGGAAAAAAACCGGAGAAAGACCATTGCCATGTAATGTATTTGGAAAATTATTTCAACAAGCTGTCAGTCTTAAAGCGCATAGAAGTATATGTTCTTGGGAAAGATTAGATTTTAATATTTTGTATAGCTAAGTGAAAGAGCTTAAAATGATTAATCATTCTTGAGGAAGAATGCACTATTATTTATGAACGACCAAGAAAAATACACATCCGAGAACTACATTTCCCATGTAATATATGTGAAAAGTTATTTCAACAAGCTGTCAGTCTTAAAAGCGCATCGAAGTATATGTTCTTGAGAACGAAATTAGAATTTTAAAATTCTAGACAGATTGTTAAGTGAAAGAGCTGATAATGATTAATCATTCTTGAGAAACAATAAACTTTTATTTTTCCGGGGGGGCAGTCCCATTATGGCCTAAGCGGGGGTCCAGTCAGGGTTAAAGAGGGCCAAAGCAAAAAATTTAAGAATTTCCCTCAAATGGTGGCATATTTTTACAAAAAAAAACCCAAATGGTAGTTCGTGGACCTAAAGTTGAGTCAATTGGTAGCATCCAGAAATGAAAATTTTCTGCAAAGTTTTAACAAGGAAACTTCAAAATTCATTGATGAACATTGCTGCAACTATTTGCCTGCGTGGAGACTCAACAATATTGCCTTGCGGAGGAGCGTACTGAGTTGGGTAGCATGTGTTTACAAATAGGGCCATTTGGTAGCCATTCGGTAAGACCCTCAAACCGACTGGACCCCCTCTTAGGCCATAATGGGATTTTTTGGTACCCCACCCCCGGGTTATTTTTGAATATGTACAGATCTTAGAAAGAATACAATAATATTGCAGTTAATGTTCATATGTTTGTTTGTTCGTTTTTCCTAGAATTTATTTAGTTAGATAGAGTCGATTTAGTTCTGTTCAATTTCTATTTAATGTAGACTGTGTATATAACTCTATAGTGTCGTTTATTTTAAATAGTATTGCATATTACCGCCTTTAGCCCATTGACGTCATTTGTCCCTTTGAATTGCTAGAAAAGAACACAGACACAGTCGGTCATGTAAAATGCCGGGGACATACTTTGCTGGCCGCTATTGTCAAAAAATATGAAAACCGAGAACCGTAATTCATCACAATTCATCCTAATTCATCGCAAGTCTGGTTTTCATATGTCAGAAATCATCGCATTTCATCCGAATTCAAATCCCATTTCATCCTTGGAGACAAAAATAGCGAGCATTTGAAATTAAAATTTTTGCGATAACTTCAAGGCAGAATTGAAGCAGAATCGGTAAGTGGCCATTGCGCCTGGGCTAGGTTAGGGTTCTAGCATAGGATACTCTTGGATTATGTCAAAAAAGGCTGCATTTTCGTTTCCTTGCCTTTGTCGCCATCTCGAAATTTGTAAAATTATGCTCTGCACAATCGTATTTGATCCTATTCGTCGCAATTCTGGTTTTCATACATTTTTTTAATCGTAATTCGTCGGAATTCGTCCCATTTCATCGGAGGAAACAAATGTTTTTGATTCCTAGGGATCATTTGCCACGAATTGCGACGAATTAGGATGAATTAGGATACCTGGTTTTCATATAATTTGGTTGGTTTTCATATATCGGAAATGATCCTAGCTGATCGTAGACCCTGAATTCCGATGAAATGCGATGGAATGCGACATATGAAAATCAGCCTTCAGGCCCCTTTCATGCATTTCTAGGTAGCAAATTTTGGCAGAATTTTCGTGCATTAAATTTTATCTAATATATTCCCAATGCTCAGAAAATTAGAAGAAAATTACAAACAATACTCCAGCTGTTCGGCTGTCGACCAAACTTTGGCCCCGTTCACACTGCTCCGTTTTTGGTTATTATCCTTTTTTGTCGCATCGAAGCTAACCGTTCTCATTGCTCCCTTTTTGTGCTGTTTTTCTTGCGGATCAGTGTGAACACTTTCACAAAAAGGGATGTTTTTCTCTCCGTTTTTGTACAAAAACGGAGCAGTGTGAACGGGGCCTTTGATTCATTCCAGTTGATCAAGTATTCTCCGCATAACAAATGGTCAAACATGTGAAGTTCTTTTTGGGCACACCCGGTACTTAATACCAACAAAAATGAAAACTAACGTACACTTAACTTACCTCAACAATGATACTACGCCTTGAAACCTTGAATGGCTTACTCATTCAAGCTTCATTCGGAAAGGGGTCGTTAAGAGCTGAAAATAGAATGTATCGACAGAAGAAGGATGGATCCATAGTTAATAGACCTTTTTANGGCATGAAGTTGCTTCGGATCTCAGAACACTTTTGAGAGAGTTAATCATCGATAACTTGGCTCAAATTGAGTTACGAATGTTACAGTTTATACACAGGCAAGTTGATTCGCCTTCTGGCCTTTTTCTCGTTGTTTTCGTTCATTGTTAGCTGATTTTGTTATGCAACAGTCTAGGCCCATATTTAATCAAAACACAGCGATCTCTCAGCAAATCTTTTCCACCGTTCAAGTATTTTGAGGCCTTCGCCTGATATGTTGTGCCCAAATTCTTTCGATAGGTGTATGCAGGTGTATGTGTTTTCCTCCTCTACGTTTTATAATTTTATCAATAATAATATCAAAATAAATTTTCTTTTCATTTGAATACGACGGTTGAAAACAGCAAACTTCGAATCGCTAACTCGCAAAATGAAACCCTTGCATGCTCGCACTTTTGTTCTGCAACTGTTAAACACCAAAATCAGCTAACAATGAACGAAAACAACGAGAAACAAGGCCAGAAGGCAAATAAAACTTGCCTGTGTTCGTAAATCAATTTGAGTAAAGTTATCGTTGATCTATTCTCTGAAAAGTGTTCCGAGATCCGAAGCAACTTCATGCCACAGCTAGCAGTATTTCTACTGAGAACGGGGGTCATGCTTTTGTTTTCCTTCACAAAATTTACCAGATTTGGACGCTCGATCCAAACCTCTTTTCTGGCAAGTAAAAAGGTCTATTATGATATATCTAGCCATCTGCGGCCGCAATTTTGTTCATCGTGTTGATAAGCTAGGCATTAAATGTTTGAATTAATAACAAAGAAATATGGGGATCGTAATGCCAACATCTTCATAAGCTTTTGAACCAGATGAATGAAATTCCTGCATCAGATGTTTATGTCTATTCTTTTCTCTTGATCTAATATTTTTCTTTTGGTATATTCTATTGCTTCCCTCTATAACCCCTATTTCGCATGCAGCTCATATGAGTTAGCTACCCAGGTTTCGAGGAATCTTTTGCGGCTGGCTTTATTTACATTTGTGGCTTGATTAAAAGACCATAAAATCCCTTTGTTGCAAAGCAACGGATGCTATTGTTACAACATCTGGTCTCGTTGCTTTGTTTATCCTCGCGGCTTTACTAATGGGCTGTAGAAATTCCTTTGTTTGCAATGATTACTATACTGGGTACTTGCCTTTCGTGTCTTTCAAAAGCAACGGATGCTAATGTTATTGTTACAACATCTGCTCTTCGCAAACTTCAATTCTTTGTTTCCCCCCTTTTTAACAGAGAACAGGCCAGAGAATTAGTTAAAAAAAAAACAAAGGGAAACCGGCGGGAAAGAAGCAAGAAGAAGTGCAGCAAAAACACTGGTTGATCAAGGTTAGTGGCATTACTGTCAGCAGTAATTTCTTGTCTGTTTTGTTTACAAATGTTATGCTGTCTTAAGTTTTTCATGTTGTCAGGCAACATGAGGATTTTCACTGGCATGATTCGCCTCGCAACAAGGCCAAGAGAGCCCCAAGGGGCGAAGAGGATTTTGTTGCTAAACAGGCCTTAGGCCTATTTTTAGGCCCAACAAATCTGAATGAGCCTTTATAGTTTTAATAACCTTAGTACTAAGTAGTCTTCTGGACTTGGCTATTTGCGAACAGAAGGAAATTCCAGTCCAGGGTGAACTCCATAGAAATGGTGAACTGTAAGAGCTTTAAAACCATATTTGAGAACATATTGGGAATCGATGCATACCATAGATTAGTCTAGTCTATATGTATAGTATTATACTTAGGCCTAAATCAGCTTTGCATTCTGTTTTCAATTAATTTGTGTTCTTGGCCTATCAGCCTATGATCTTATGGAAGAATTCTACTTCTGTCACATTCCCTACTTATGTATAACTTAAAATTGTGTTCTTGTAGAGAGAAAATGGAAATTTTTGGCCAGCATCAGCCGATAAATTATGTGGTAGAAGGGGACAGTACTTGCATCTCAAATTTCAAAACAAAGGGCAGTTGTGGTAAGCCTCTTTTTATTGTTGTCTTCCTGATTGTATATGTTCCATTAAGCATTATGTTTGTTAGGCAGTGTTTACATGGGATCAGTTCCATTCGGTACCATACCGACATGAGTACCTACAGTACAGGCCTTGTGCACATTAACATGGCAAGAATTCGCAAGAATTCTTAAGAATGTTCAAGAAGTCTTCAAATTATGATAAGAATTCTTGAGCCATATGAAAGAACTCTCAAGAATTTTTAAGAATTCTTAGGCAGGAAAACCATGTTAATGTCCACAAGGCCTGTACTGTATAGGGAAGACTCACAAATCGATTTGGTCATGAGAAGCGTCATGGTGAGGGGGCTTTTGGGGAGGGGTTTCACCTCTATGACGCTAAAAAATAACTAGAAGAGTACTGTCACCCTAATTGGGAATACTGTTTTCGTCAGAATTGACGTGAAATATACAGGCCTGGATCTATATACAATTTTTCAGAACCCTTTTCACTTTCACTAACGAGGTTATGAACAGAACTAAATATAGTAAATATAAGATGAAGTATTAAATACGGAGTAGAATCTTCAATCTTTCCCATCTATCTCCTCAATGTTAGTTCCAATCCAAGGCTAGGAAATGATGCTGAAATTATGTTTTGGAATCTCTTTGCATACATTTTAATTTGCTACAAAATCTGTTAATTGAATCCAGTGAACAGTTCAGTAGTTTTTCAGCAAAAACTCCTGTTTACAGAAATTTGGAGTAAATACTTTATGCTATTCACAAGAGAATGTTTTTTTCATAAAGTAACATGCAAGCTATATCTTGTCAATCCATTGCTTTGTGGTAAAATTACTAGAATAATTTCTTATGTATATACCGGGTGAGTCAGAAAAAACATGGGGTGTTTGCAAATTTTTGTTGCTGCAGTTTAATTTGCAAATTTTTTCTTTAAAGTTTATTGCATAGAAGAAAAGCTAACTTAGATACAGTATGAAAATTTGTTTGGTCGAAATCGGTCTTTCCGTTCCAGAATTATGAGCGATTTTAGTAAAATGGTGTTTCGCAAGATTGCTAAAATAGGCCGTCGATTAGATTCATATTCATGCATATGTGATCTTCTAAACAATGACAAACATACTGTTTCTCTACCAAAAAAATTAAAAAAACTCATGCATTGTGCTAGAGCACAAAAGGAAAATGGGACTAGTCATTTAAATTGTCATCGTTAGCAAGCTGAAAATTCTTTTACCAGTGATACTTTTCACCAAAATGTCTATATCACAAAATTGCAAATAAATAAGGAAAGAAATCACTGATTTTAACAATCTAAATTTCTGTTTATAATTAAATCTTTCTTCTGCAATTTAAGACTTCAACACTCCCGATTTGACTTGTTTTTCACCAAAATATGGCTTGCTAAACACCCCACGTTTTTTCTTACTCGCCTAGTATATCTATATATATATAGTATGTAAGATGAACACAAGAAATAAGACGACTTGGAGTTCTTTTATTCTTTTCTTCTACATCTCTTCTTCTATTCTCAACGCGTTTCGACTTTATGGTTATCGTCAGGAGAATGAGTTCTTACAAGGTGGTGTGTCCTTTTTATAGCTTTTTTAGTGGTCACATGATGTTAATGAGGTCACGTGGTCTTATTAGGGTCACGTTGCGCCTTAACCTTCTTCTACCCGGGCTCTTCGGGTCAGACTTCGGGGCCAAAAAATACCCCCTAATTATCTCCGAAACCATAATTACTATGCCATTGTAACTTTGTACAATAGTAATTACATCTATTAGAAGTCTAATTATAGAATCTGATGCTAATTGGTCACGTGGTTTGTTGCCAGGCAACCGAACAATAGGACTATGTCGCATATAAGCTTCAGTATTGGAGAAACAAAAAGTGTTAATTAATTCGGATTTTAAGAAATGAAACGTCAATAAACTACTTAAAAGTAAAGAAAATATGATTCTCTATCGATTGATATCAAAATTTTGAATTTTTGTCTTTTTCAATTGGAAATATGACATCATCAACATGAATGACGTCATATAATTTATATTTTGCTGACGTAAGCAAATATAAATAAAGTATATATCAAATGAAAGTGCTTTGAAAGGGGAATCATTTGGTAGCAGTATCACAACTTAATCAAAGCTAAAACAAAGAATCTATGACTGTTTTTGTGATTTTCTTTGTTACCACTCTCCAAATATGGGCATCTCCTGGTCACGTGACTTAAATTATGACAATGAAAAGTTTATAATTTAATTGCCAATTAAATAAGAGGAAAGGTCAGAACGTCTTGGATCTCTATTCTCTTTAATTTTTGTTTTATTGTAGAAAGTTTGGTTGGGGGGGGCATTTTTTGCCTCCCCCTGGGTAGAATAGGGTTAATAAGGCGTCATATGAATCCTTAGTTTATGTATTTATATAAGTCAATCACGCTTAATCCAACACAAACCATAAAGTTATTCTCATTTGGTTCTTGGCCCAAAATGTTGTTGGTAATTATTATGGAATGTTTGTTCCTATATTAGTATTTACGAATCTTTATTTTATTGCAGGCTGCGAATTCATAAAATCTGTGTCAGGATTTGAGTGCTGTATTTGTAAAGTGTTCCTGCGTAATGACAGTGATATTGAAAATCATTTCAACTCTATACATCATCAAACAATCTACAAGGTAAAAATTTACTTATTGACAAATTATGAAACAAGCATCCAACAAAGTTTGTTTGAGATTTAAATATTCATTGCTTGTGGAATTAGTGAATTCCGCATTTTGTGCTGTGACCTGATGCAATATCACTAACTGCTGACATAGATGGGACCAAAAGTCTGTGGAGTCCACGATATAGACCTGCCATCCTTCACAANTGGATCACAAAATTTATCGCGAAAATGAAACAGATGAAAAAATTGAAAAAGCTCGAGAAAAATAAAGAAAAACTTCGCGATATAGTTGGAGAAGCTTGGATTGCCAATAAATCGTAAAACTTCACTGTAAACCATGGTAAATTTTTGTCACAGACAACACTAAATTGACTGGCAAAGACATTGAGCAAAATTTTTCTGCCTGTTTTGCATCCGATCGATCCACAGCGAGAGTTAAAATGTAGCACGTACTTCGGCCCATATCTGGGCCCGCAGCATGCAAAGGAAAGTTTTGTTCGGCCCAAAATTGGGCCCGCAGCACGCAAAGGGTTAGAGAAGAGTACATCTTTAGCGGAAGTATACTTGCATAATTTAAAAGGCCCGATACTATTTCTAATTATGTTGAAACAGAGCGTGAGAAGAGAATATCAGAGAAAGCAAAAAGGTGATGCAAACCCTGTTTGCTGTGCGCTTTGTAGGCTGGGAAAAAAATTTCAGAATTGTTGTTTTAAATCACAGTCTTTTACATCAAAATTAGGCCATAACATTTTATGGGAAGGGTGTTGGGGGTAGAAACAAATGTCACCATGAAGCTTGCCATGACAAAATGAATTTGGAGCTTCTCTTAGGCCGTCTGTTGATATGGGAGGAAACGTTTTCCAAACAGAAATGCTAGGTATACCCAAATTGATCCACTTACAAAGTTGGTCCCATAAGGAAGCGTTTCAAAAAAGGTCTCATGTAAAAGAGATGGGATGGTTTAAAATGGGTAAGGCTAGGAAATGATGCTGAAATTATGTTTTGGAATCTCTTTGCATACATTTTAATTTGCTACAAAATCTGTTAATTGAATCCAGTGAACAGTTCAGTAGTTTTTCAGCAAAAACTTGGAGAAATTTGGAGTAAATACTTTATGCTATTCACAAGAGAACGTTTTTTTCATAAAGTAACATGCAAGCTATATCTTGTCAATCCATTGCTTTGTGGTAAAATTACTAGAATAATTTCTTATGTTCGGGTGAGTCAGAAAAAACATGGGGTGTTTGCAAATTTTTATTGCTGCAGTTTAATTTGCAAATTTTTTTCTTTAAAGTTTACTGCATAGAAGAAAAGCTAACTTAGATACAGTATGAAAATTTGTTTGGTCGAAATCGGTCTTTCCGTTCCAGAATTATGAGCGATTTTAGTAAAATGGTGTTTTGCAAGATTGCTCAAATAGGCCGTCGATTAGATTCATATTCATGCATATGTGATCTTCTAAACAATGACAAAGATACTGTTTCTCTACCAAAAAAATTAAAAAAACTCATGCATTGTGCTAGAGCACAAAAGGAAAATGGGGACTAGTCATTTAAATTGTCATCGTTAGCAAGCTGAAAATTCTTTTACCAGTGATACTTTTCACCAAAATGTCTATATCACAAAATTGCAAATAAATAAGGAAAGAAATCACCGATTTTAACAATCTAAATTTCTGTTTATAATTAAATCTTTCTTCTGCAATTTAAGACTTCAACACTCCCGATTTGACTTGTTTTTCACCAAAATATGGCTTGCTAAACACCCCACGTTTTTTCTTACTCACCTAGTATATCTATATATATATAGTATGTAAGATGAACACAAGAAATAAGACGACTTGGAGTTCTTTTATTCTTTTCTTCTACATCTCTTCTTCTATTCTCAACGCGTTTCGACTTTATGGTTATCGTCAGGAGAATGAGTTCTTACAAGGTGGTGTGTTCTTTTTATAGCTTTTTTAGTGGTCATTTGATGTTAATGAGGTCACGTGGTCTTATTAGGGTCACGTTACGCCTTAACCTTTTTCGACCCGGGCTCTTCGGGTCAGACCACAGCCCGGGGGGCCAAAAAATACCCCCTAATTATCTCCGAAACCATAATTACTATGCCATTGTAACTTTGTACAATAGTAATTACATCTATTAGAAGTCTAGTTATAGAATCTGATGCTAATTGGTCACATGGTTTGTTGCCAGGCAACCGAACAATAGGATTATGTCCCATATAAGCTTCAGTATTGGAGAAACAAAAAGTGTTAATTAATTCGGATTTTAAGAAATGAAACGTCAATAAACTACTTAAAAGTAAAGAAAATATGATTCTCTATCGATTGATATCAAAATTTTTAAATTTTGTCCTTTTCAATTGGAAATATGACGTCATCAACATGAATGACGTCATATAATTTATATTTTGCTGACATAAGCAAATATAAATAAAGTATATATCAAATGAAAGTGCTTTGAAAGGGGAATCATTTGGTAGCAGTCACAGCTTTATCAAAGCTATAACAAAGAATCTATGACTGTTTTTGTGATTTTCTTTGTTACCACTCTCCAAATATGGGCATCTCCTGGTCACGTGACTTAAATTATGACAATGAAAAGTTTATAATTTAATTGCCAATTAAATAAGAGGAAAAGTCAGAACATCTTGGATCTCTATTCTCTTTACTTTTTGTTTTATTGTAGAAAGTTTGGTTGGGGGGAGGGCATTTTTTGCCTCCCCCTGGGTAGAATAGGGTTAATATGGCGTCATATGAATCCTTAGCTTATGTATTTATATAAGTCAATCACGCTTAATCCAACACAAACCATAAAGTTATTCTCATTTGGTTCTTGGCCCAAAATGTTGTTGGTAATTATTATGAAATGTTTGTTCCTATATTAGTATTTTCGAATCTTTATTTTATTGCAGGCTGTGAATTCATAAAATCTGTGTCAGGATTTGAGTGCTGTATTTGTAAAGTGTTCCTGCGTAATGACAGTGATATTGAAAATCATTTCAACTCTATACATCATCAAACAATCTACAAGGTAAAAATTTACTTATTGACAAATTATGAAACAAGCATCCAACAAAGTTTGTTTGAGATTTAAATATTCATTGCTTGTGGAATTAGTGAATTCCGCATTTTGTGCTGTGACCTGATGCAATATCACTAACTGCTGACATAGATGGGACCAAAAGTCTGTGGAGTCCACGATATAGACCTGCAATCCTTCACAAAATATATTGAGACCAACAAATAAAATCCCAATATTTCAGTACTCCTTTGTCTCTACTTTAGAGAAATCATTTTTTCTTGTAACATCCCCTCCCCCCTCAGTCAATGCTGTGATTTTAAGCAATGTTTCCAACACAAATTTACATCCAGTCACACCATAATCAAACCAAACAACATTGACTGAGGGGGAAGGAGATGCAGTCTCACAAATTTTTTGAAGGATTGTGGCCATTGGAACTGACATTTTCATCCTTTATTTAAGTCTGATAAAAGCATGCTATAGCTCATGCAAAGCACTGTCTACAGGCCTTACAATGAGAGGCGCTCGCTTTCAATCGAGCGCCTCCAGGCACCTGGAAAATTCTAGGAGCTCGATAAAGTGAGTGCCTAGGTTGATAACCTTTTTAATACAGCGAGTGTGCGTGTAAATTTCACTACTAAGATTCTGATTATATTTTGGGCTGTTGTTGTCAATTTTTACTGTCTTTTCTACTGTATCATATAGTAGGTATTAACTTCTTATTAATGTTCAGGGATTAACTTTTTCCCAGGTGCTCAATCAAGCACCTGGACTTTTTAAGGTGCTCTAATCGTTGAGCGCCTATATTTTTCTTCCTCGCAAGACAAGGACTGAGTCTTTAGCAAGTCCGTCAAATTTTTTCCATGTTTTAGTAATTGAAATGCTGGTACTAAACGCAGACATGCTGATGACGTGTTTTATCATTTACCAAATGTTTTTCCTCTGGTCTGAGACAACATTTGTTTTTGTTTCCCTGCAGTAGCAATGTTGAAGTGTTCTATCAATTTTCCAATTCTTTATTTTAGATACATTTACAAAACAACCATGCTCAACATCAAGAGAGCAAAAAGATAAATGCAAAGAATCTCAATGGAAGCAGTCCAGATTGCTATACCCCAGATAAGAATGATTGTGTAAACAAGTCTAGTGCTGCTGGAAATCACATCAAAACAAATCCACCTAGCATGGTAATCGTTGATAATTCTATCTTACATATTCATATTATTAAAGTTTCGGATCCCAAGATAAAGGTTACAGAACTGATTGGGTCCAGGAATGAATTTAATTGTAAAATATCCATCTAAAATGGCAGTCTTCACATTTGCAAATGCACCAAAATGTGATTACAATGCCAATCTTCAATATTCTTTTTTGGCAAGGAGATCAAGGACCAAATTTTGGTCAAAGCTTGTTGAACAAAACACAAATATATTTCCTTGCAGGAGATTTTGCATCTATCCATTTGGGTGGCAGGAAGAAAATTATTTTTTCCACCCCTGAAGATAGCTAAGAAGTCCTTCAACTACATGCTGATGCCAAATTTGTGTTCATAAAGCCCCGGTCAAACGCATCCAACATTTCATCCAACATTTGTTTTCAGCATGTTGGATGAAATGTTGGATGCGTTTGACCACCCATGTTGGGACATCCAACATTTGCAAAGTGATGTTGGATGAAGTTTGATCGAGATAAAAAACAAATTTTGTTTTCAAATGTTGGATGCCTTTGACCGCTTCATCCAACATTTCACCCAACATTTCATTTGTGGGCATGTGCAGAACGTTCTAAAAAGTTGATATTTTGTCAGTTGACCGCCATTTTAAGTCATTTTCAACATGTTCCTTTCGAAGTCAGCCACTCTTATTTCTATTTTGCATTACGCTTCTTTTTTATCATTTGTATACATGTCACTGCGCAGGCAAATAACGACCATGGATTTTACTAGAAATGTTGGATGAAATGTTGGATGCGTTTGACCACCCCTCTTGTAAACATCGATGAAGTTTCAATTTTTTTGGAAGTAAATGTTGGATGAAATGTTGGATGCGTTTGACCAAGGCTTAACTTTGCTTTCAGCAAGTTAGGCACGATATACTGTAGCTGGTGCAGTTTTTTGTCACCCAGTAGAGGTTTGAGTCTTGGAGGAAAGGATGCTCATCCTCTTCACTTTTGGATGCTCATCCCACTGAAGCTGAATTTACAGCAGAGGTGACAATAATGTAGCCTCCCTTAATAAGAATCTTGTAATCTCTAATAGGTTCATGCATCATCAAATCATGGGGTGGGAGTTGTTGGCCCTGGTGTATACAGGGGCCTGCCTCAGGGATATTACAGCCTCTCTCTAGTTTGGAGTACTATATGGGAATATATTTTGTAGAAAAGCGTATAAAAGTATACCCTGCTTTGTAGAAAAACCTAAAAAAGTACAAGTATACCCTGATTGAGAGAACGCCCAAAATCTCTAAGAAAGTATACCCTTCTTGGAGTGCAATTCTGAAAATATATACCCTGATCAGTGAGATGTCCCCTCTCGGGCATCAACTGTGCCATCAAGAATTCATGCTAACAATTGAAAAGTCTTCAAAATTTGTTTTTATCCACAGGTATATGATGGCCGTCAGGTGGGAGAGAATGACCCTGGTGTTAGCAACACAGAGCAGCAAAGGAAGAGGATAAATCTCAACGAAAAAGTTATGAAATTAGCAGACTCTATGCTTAATAAATCAAGAGATAGAAACGAACCTCAGAATGCACTTACACACGCAAAAAATACAATGCTGAACGGTAAATCTGCCAAGCAGAATCTTAATGTACAGGATTCGCTAGATAATGTTACAAAGGATCATTTCGTTGAATTGGATTCGGATCTTAGAGCAAGTCATCCACGTGAAAGATCCACTACTTTGAAAGACATCGGAGAGGGTAGATTCGAAGAAAGGAACGTGAACCTTGTGGGAACCGATGTCAACAATGCCGAATTGGATGGGAGGGCGTCTATCACAGAATTACATACAAGGGGAAATTATCCATGTGACGTTTCAAAGACTTCTTTTCAAGGAGAGCAAGAAGGTACTTACACAGCCATACAGATCAAACAAGAAGAAGACGATGATGATTATTATAACGATGATTATGATGATGATGATGACGAAGATGGTATCATTGGAGGATTTTTAGAGGATAGTGATGATGACTCATTTAGTCCTGATGAACCTTACGATGAAGATTATGTACCTGAATTTGCGATTGATCAAGAGTCACAGGTGAGACAATTAAGTTTCTAATTTACCCGACGGACGTCCTTTCTTTCATATCTTCAAGACCGACCATTGACCAGCATGCTTTGCGCGAAGTCAGTGATTTTGCTTTCCACAGCTCCGTAGTTTCTGACTGTCAGAAAGTATTGAAAAGCAAAAACAAACGATCGCAAAGCATGCGGGTCAATGGTCGGTCTTTTAGATCTCATGGAGGGTTGCCCTCAGCAGAAGCTGTTTTCTTTCAGTGCCTTTGCCTGCGGGCAGCCTCAACTCCTTTGAGGAGGAGTTGAGGCTGTGCGCAGGCTTTCAGTGCATTTATCATATCATATTCAAGAAATGTTACAAAGCCTGGTTTCCACTTGGTCGTTTGGGTCGTTTGAGTCATTGTAGTTGTTAAGCCTGGTCTCTAGGGTTGCCTCGCCAAGCGGGGTCGCTAGGGTTGCTGGAAAACGCATTTCCATCAGGTCGTTTGAGTCGCTATCATTTTCACAACGAACCAAACGACCCAAACGACTAGGTGGAAGCCACGCTTTAAGATTTTTGTGATCGATAACCTGAGGAATTCTTTCTCCTCTCTTGCGATCTTGCAGGTAATTAGTATACTGGGTGAGTAAGAAGAATGCTGCTTGTTTGAAATGTTACTGTTCCCTGAAAATCAAAGCAGTAATACTGACAAATACCTTGGTTAATAGCCAACGTGTTAAGATTGCAGGCCTCTGTAAATATTGTTGTGCCTGGAACAGAAGCTAAGATAACAAAGAAACAGTTAAACGTGCCTGCACAATAACAAAGGCGCACTTAAATGTGCCTGAAGGAAGCAAAATATTGTTCTCTTCTTCGTAATGTGCCTGGGAACTAGGTTCCTAGGTTCCCGGAATTTATAATGGCGTGTTAAATATATTAAAAAATTTACCTGGCTTAAATTGGCTATTCTCGTCCGAAGTTATGGGAGATTTTCTGGATCAAAATCCAACAAAAGGGCTGAAAATTATGATGAACTATCATTAATTCGCCTGCCTTGCAGTGCCTTATAGCACGTTAAACAAACCCAGACCAACAAAGAAAAGTAGCTAAATCAAGAATTCTTTGTAACTAAGCGCATCGCGATTTACCTTTGACCAGTAGTAAACGAAAGTAAACGAAAAGCAGGCACCGTAATTACTCTAACACATTAGCAATCTTATTGCTTAATTATAAAATGTCCCTTATGTTATGCTTTGTTTCTCGCAATCTTATAGCCATGATTCAATTTCAGATCGCAAGGAAAAGATGCAGGAAACAGAAACAGACTCTGCAATATGCCCACCAATGGCCATCAGTCAGCTTTGAAAGCCAACAAAATCAGCTTATCGATGAAGCTTCAGATACAAACAGCTCTGAGAAAACATCGACAACGGATTTAGAGACAAGCCTGAAAACAGATCCCGACAAAGGTAATTCAATGGCTTAGGCCTCAAATCTTTTAACCTTTTAACATGATAATTGTGCACGACTAGAGAGCGTGCTTGCTAACAGAGAGCACTGGTGTTTTCGTCCCCGTCCAAGCACATTTGTTTTGTTTATTGCTTCAATACTGCCGGTTTTACGTTACCCCATTTATTGTTATTTACTTTTGGAATGATGTCTGATAATAGAAGCAACAAGCGGTGTTTCTTTGATTGATTGCTTCCAGTTTCAATCAAAACACAGAAAAAACAGATCAAAGCTCTTTGGTTAGGCCCGAATTTGAACACTCCTGATGTTGTCTCTTATCTCGTTGCTTTTGTTCAAGAAACCAGCTGGAGTTACCTGGTGGCAAATCATTGATTTTCTTCTTACAACTCCCTTTGAATCGAGAAAAAAATCTCAATTAAATCTCGTAAAATCACAAAAGTTACAAAACGCTCTGGCAAAATTCACAAAATCAGAAGAATCCCAAAAATTGCAGAAAATCCCAATCAAATTACAAGAATCCAACAAAATCAGAGAACAACACACAAATTGTTTTATCTGGCATGCATCGTGAAACACATCACTATTAGAAACCAAAATTTACAATCAACACTATAATCCCAATCCTTGAATCCGAGATTAGCACACTAAACAGCTGGTTCAAAGATAATTGCATGCTTCTAAATGAAGAGAAATGTAAATATATGATAATTGAACCACAGAGGGCAAAGTGTGGGGACAGTGAAATAAGAATTGGGGACTATTCTATCAAAAACACCAATAAAGAAAAATTACTTGGAGTAGTACTTGATAGTCATCTAAAGTTTGATCATCACATAGAAAAGATTTGTAGTGAAGCTGGAAAAAAGATAAGCGCCCTTGCCAGAATAGCACCCTACTTAGATGAAGAGAAGAGAAAATTGTTAATGAAAACATTTATCACTATCTATTTTAATTACTGCCCCATTATCTGGATGTTTTGTAGCCGAAAAATGAATAATTTAATCAACAATGTTCACAAAAGGGCACTAAGGGTGGCATATAATGACTATGATTCCACTTTTGAAGCTCTGCTTCTTAAAGATCATACTTTAACCATACATCAACAAAACCTGCAGAGATTAGCAATCGAAATGTACAAAACGAACATCAACCAGAATCCAGATTTTTTGAATGACATTTTCAGATTTCATCAATCTTCATATAATCTCAGAAATGAAACATTTTCTACAAAAAAACCAAACACAGTAATTTATGGAACGGAAACAGTTTCTTACAGATGTAGTCAGATTTGGAATAACATACCTGCCGAAGTAAGAAATGCAAACAATCTAGAAATTTTCAAAAGACTAATAAAACAAATTACTATTCCATGCTCCTGCAAATTATGCACCCAGTATATACCAAATCTGGGATACATCACATAGATTATCGTATTTCTCATTTTAGTTTACAAACATGTTGTATATTATATATATATATATATATTATATTTCTTTTTCGTTGTTGCTGTTATGTTAGTTGGTATTAATTAGCTGATTGTATTTATTTATGATTAAAGCTAGAATATGTATCCAACGTTAAATAAAGTTTCAAAAAAAAAAAGAAGTTAGACACAAAGAGAAACAGGTTGCGAAAGAAGTTATACTTTTGCTTACCACCATATTGTCGACCTCCATGAAGTGTGGTTTTCTTGAGAATTCAGAATTAGTAGTGTGAAATTCGCAGTTTCAACATCATCTATATTAGTACTATCAATGTTATTATTAGATGGTTGGTTGTGTAACTCTGCTAATTACAGCACGTTTTCTTAAGATTTGAAATTTTAGAGCGTTTCCCAAAGATCTCAAGGGCATGGAGGACCAAAAACATTTTCTCAAAACTGTGGTCCTTTCTAAGAAGCTTGAATAGGCTTTTCTCCCTTTTGATGCTTACAGCCTATCTTCCACGTTTTTGGTATGAATTGAACTTTTGTGTCCAGCAGCTCAATCCAACAGCAGTAACAGTAGCTTGTTTAATTTCTGATCATGCCGCAAATGTACCAAAAGCGACAACAAATCATAAATACCTTATTTACCTGTGCTTAGAGCTGCATAAAACCCGGTCTCTTCAAAACACGGGTTCTAGCGACACTTGGATAATCCTTGACCCTGCGTCCGGCAAGAGTTGCATTGGGGGGAAAATATACCTATAATAATGGCCGCAACATTTCTGATGTCATCGGTATTTCAGAAGGGCAACTAGAAATTTTTACGGACGCAAGCAACTCTGGCTGGGGTGGGCCCTACTTTGCTTTCATGAGCACACAATTTCTGAGGTAGGAGGCCGCTGGTCAGACAGTGAAGCAGAAATGCGTAATTACATTTGCGATTCTTTTTTAGGACTACAACCAGACAAAACCTTGCCACGTGGAGGACAGAAAATTGCAGACAACCGAGAGAAGGTTGATCCTGAGAATTACGATAATGGAAAGCAAAGCATGACTAAAAATCCAAACAACCATTGCTCGACTGACCCTTTTACTTGTTCAACTTGCGGAAAACATTTTGCCAGACAAGATTATTTGAAGAAGCATCAAACGGTCCATTCAAAAGAAAAGCCTTACCCTTGTAATTTTTGTGGCAAATTATTCAAACGGCGTGAACATCGCAGGGAGCATCAAAAGACACACATAACAAACAAAGCTTGGCCTTGCGATGTCTGTGGGAAGTCATTTACGCGTCCTTCTACCCTCAAAAGGCATAAACTTATACATACCGGAGAAAAGCCTTTCGCGTGTGATATTTGTGGGAAGCGTTTCATAGCAGCATATAGTTGCAAAGAACATATAAGCACTCATTCTACTGAAAAAGAGTTTCGATGTGACATTTGTGGTAAATCATTCAGGTGCCATATAAAACTTAAATCTCACGTGATGGTACATACCGGAGAGAAGCCTTATGAGTGTGGCATTTGTGGGATGAATTTTAGGTCACCAAGTAATCGCTCAAAACACCAGAGGACCCATTCTTTGGACACGCCCTTCTCGTGCGATGTTTGTGGAAAACAATTCAAACACAGAGAAAGCCTAAAAAGCCATGAAAAGATACATACTGGATTGAAGCCGTTTGAATGTAGATTTTGTGGGAAGTTATTCACACGGCGTGATGATGTTAGAAAACACGAAAGAATACACACTGGAGAGAAGCCTTTTTCGTGTGATGTTTGCGGAAAGGCGTTTAATCGTAGTTATGTCCTTCTAAGACATAAACGTACGCATACTGGAGAAAAGCCGTATTCGTGTGATATTTGTGGCAAGAGATTTACCTCATCAACTTATTGCCAGTATCATAAAAATACACACACAAAGTACAAGCCATTTTCTTGTGGTGTGTGCAACATGGCGTTTACGTTTCCAGACAGCCTAAGAAAACATGAAAGGTTGCACAATGTAGATGCTATAACGGTTATTAGTGAGACTCATTCTGGAGAAATACCCTGAGTTATTTTAATTGTGCCCCGTTTGTGCGGCTGCTGTGAAGGAGCTGTAACTTCAGTTTCTCGTTTTTGACACAGTTACATAGAATAGGCTTCAACTTAGAAATTGAGACCTTGGTTTTGAGACAGTCTGACAAGTGGATGCTGATGTGTATGCCACAAAAAAGTCGAAATAAGCAGTTGCTTCAAAACTGCAAATCTTTTGTTCTCCAACAATGTCAAAATCAAGTGAATATTGCAAGAATGAGTTCTAGCGTAGAAATTGAAGTGTTGGCAGGGAACCGTAGTTTCACCAAAAATCTTATAACGAGGATTGCGACAAATATCATTTTCTTCATATTTGGTCCTTCAATTCATATTCAGGTTGTGACAAATAAGAGCGACAAATTCAAGTTGACATTTCTATAAAAAAAAATTAATTATTGTGACAAATCTAGTTTGATTATTTATGTAAGACTAGTCCATGGTTTTATTGACGTTTCGAAGCAGTACTGTGCTTCATCTTCAGAATACAAAGTTAGAGAAAGCGCGAGGCTATATTTATACGTATAAGGAGACAAACAACAAACTACAAGTGCATGCTAATAATTCCTACGTGAAAAGTAAATGAAGAGGCACGCCCGACGGACAATACTTTAAATCCTTTCTGCCAGAAGAAACTCTTAGGACCATGTACACTGGTATTTTGGAGCCACACTTCCGCTACTGTTGTTCAGTCTGGGGTTGCTGCAGAGGCGCCGGAAGGAGGATGAAGCGGCGGGGGCAGCCACAATAAAAGGGCACAAATTCTTCTCAGAAATATAATTTGCTACATGTATCGTTACAGGCAGCAGTTGTGGAGCGGAGCTTCTTAGGCCGTTGGTGAATTTAGGCTTTTTTGGCTACAAGAATCTAAGATGTTATGGAAAAACTATTAAGTATATTGAGGAGGAATGCTGCGCGAATTTGCGATTTAAGTGGTTTTTATTAGATGTTCAAAAGTGGTAAATCTAGGAGGTTAGCATTAGAATCCTTAAGCTAAGAAACAGAAAGAAAAATCCATTAATGTAGTTTATGTTTGTGAGCGAAGCGAGCGGAAAGTTTTTGGGAGCAGTGCATAGTAAAGTTAAAGAATGATTTGTTGTGTTAGTCAAGCAAAGGCTAAGAAAATGCTGCATCAAGCTAAAAATCTGGTCAATTCTGGTCCATAAAGCTAAAAACAAAGATACGCTTTAAATTTCCAACCAATCGATCGAGCCTTTATAGGTAACTGACTGATTGCACTTCTTTTCAAGTTGATCATAAACTTAAATGCAAATTAAAGGTGTATCATACAGCCCTCGAGAAGTGGGTGGGGGTCTGGGGGCGTAGCACTGGGAAATTTTTTCGTGACCACGCCCTCTAAACTCTCGGAAAAGGGGGGCAACGCCCTGTCTAGATATATTTTGTGTGAGAAAGATGGCTGCAATGAAACCGAAATTGAAAACCGAAAAAATATACTCTTCATCCATAATTGCAAATCAATCAAGGGAAGGAATACCCTGGGTACCAGACTAAAAAAACAATGAGAGTTTTTTTGAGAATGTCATTGTTTTTAGAGTCTGGTACCCAGGGTAGGGAACGAAGTGCCCCTGGAATATTTTAGAAGCAAAAAGAAACTTCAGATTCATCAAAACAGTTGAGCATATCATGTACCAATTATAATGTTACTTTCCTTGGCTTTATCGCAAATTGATTACCCTGTCGCTTACCCTGCGTACCAGAATATTTTTGAGAGTCTAGTACCCAGGGTACCTGTCGCTATGGCGCAATCAAATATCGTTTAATGACACCAAAATACACTGGATCTGCCTAACCCCCCCCCCCCTAAGGTACCAATATTATTGCATTTTTTGGGAAAATTTCGAGGACCGTCTTTTTCAAAAGTGGGGGGTCCGGACCCCCCCCACCCTCTTGGGTATGTCACTGGTAGCATAAAAGGGTTCGTAACGATCTAGGGCAACATTATAAAACATTTAAAATGCAATGCTGCAGCCCTGGAAGGTACCCTTCTCGAACGAGTGATGTCTTAATATTTTGGCTGCAAACATGTAAATCTGCTCTTGGCATTTCATTAGGCCATAGTTGTTAGTTGTATGCTTCAATTGCAACTGATGTCGACTTCACCTTACAATGCCTGAAAATTATACCACCCGGTATAATTATACCAAAGGGTTAGAAATGCAAAAGACAGGAAGAATGACTTTTTTCGAAAAGGGCACTAGCTGCCCCCGTGCTGCCCCCGTACCATCAGGGCAACGGGGGCAGTTGCCCCCGCTGCCCCCGTGCCTCCGGCGCCCTTG
>REGM01000115.1:221443-233269 GCA_004194415.1 Aurelia aurita | reverse complement strand
TAAGATGTGGAGGAAATTAACCGAACAGCTCCAGAAATTCTACTAGAACACCTGAAAATTTATCCTGACCAGCTATGTCCCAAAAAATTGGCTTTTTCTGGGGTTTCTTCCATAAACCTAGGCAAAAACCGGGTTGGTTTAGTTTTGTTCCTAGGACAAAGGTGGGGTGAAGAATTTTACATTACTTGACCGCCCCTGTGAGCTTCAACCTAAATTCACATTTTTGAGGCTAGGCCTTTTTATTATCGCTCTCCAAGCAAAACGCGCGTCTGCCCAAATAAGGTTCGCGCGTCTTTGCAACGTCATGGAAAACTCTTCAAGTGGGAATTCAGCTTGGGATGCTTTTGGGTTCGAAATTGCTCCCCTGATTATAATTTAATGACTTTTTTATTATGAGTATAATTTACCTTGAAGGTGTTGTGGCGCAGTGGTGTAATCCTCTGACTTTGCAGCCAGAACAGCCAGGCGGACAGGGTTCGATCCAAGGTAGAAAAGCCCCACCATTTGAGCGTCATGACAAGGGGTCGCGGACTCGATTAGGTCTTCTCTACTTCTGCGATCCCAGCGCTTGGTGCTAAAAAATGCAACTTCACCTGCACCTTAATTCTTGGTTATTGTGAAATCCAAAGTTTTGTAAATATAGTGAATACTTATAATTTATTTATAAATAAAAAATACACAATGAGTTAAAGTGGCTCACCGCTAAAATAATGAATTTTCCAAGGCTATAGCCTTGCTTCTAGGTAATAAATCGATATGTCCAAAAAGTATCCATTTTCCAAGGCTATAGTCTTCCTTTTTGGTAGGAAATCGATGGTTAAGGCTATAGCCTTTCTTTTTGGCAAGCAATCGATAGATCCAAAATATCATTTGTCCAAGGCTATAGCCTTGCTTTCAGGTAAGAAATGGATAGGTCCAACCATCATCAATTTTTCCAGGCTTTAGCCTTGCTTTTTCGCAAGAAATGGATTGGTCCAAAAATAATCAATCTTCCAGGCTTTAGCCTTGCTTTTTCGCAAGAAATGGATTGGTCCAAAAATAATCAATCTTCCAAGGCTTCAGCCTTGCTTTTTCGCAAGAAATGGATAGGTCAAACCATCATCGATTTTCCAAGGCTGTATCCTTGCTTTTCGGTAAGAAATTGACAGCTCAAAAAATCATCAATTTTCCCAGGCTATAGCATTTAATTTTGGTAAGAAAAGGTGTAGTTCAAAAATCATCAATTTTCCAACGCTATAGTCTTGCTTTTTGTAAGAAATCGATATCTCAAAAATTATTAATTTTCAAAGGCTATAGCTTTTTGGCAAGGAATCGACTGTTCCAACAATGATCGATTTTCCGAGGCTGTATCGTTGCTTTTCGGTAAGAAATTGACAGCTCAAAAAATCGTCAATTTTCCCAGGCTATAACATTATTTAATTTTGGTAAGAAATGGAGTAGTCCAAAAATCATCAATTTTCCAAGGCTATAGCATTTAATTTTGGTAAGAAATGGAGTAGTCCAAAAATCATCAATTTTCCAAGGCTATAGCATTTCATTTGGTAAGAAATGGAGTGGTCCAAAATAATCAGTTTTCCAAGGCTATAGCATTTAATTTGCTAAGAAATGGAGTGGTCCAAAATAATCAATTTTCCAAGGCTATAGCATTTGAATTTGGTAAGAAATGGAGTGGTCCAAAAATCATCAGTTTTCCAAGGCTATAGCATTTAATTTGGTAAGAAATGGAGTGGTCCAAAATAATCAGTTTTCCAAGGCTATAGCATTTAATTTGGGTAAGAAATGGAGTAGTCCAAAAATCATCAATTTTCCAAGGCTATAGCATTTCATTTGGTAAGAAATGGAGTGGTCCAAAATTATCAATTTTCCAAGGCTATAGCATTTAATTTTGGTAAGAAATGGAGTAGTCCAAAAATCATCAATTTTCCAAGGCTATAGCATTTCATTTGGTAAGAAATGGAGTGGTCCAAAATAATCAGTTTTCCAAGGCTATAGCATTTAATTTGGTAAGAAATTGACAGCTCAAAAATCATCAATTTTCCAAGGCTATAATAGCCTTTAATTTTGGTAAGAAATGGAGTGGTCCAAAAATCTCAATTTTCCAAGGCTATAGCATTTAATTTTGGTAAGAAATGGAGTGGTCCAAAAATCATCAATTTTCCAAGGCTATATCCTTGCTTTTTGCACAAAATCGATGTGCCCAAAAAATCATAAATTTTCCAAGCCTTGCTTTTTGGCAAAAAAAGTACAAAATGAGGAATTTCCCATAGTTGTAGCCTTGCTTTTTGGTACGAAATCGATTTGCCCAAAAAATCATAAATTTTCCAAGACTATGGCCTTCCTTTTTCCTTTTAAGAAATCGGTAGGTCCAAAAATCATCAATTTTCCGAATCTGGCAGATTTTACATAATTTTTGTAAATCAGTTACGGATCAGAGTCACAACCAACATCAAACTTGTGTAAGACTGGAAAATGTTGTCTGCATATCAAAATTTATTTACCACACGAATAAGTCTGGCAAATTTTACACATTGTTGTTTGAATCAGCTGCGGGTCAGAGTCACAACTAAGACCAGTTTTGGTGTCCTACATTCAATTCAGCGGTGTGAAATGCATTGAAACATCTAACGCAATAAAAAAGAAACTCGTGTAAGATTTGAAACATATTGTCTGCACATCTTTATCCTTTTACCAAACAAATCAACAAAAGTCTGGCAAATTTTTAAATAATTTTTGTCAATCAACTACTGATCGAAGTCACAACTAACATCAGTTTTGGTACGTACTACATTCAATTAAGCGCGGTTCACACTAGAATAAAATCGCGTTAAAAATGCATTGAAAATGCGACGAAAAACGTGTAAAATTATTTTTGCCTCAACAGACGCTATAGCTGTTCTATAAAAGAGTCTGGATCGAGTGACATTTTATACATTCTCAAACGAAAGGTTTGCTTGAATTGCGTTGGAGCTTCTACCACTGTTGTGTACATTCGAAAATTCTACAAAAATGTATAAAAATATCGCTCGATTAACACTCTTTTGTAGAATAGCTAAAACGTCTATTTCGAGATTTTGTCGGCGCTTTCGACGTCATCTGCATGGTCTCAAACATTTTGATTCCTTTTGGAAACGATAACTCGCCTATCTAACATCACGAAAATATCCGCGAATGAAAACAATGAAAAGCTTTGCATCAGCGATTTTGCGTTATCGCAAATCTCACCTGACATCCAACTTGAGACGAACTAAAGAAATGAATTTTAAACGAGTTTAGAAAATGCGTTATCCCAATAGGCAATAACGCTGAAGATGGCGGCTCCAAAGACTCCATAGTGTTTTGCTGCAAAGCATGCTGGTAAAAAGCTCCCTGACGACCACCTAACGACATAAAAATTTCGGTCTGCCGTTTCGACTAGCAAGCTTGAATTCGAATCTACCTTGAACTCGAATACAACATGGTTCGAAAGGAAATCTTTCCAAAGCAGAAAAAGTAAACTTTTGATTCGAATTGAAGTTTTAATTAAAGATTTGCGTNTTGAATTGCGTTGGAGCTTCTACCACTGTTGTGTACATTCGAAAATTCTACAAAAATGTATAAAAATATCGCTCGATTAACACTCTTTTGTAGAATAGCTAAAACGTCTATTTCGAGATTTTGTCGGCGCTTTCGACGTCATCTGCATGGTCTCAAACATTTTGATTCCTTTTGGAAACGATAACTCGCCTATCTAACATCACGAAAATATCCGCGAATGAAAACAATGAAAAGCTTTGCATCAGCGATTTTGCGTTATCGCAAATCTCACCTGACATCCAATTTGAGACGAACTAAAGAAATGCATTTTAAACGAGTTTGGAAAATTCGTTATCCCAATAGACAATAATGCTAAAGATGGTGCCTCCAAAGACTCCATAGCGTTTTGCTGCAAAGCATGCTGGTAAAAAGCTCCCTGACGACCACCTAACGACATAAACATTTCGGCCTGCCGTTTCGACTAGCTAGCTTGAATTTGAATCGACCTTGAATTCGAGTACAACATAGTTCGAAAGGAAACCTTTCCAAAGCAGAAAAAGTAAAGTTTTGATTCGAATTGAAATTTTAATTAAAGATTTGCGTTCGAATTAAAAAATTGTCCTATTTGTTTGCATCGATTACTTGATCCGAACTTTACCACAGCTAGCCAGATGAAACGGCAGACCAACATTTTTAAGTCGTTAGAGGGTCATCAGGGAGCTTTTACCAGCATGCTTTTCGTGGCCGCCATCTTTAGCGTTATTGTCTATTCTAACACGTCTTCACTCCAGTGTGAACCACGCCTTAAGCGAAGATGCAATAAAATATCTAAAGCAATAGAAAACAAACTTGAACAAGATTGGAACAGGTTTCTGCATATCTTTATTCCATGAATGTACGTCTGCCAAAATTTTTACATAATGTTTTTCAATCAACTACAGATCGGAGTCACAACTAACATCAGTTTTCGAGTGCTACATTAAATTAAGAGGAGTTCACTTGCCAAACAAGAAGATGGCTTCTCTCGGCAGCTGCAACCCTCGATGACAGAGAAAGATCTTCAGGGCTCTTAGTTTCGTCAATTTCGTCATCGCCAACTCGAAAATCAATGTATCCTAGAAAACAGAGGAAAAGATATAAGTCAAATGTAGAGATAGGATACTTTGGTGAAGAGAATACAAAGAGATATATCAGTATTAATTCACCAAAACAACGTTGCAGTTGCTTATGGTGGAAATCTACCGTCTAAATCCAGAATTTGAAGAGCTAGGACACAAGGGACTCAAGTAATAAGCCTAGGCACCTACCTTCGCCACCACTCATGACCAAAATAGGTTTGTATCGACTCTCAACATCTTTTGTTTCCTGTGAGCAAACAGGACTTGGAGGTCTTGCCCCTGCCATTGAATAAGCCTTAGCTGCTGGCAAACTTGCAGCAGAGCCCTGAACGGCTACAAAGAACTTCACTGAGTCTCGATGGCCATGGAAGGACAATTGAGCATGAACCTGCAAAAACAATAAGCAGTGATTAGAATGAAGAAATTTTTGAAGGTTTTTGACATCACTGTTTTGGCTTTTTCTCACTCTCCTTCGCAGAGGCTGCATTACATGCGCCGAATCCATTCCTCCATGTGATACAGTAATACAGCCTCTGAGAAGGAAAGTGCTCCTTTCCAGTGGGTGAAATGAGTCCGAAAATCTACACTTTGAAAAATCGCCCTAATCTATGTTTTCTTTGAACTTTTAAACTTGCCTTTTCTTAACTTGTATCAAAGGTCAAATTATCTTTAGCAATAATAAAATTATTCTCTCGTCTGCAAAAGACTTGAAAATGACAGATTGAAAGATCCTATTTTGAGCCAAAGGTTAAAACCTTACCATATCGAAATTTTAGAATTGATAATAGTTCTGTGTACATTTCTAGTATGCTTCAAAAACAGGCAGCTCACAAACTTTAGAATTTCATCAATTTAAAGCTATTACAAGAATAATCAACATCGATAAATTAATTTGATCTTCGATAAAATACCTTTAAAAAATCGACATTAGTGAATTTTCAAATTTCGGTCATTTTTCAAACTTCGAAACGTTGTTTCGTTCATGCTGTGTAAAACAGTTTGCCTAAAGAGATTAATGCTTTTTTAGGTACCAGTAGCTAACCATGACCCTTTGCGGACCTAAAATCGACTTTTGTATAATGTGGAAGTCGATTCTGGCCAAAGTTCTGTTTGTTTTGCCTTTCATTTGGCGTACAAAGGATCATGGTTAGCAATGGGTCTTTAATTACATGAATAAAGAATGATAATATGATCAAGTTGACTCTCCTATAAAAACCCTAAAATCACACATATCTAAAAAATACAATCTAAATCTAAATATGTTAAAGAAAACACGCACCATGGAACAATATGGCATAAATCCTGTCTTTTCTTTCTGAGGTGTACCCACACTGACTTGGTTTCCTTCGTGAGACGTACTAGCAGAGCTGTTAGCTGCACGTGTAGGCTTCGCTGCTACTAAAGGTATCGAGAGGATGACGCCATTGCCAGTCCCAACCCACAGTCGGTCGCTGCTAAGCATCAGAGCAGTAATACGAACGAATGAGTAACCATATTTCGCAGTACCTAAGGTAGAAAATCTCGGTAAATGATATGTTGAAGGCAATATACCACCATATGTATCATTATCATATAATATATTTAAATATAAAACACAATTAACTCAAGCCACAAGTTTATAGTGGCACATTGCATTAAAGAAAAATGGGAAAGGCAATGATACAACAAGAAGAAAAGGCAGCATTTTGGCTTATTATTTGCTGGCTGTAAAAAAGCACACGATTTTACAGGATTAGTAATAAATTGCGAAACCATTGGTTGCTACTTGAAAATCGTAAATTTACATTTGCAATCTATATACTCTTGAATTTTTAAATCAAGCAAATTTTGGACACTGACAACATGATTTATTTTGCTGATGAATCAGTGATAAACAAAAAGATTTGTTCTATTTGTTGAAAAACGGTCGAAATTCATTCTACAATGTGATACACACTTGAACAAAAAGAGTTACTTTTTCTGCCCTAGCATTGATCCGAAGGTATCTTTACATCTTCTCACATCTCTTAACAATAGATAGAAATAACCTATTACAAATCTAAATATTCTAAATAAACCAATATTTTTTAATTCATTGCATTCAACCGAAAATAACTTTATATATTAACTATACTACCGGGTGAGTCAGAAAAAACAATCCCCGTTTGAAAGGCCACTGCACCCTGGACATCAAAACAATAATGTTGACAAATACATTGGTTGACATATTCAAATAAAATTTAAAATTTACCTGACCGAAATCGGCCACTCCGCTCTGAAATTATGAGCGATTTTCTGGAGAAAGCCCCTTCAAGAAAAATTCAAAACAGGCCTAAAATCACGAGCAAATTTTCCAAGTATTTCTGCCTTACAGCAATGACTTGCACATGCTTTAGCACGTTATCTTCTTGGGAGGATAAAATCTCCTAGAATAAGGTTGTTATGTTCCCAGGGATGGCACTCCCATCCTCCCAAAGGGATAAAACATGCTAAAGCATGTATAAGTCATTGCTATTAAGGAAAAAATATGACGGAAATTTGGTCGTGATTTTATGCCGTTTTTAAGGTTTCTTGGAGGGGCTTTCTTGAGAAAATCCCTCATAATCTCAGAACGGAGTGGCCGATTTCAGTCAGGTAAAATTTAGAATTTATTTGAACATGTCCACTATTAAACAATATAATTACCAATATTATTGCCTCGATATCCAAGGAGCAGTGGCCTTTCTAACGGGGATTGTTTTTTCTGACTCACCCGGTACAATACACAGATAGTAGTGAGGTCAGTCTAGCAAGTTTGTATATAGGTGTACCGAATGAAGTAAAGACAGCAAGCACATTACTCCTATCGCTCATTCGTTCTTACGACACATGTAACCTGAATCTCATTGAAAACGGAGCGGGGATGGGTGGGAGGGAGGGAGCCTATCTTTACGAAAGCTTGCTATCGACCTGTGATTCTCCACGCCTTGCATAGCTTTTTATATTTGCCTACTAAGCACGCTTCTACGGAAAGCTTGCAACAGATCCTCTTAGGAAACTTAACAATGCTANCTGTCGTACACTGTCCTAAGAAATAATGTCTGGACATCCTTTTCAGGTAACAAATTTCTAAATTTCATTGAAATTGATAGCATATAATACCATGTTTCCACGTACTTTCCTGATTGAGCACCGAGCCACATGGTAGGTTGAGAACTAGTAACTTTTGGAGTCGATCCATCCACCGAATCCTCATCAGGGAATGATTCCTCTTCCGTTTGTACCCCTGTTAATATGCCACTTACGTCGCTCGTATCTGAAAAGAATATCAATAAGGCCTGGTTCAGATTTCCAGCAGGAGTCGACATATTCAAAGAGAAATGGGTCCTGCAAAGAACAATTAATCCAGAAACGTTAATCGAGTACGTTAGAAGCACAGCAATGGCTCGAAGTTTGAATTGCAGCAGGATTCTAGCTCGATCTAAATATGTGGCTTGGCAGAATAAACGATTGCGCTAAAGAAGGCATCAGGGAACTTTTAAATATTATCCTCTGCGTCTCGAAGAATTTCGATTGATTGAATTGGTGAATTTACCTTTTGATGTAAAGGATCGTGGTCAAAATTTCCTTGACGTCATCTTTAGCACAATCGGCTATTGACCAGGCCAAAAAGGCATTTGCTCGACATCCGGCACTGATTCAGACGACGCGCCAACGCTGAGCCAACGCTGAGCCAACGCTGATCAGGATCTACTGATTTTCTGTGGTCTGTATTTTTGCAGAGGTTTCAGTGATCATGATTTTGATCCACATTCTTGCGTTCTAGGTAAAATGATTTTTCAACGCATTCACGTTTATGGTGCATCTTGTACACAAAAGTGAAAAGCACAACTGGCAACTGTTGATAACAAGATAACGCTAAAAAATTCGGTGCAATATATTCGGTGTTTCTTATTTGTGAGAATTTCCGAAATTTTGGTGAAACTGATGTGATAATGTTTACAGTTTATAGCATACCAAAGATTTGATGCAACAAAAAAGCAAGCAAATGGGGAGGAGGGATGATAGCATTCATGCATTATCCCGAGGGCATAGACAGATGTAATAAAAGTGCTGAGACCGAAACTTCGGTGATTTTATATTTCAGATACTGAATAAAAATCACACAGAAAATGTTTGTTGTCTAAAGCAGTCTGTCTCCTCCAAGATTGGATAAAAATAACAAATGATTGTTTGTGTTGAAATAAAACATGAAGATAATTATCAGTTTCCATGAAAATGGAAAATAAAATTCAATTGCTGCCTATAGAATTTCCAGAAAATCTTTAAATGTTAGTAAATCAACCAAGGTATAGATCGTCTCTTGAGTACTTGAGTGAAGAGCCAAATATAAAACCAGCACAAACTAAAATGATTCTCATACCTGATTGATCTGATGATGGTATTTCTTGGCTACTGGCCTTGCGTCCAGGTGGTGTAGGCCGCATTTCCGAGCCTGAGCCATAACTGTAGCTTCGAGGACCAATTGGGGGACGATTTCTTTGTAATTNAAATGGAAAATAAAATTCAATTGCTGCCTATAGAATTTCCAGAAAATCTTTAAATGTTAGTAAATCAACCAAGGTATAGATCGTCTCTTGAGTACTTGAGTGAAGAGCCAAATATAAAACCAGCACAAACTAAAATGATTCTCATACCTGATTGATCTGATGATGGTATTTCTTGGCTACTGGCCTTGCGTCCAGGTGGTGTAGGCCGCATTTCCGAGCCTGAGCCATAACTGTAGCTTCGAGGACCAATTGGGGGACGATTTCTTTGTAATTTTTCTGTACTCTTTCGCGGCTGCTTGGTTGTTAAGTTGCCTTCAAACCCATCTTCAAGATCAAAGTCATTTTCACATACACCTGGGACAGCAGTCATGCACAATAAATGAGATGAACACACGATAAATTGATCCAGGGCGGTAGATGGACTATTGGCGTCTAATACGGTGATTTTACTGCATGAATGAGTACTAGTTCCAATCCATACTGTTGAAGGTGTCGTCTCTTTGCTGCCTTCTTTTTTCGCGCCATCGACACTGTCAGTTCTCTTCACACCATCAAGTGCGACTCCTGCACAACACCAAATCTAAAAACGAGATAAATTGTTAACGTTAGTCCGTGAGATCCACCAACAGAAAATAATGGCAAAAAATGGACCAACGTGAATTGGCCATCAATTTAAACAAACTACAGGTTACATGATAGTGGAAATGGGACTTCATTTCAATTTCTCATCAGTTATACACGGTGGCTAACTTAGATAAGGCAGGTCATTTCATTAAAATCGATCATACAGTTCTAAAGTATGATGATTTTCCTTGCAAGCTGTTTCTGGAAGAACTCTGAAAACATTAAAAACAGTCGGTCCAATTTTTAGCTTTAAAAAATATGAAAACAAGCAGGAATATTCCCTAGGGAGGAGAAAAAATACGGTGTCTCTCCTTTGCATGAAACATGAATGAATGGTTTATTTTTTGAAAAAAAATAATGCATGTTCACAATTCTAAAAAAACTAGGACGAATTTTTTCCTAGGTTAAAATCGCGACTGTACATTTCAACAAATGTCGAACAAATTGCTTGGGACACCTTGTGTGGCGGGGAGTGATTTCTTGCTGCGCTCAGTAATGCCCTACCCTGTTAGGTGATTCATAACTCGAATCAACATCGACACACCCAATTAAGTTTTGAATAATTCTGTGTTCTAGCCATCCTACTAACTTGAACTAAACACCTGCCCTTAGCAAATGTGAGTTTACATCTTAACAATATAATGGCTAAAGAGTGATCAGTGCATAAGATCAACCTCAGCGCAAAAGATCACTATAGAACCAGAAATCGTGGAGATCTGCAAATTCCCAAAGTTAAGTTAGAATATACAAAGCAAAGTTTCTACTTCTCTGGTGTCAAAAACTGGAATGATATACCTGACAACGTTCGAGAGAAAGAATCGATAGCTCGTTTTAAAACAGGTTTTAGAGAGTATATTTTGAACCTTTGAACGTGCAGGACCCAAACACCACCCCTTGGTAGAGCAGCAATTCATAGTAATTTTTTTTACTGAAACAAATATTGTTAATAGGTTGTTGATTTGTTAATTTTCCAAGCTGAAAGGAGTTTCGTGTATAAATATTGATCAAATGAAATGAAATCTGAAAGTCAAACAGATTTTTAGCAGATATTTTTCTGATGGTCAACAGCATAGGCTCAAACCTCGTTCCCAGGGTGTTCTTACGTCATACGCTAATCACGAAGCCGAGTGAACACCCTGGTACACATTGCACAAATTCGCCGAAAATAAGGGCGGATTAGCAGCCATTATGGATTTGCAGTTGGCTAGGTAACGCTAATTATTCAATCTCGATTCCAAACAACAAAGTAACATTGTAATGGTTGTTGCTTAGTGACTAGATTGCATTGTTGTTACTCGAATAAGTGGTAAGTTTTCGAGAAAAAATTTGTGTCATCTATTGTTTTAGAATAGCCAATCAAATTGCAGAACGCCATTCGTATCCCAGAGTAGAGGTAGAGCAACGAACTCATTCTGGGGACGAGATTGCATAGGCTCCAAATCTTTAAAAAGGTTGGTGTAAAATCCTATGACCTATTTCTTTGAATTGAATGGTTTGAAATGAACTTTAGCTACGTTGCTATAATTCTACTGTTGGATTTTTCAGAAATCTTGAATATTTTATTAAACTACGGCATAAATTAAATAATTCAATTCACTTGAGGATATGACTTCATCAAATTTCTGAATCGTAATCCAGAAGAGTGAAAGACTTGTGCTTGATACGATACTGTAGACATTCATAAACTATGTTTCTTCAAAACGATGGTTTCAATAAATTGCGATGGTTTCAATTTCTTTCAAAACATTCCTTGAATTCTTAAAAAAGAAGGAAAACCCTCTAATTGTGAAAATATTGAAAATTTCTGAAAAGTCCATCCTTCAGAAGCCTTTATAGGAAGCTTATTATTGAGAACTGAAAGGGAAAGAAATAGCAGTCAAAAATAAATATTTACAAACCTTCATAGCAGGGTCAGTGTTAAGTGGTCTGCAGTACACAGGAACTGGAACAGAAACAATGCCATCTTGGTCACTTGAGTAGTTTGCTGGCAAGCTCCATCCATACGCTTGTTTCCGACCCTCTGTGATTTAAAATAAATGACTAATGAACGTGATTTTGAATCA
>REGM01000115.1:200048-219675 GCA_004194415.1 Aurelia aurita | reverse complement strand
AGCGACAACTTGATCTTCAAGAGACCATGGTAAGAACTTTACATCATAAAATCAAAACTTCAAATAGAGAAATAAAAAAAACCAAAAGGTTCAAAAGTGCAAGAAAACCAACTACAGTTAAAATCAGTACAATACGAGTAATAAAGTACAGTTGCTTACCCTTCGATCGAAGGTGACGTTGATCCAACGACCGAGTTCGTTCTTCGATGTTGTGATGAAGATGGGCTCGGCCCATACCAAATATTAATTTGACCATCATTCGCTCGTCTTTGTGTTTGCTGTGTGGCACCAGTACTTGAACCAGCAAAGAGGTTGTTGAAACTATACGAAATGAAATCACATGGCCTTGATATAATATCCTTCAACATACAGAGTGTCCAAAATAAAGAGCACCCCGTCACTTAGATGGCGGCACACAATGGCGGAAACAATTGCATAAGTTTGCTCTTCAGCTGTTGAATAGACCCTCATAGAAAACCGTCGTTTCAAAAGAAGCAGTTGTCACCTCACCAATGGCGGACAGTTTGGCAAATATTGGGGGGGGGGAGGCTATTGTTTCGGATAAAATTAACTGTCTACTCCTATTGTTTTCAAACACAAAATCATTGTTTTCTTCAATATTGAGGGGGCGGCCGCACCTCCTCACCCCATCCCCCTCGCCCCCCACCACTGGCCTCAACTTGAGAATGGCAAGTTTATCCCTCTTGCATGCGTATACAACAGCAACGCAAGAATTTTTTTCAACACACAACTTGGTTTTAATAGATCCTTTGTCTCCGATTGATTCCCTGTTGGACTTGAAGCCTTTGCCTCGGACATAAATCTTTTGAGAAAAGGTTTGAAATTTGGTTCATTCATTAAAAATCAGTTGGAAACTGACCGAGCTCTGATCTTTCGAAGTTTGAATTCACTTCATGACTGAAATCAAGGAGATTAAGAATCGATAAATGCTTTGAATCTATAAACGGTTTCGCGAATGAAAAGAATTGTCAATCAGTGATCAACAGACGAAAGAGGGAAATTATTTGATGTAAACTCTATCAATCGGAACTGCAAATCACTTTGCCATATGGGAGACCTGAATCTTCTGTTTTACGAAACTTACTCTTTTTGACGCACTTTACATGACGCATCCGCTAACTATTTTTTTATCGGCAAAAACGTTTTGCAGAATAAAAGATGTGCTTTCGACAGCATCCTGTCGATAGTAGGCGCCAAACATAGATCTGAAAATTGCTACAGTTATAAAAAAATAAAAACAGAACAAAGTGACTGGAGATAATATGCTTACAATTTCCAGACAGAAGAACGTTTCTTTTGCTGCAATGCTGCCAGGTGATTCTCCTTTGAAGCTCTAAAATTAGGGACGGAGAAGGTGCATTAGTAATAATATCTAGCTAGTTTGTACTGTCTGTGGTGTTGTATTCAAGGAACAAAAATGAAATCATTTAGGATTTGAGATGTGAAAAACAGTGCTTCCAAAAAGGTTTTTGGCGTGCTTTCCAGCCTTTATGAAAGTTCCAAATTCAGAAGTTACTATTGTGTATAATATCCAAGGGGGAAAGGATTTCTTTTAGCTCATAGGGATTTCTTTACATGCAATGGGTATTCAATGATGCAAGAAAGTGCACTCTGTACTCAGTAGAAATTTTTCGTTAATTCGCCGCTCTGCGGCCTTAAGCGGCCTTAGGGGAACAATAGAATTGGCCTAATACTCTGCACACTTTCTTCGATTTGAACTTGAAAAATGCACTAAATCCTCCAAAATTTCACACAGAAAGGTTCCATAAGCATTTATTAACTAAAAACATAAACTTTTGCTTGAAAAAATTTCTAAATTTTAAATAAAACAAACTTTCCGAATCGCACGCGGCGATTTCCTATACGCCGCCGTTGAAAATTTTGATTTGTTTGCCCCACTTGCAATATGGCGTCGCGAACCCCGAAATGGTGTATACTCTAGACCAGTCTCCTGATCTTTTGTGTTGGAGGTTTTTCTCGTAGTTATTTTCTTGGTTTCTGGTAGCTATATCCGTACATATCTGGTACACTCGACATTCTATTTCCAACTACAGTCGACGGCAGAAGATATTTGTGACCAATGTCTTTTGCCGTTATACTGCACCATTCAATTGCAAACTTTATCACAGCAAAAAAGATACATCTTTTCTTCCGGCAACAAAATACACGATTCGATGCTGTTTGCGGAGATTTTGGATTTCAAAATTTATGCTGAAAACAAGCACCGACGAAAAAGAAATGATGAAGGAACAGTGTTTGTTTCTCAACCTTGGATTGCGTTCACCCAATACCGGCAAAGTTTGAAAACGGCAAAAAACTGTTACGGATAGGTTCACAAGAAAACGGAGCAACGTTCACAAGAAAACGGCACATTTTTGCCTACACAATTTGAAAACAGTCGAATTTGAAAACGGAACCCTAACCGGGACAATTTGAAAACAGTGTCATTTGAACACTCGAAAATGATGAAAACAGAACATTGTTAACGCTTTCAAAACGAGGCTGATTAATTCTTTAGTCCTAGATAAATTTCTTTCTCGTCAAAATCCAGCCTCTTTGTCGCAGAGATCGCAAAGAGATTGGCACCATCGCATTTTCTATCGTTTTCAAATTGTGCCGGTATCGTGTGAACACTAGATAAAATCTTGATACGGTCACATTTTGTGTCGTTTCAAATTGTGCCGGTATCGTGTGAACGTAGTCTTAGTGTCAGTTATAAATCGAATCTGTTTGATTAACAAAAATTTAAGACCAATACCTTATCATTTCAGTCCATCGGACAGCCTCCTGTAATTCCATCAATCTCTCTTTATATTGATTCCTCTCCATTAGAACTCTTGCCATTTCAACCCGAGTGAACCGCTTCCTGTTGGCTGATGACACACGTTCCTGTTGCAATTAATTACAACATGGTCAATAGAAATTCAATTCAAATGCACACTGTCGTGGAAGTGATTGGGTAAATAAATTGACCTAACAGGATTGAATCAGGCAAGTTTCATTTATTTTGATGTGTGTCGAAACTTTATGGAGATGATAACGGTCTTAAGCCTCGGTCAAACGATCCAACATTTCACCCAACATTTCACCCAATTGGATGAAATGTTGGGTCGTTTGACCACCATGTTGGGTCACCCAACATCGTCCTCTTTGATGTTGGATGAAATGTTGGGCGAAATGTTGGATTGTTTGACCGGAGCTTTACTCTTTCTATTCGGGGAAGAAATTGTGATTCAAAGGTGAAAAGGCTTGTAAACTGCTCAGGCAACAATGCCAGGCTTCGTATGCCGTTAAGCTAAAGGTAACGCACAAACAAAACAATTTTTTAAACAATTTGAAGTTGGCCAGTGCATGAAATGCAAACTCTCGTGACATTCATATGATTCGGTACTCTAAAACTGAATAAATTCCACTGACTACAAACGACGCGGAAAATGAGCGAGAATGCAGGAAAATTCGGAATTTAAGCCCCCCTACCTCATTGCATCATTTCCCATGAAAATACAACTCTTTCCAGCTTCATTTTTTGGCTTTAAACTATTGACTTACTAAAGTTTAGTCTTTCGTCAGTAGCAAAATGAATCTTCCTATCAGGGCTGTCAAAGAAGTTTGACAGACCTGGTATGTTCAAGAATTTCCTTATACCAGATTTGCTAGATAGCATCGTTTTATGTCATTTCTGCTTCAAATTTTGATTGACATCTGCCCTGATTATTCTTTCAACATTTTAGATTTAAGCATGTTTGATGTGTTGTTTACTCTTCATGACGGTAACAGTGTTTGCATTGCTTCTGCGAAATACTTGCCTCGCCATTCTTGCTTTTCATTGTGATGACAGCCTTTTCGAGTTCATGCTTTGTTCTGTGAAGCAAAGGATTGAGTAAAGTATAACATAATGAAGCAACATGCAGTTTAATTGATTACTTTGTGCTTTTTTAATTAATCTACGAAGTCCGCTGCAATGGCTATGTGCCTAGATGTTGCAAATAGAAATGTTGATATATTGGTAAGGGGGGGGGGGGGGGGGTGATCTACTGAGATAGCTCCTCCTTATGAAATTCCCTACATACCAACTTTGCATATTTTTCGTTGGAAAAAATTGTTTTGCTAACTTCACCATTTCATCTACCGATATTTTGCCTCTTTTTTGTAATTTTGTTCGTTGTTGATTTTATTGTCTTTGGTTTTATTGAGATTTGCATGTTTAGATAATTTTAAAGTGAGAAATGCAAAGATTGCATAATGTTTCGATTGTTTCCTAGCCACCTCGGACCGGACACTATCTAACCATCCTGTCCTTTATATCAAAAGGTCGAAGTCTAGTATAAGCGTGAAGATTAAAAAGCTCTGTTGACAAGAACCATGTAACTACAGAGTGTGCCAGAAACTTATCAATATTTTACACGCCACGATAAATCAAAGACAGGGATGATTTTAAAGTTTGAAGCAATAATCTAATAATCTATAGCAAACACCTTAAATTATCATTTTTCTAATCAACTTTTCGGTTGGCTACTTATCGACTTGTAAGATAATTTGTGAAAATCTTTAGTCAGCCTTGAAATAACCTAAAATAGCAAAATCATACTTTTTCACTTCATGCTCCAGCTCAGTAACACGTATTTTCAATCTTCCTTTGGTGGTTGCATAGTCATTCACCTGTTCATCTATCAGCTCCTTCTCTCTGCAAATGAGAACGTCCATATTAGGCCTATTCATATGAGGAAAAACACCTCACCTACCAGATCCGGGGCTGAAAGGCGAGGTAAATATCAGCCACTGTTTATGTGGCATTTTCACCTCACCAGTCAGCCCCGGGCTGATTTGCGAAGTTGTGAAAAGTCTTTCTTCCGTGAAATCAGAACGAAGCAACCAATAAGAATGAAGGAATAACCAATTCGTCTCATCATACCGATGGTGTTTCGTTTATATTGAAAAAATTCACCTCACCTAGGTGGAATTCCACCTTTGGTGATGTGAGATCTCACTATACCGGTGGTGTTGCATTCCTCGTATAAACACGAAATGAAACTACAAAGGATTCTATGGGAATGTGGAATCTCGCCCGCCAGCCCTGGGTCTTTTAAGCCCTGCCAACCCAATTTTTAAACGCTAGCAAAAATCTGTTTCCAATACATTGAAGCTTTTGGTCATACCGGGTGAGTCAAATAGTTAAACGTTTGCAAGACTGTAGTTTGCTAGCTATTTATCAGATTCCTTAAAACTGATTATCATTGTGTGGATAACATGTTACATCTACCTGCCATCTGATGCGAAACAGACTTGGTATCTAATCACTTGTAGTACCGGGTGACCCAAAAAAAAACTTCATGAGCGAGATCGCACTTAGGTGCTTAAAATCAAAAGCCATTGTCACATGCTTTGTATTCACCAAGCAACATCTCAAAAGGTAGCAGGGCTTTAAAACTAAATGCTGACAGAAACGTTTTGCTGATAACGTTTGGCCTCAGCAAGCAAGATGCGATTTAGCTCGTGAAGTTTTTTTAGGTCACCCAGTATTTACGTGTAGTTGTATGTAGTCTTACGTTTTATGTAATGGCCATGGGGTAGTCACAGTATTTCACTCCCCGTGGTATCGTCATTGTAGTATTGCAACGTAGTTTGTAAGTAATGGAATTAGTAATATGTCCTGAACATTTTTAATGGAATACAAAAACTTTACTAAGAGATCTATTTTGTGTTACATACCTGGTGATTTCTTCTATTCTTTGAAGAAGATCATTTTTCTGGGTTTGAAGCTTCGTCCTGGAAAGAAACCAAAAGAGTTGGTAGAAGGAAGATAACTAACGAGATATAAAAATATCTACATAAATGCGAGAGATGAACACTGAAAGACAATTTAGAAATCGAAAAATAGACTGGCTCGCAGAATTCAAGTCAAGGCTGCAAGGCAGACATCTTAGGAAAATAAAATCGTCATTTTATGCCAGTTTGAAGTTCTCTAGAAGGGAAATTATTGAGAAAATTCTTCTCAACTTCTAACAGAGTCGTCAAGCACAGTCAACTAAGTTTTTGAAATCTAATAGACAATAACGCTAAAGATGGCGGCCACGCACAGCATGCTAGTAAAAAGCTCCCTGATAACCATCTAACGACATAAAATTTTGGTCTGCCGTTTCGACTAGCCAGCTGTGTCAAAATCTGGTACAATAAATCAATGTAAACAAATAGGACAATTTTGTAATTCGAAAGCGAATCTTTCATTAAAACTTCAATTCGAATCAAAACTTTACTTTCCTGGTTTGGAAAGGTTTCCTTTCGAACCATGTTGCATTCGAATTCAAGATCGATTTGAATTCGAGGTAGCTAGTCGAAACGGGAGACCAAAACTTTTATGTCGCTAGGTGGTCGTCAGGGAGCTTTTTATCGGCATGCTTTGCAGCAAAACACAACCGAGTCTTAGGCGCCACCATCTTTAGCGTTATTATCTATTGAGCATGGCCGCTATTGAACAAGATATCCGCCAATGTTATTGCTTTGATATCCAAGAAACAGTTGCCATTCAAACGGCAACTGTTTTTTTTTACTCACCCGGTAGATCATCGATGATTAAAGGCTGAAAGATTTCGGCCATTTTCCAGCTGTTCACGAAGCAAGAGAATTTGTAAAAGGTAATTTAAAAATCGAAATTTTACGAAAATTTGTTATCTAGCTTTTAAATGAAACAATTTCATAGAAAATCGAGTCAATGATTTTCAATGCCGTAATCTTTTAAAAACGGGAATTTTTCATGATTCATTTCGTATGGGTTTCTGAAGTTCTCAACGCAAATACTGAGGTAAAGAATCAAAACAAAATTGTTAAATTACTTGGAGGCGAGAAGATCCTTGTTCTCCTGAATGATTTCTTCGAATTCTTTTGTTGATGATACAAAACCAGCAGCGGGGGCATTTTCAAGCAAACTTGCGTCTTCATTCGAAAGCTCTGCAAATAGTGACATGTCATTTATGCTGCTTGCTCCGGCTTCAAATCCCTCTGCGATTGGAGCCGCCATTATCCGGTCGTCTTGTAACTGACCTAATCTTGAACTATCTAATGAAAGCTGCGATGCCCTCATCTGTTCAATAGATAAATGTTTTAAGTTCGGGTTAGTTACACGCGCACTAATATTTGTAAGTGAATGATGAATGCCTGGTGTCTGATTCAACTCTTGTGTCGATTCCAGAATGAGTTTCGCTTCTGCACTTATCGCTTGAGGGACATTCCCGTCTTTATATAAACCTTCCGCTTCATGATCAGTTCTGCTATCATCCAACACCAGACTGGGTGCTAATGATCTTTTAGAATGGAAGTCTTTCATACTTTTACCATTGTCTTTTATTGGTGTGCTTGCATGCATTTCGGAATCAGCTCTGGAAGCAGAAGCTTCAAACAAATCATCCTGTACGATGGCCATTGCTTGGGAAAGATTGGTAGTTCGCAGTAGCTCACCTGACTTGTTCGACAATTCTGTATAAAAAAGAAAATTTAATTTAATCAATCTTAAATTGAACATAAACCATTAAATATACGATGTTCTAGAAAATTTTCCCACTTCTCTGATCCTAAATTAATGTCTCTACAATGACAAAAACTCCCCTCCATGCAGGTAGCCTCCACAATGAGTCGATGTATTAAATCATTGCTGCGAAAGGGATAGGAATGCTTACAAACTCCTCAAGCCCTATTGCAGTCTAGAAATATGGAAAGTTCGTACTAATGGAACTTTGGTTGCTAGCGAAGTCCCTTCCAAAATGTCTACAAACTTCCATTGTGAACGATTAAGGCAAATAAGAGTGGTTTTCTGGAATATCAGGTAGAAATAGAACTAGCTTTGTAGGATACTAAGTATTTCACAGAGTATCTCTAATTATTTTACTGAGGCTATATTAACTAACAAATGACGACCATCAAAAGCCTTGTTATACAACCTTTCCTATCGGTGCGAATTCGAAATCGCGATTCATTTTATTGCGGTAATCTTAATTGATGTGATTTACCTGCATACGAAATTATGGTATGGCATAACAATTTAAAACATTTATCATGTTTAGGTGTATCATGAAAGTTTGGTCGTTAATCCACTCCATATTCCATCGATAATACAAATGAAAAGTATCAATATAACAGTCTTATTTTCTGTTTAGNCATTCATAAGACGCTTCACCTCACTGTTTAGCCACGGTGCTGGCTTCCCCCTTACTTTCTTTGATATTTTCGGGGCATGACTATTAAATATATTACCAAGGATGCTTTTCATCATTGACCAAGCCTCGTTCACATTCACTTGGTTGTAAAATGGGGCCCAGTCCACTTTTCGTAAATCAGATTTCATGTTTTCTGGGTTATAATTTTTGTAATTTCGACAAGTAATAACCCTTTGCCTAAAAGAGCTGTTATTTATTTTACGAACGCAGCCAGGCATGTCATGATCTGCAATACTGGTGGGTATGACGTCATGTTTTGCGATGTTCGAAGGATTGTTTGTAAGGATGACATCAATTAATGTTTCTGTCGTTTCTGATATCCTCGTGGGCTTTGTTATAACTTGTTTCAAGCCAAACACACTGAAGATGGATTTCAGCTCTTTGTTGTCTTTTTCATTTAGAAAGTTTACATTTGCATCGCCAAGAATCATAGTTTCTTTGCACTCTTCTGTCGTACTAATGGAACTTTGGTTGCTAGCGAAGTCCCTTCCAAAATGTCTACGAACTTCCATTGTGAACGAATAAGGCAAATAAGAGTGGTTTTCTGGAATATCAGGTAGAAATAGAACTAGCTTTGTAGGATACTAAGTATTTTACAGAGTATCTCTAATTATTTTACTGAGGCTATATTAACTAACAAATGACGACCATCAAAAGCCTTGTTATACAACCTTTCCTATCGGTGCGAATTCGAAATCGCGATTCATTTTATTGCGGTAATCTTAATTGATGTGATTTACCTGCATACGAAATTATGGTATGGCATAACAATTTAAAACATTTATCATGTTTAGGTGTATCATGAAAGTTTGGTCGTTAAATCCACTCCATATTCCATCGATAATACAAATGAAAAGTATCAATATAACAGTCTTATTTTCTGTTTAGAAAAGTTAAAAATGCCAACCAGTTGTTTCAGCCTGGCGCCCTGACTCGTCTTCAAATGATAAATCATTCCCTCCTTTCAGGTTAGATAGAAACATCAATTAAAGTAGCCTCTTTTCAAGACATGTTTTGTCATTTCTTGCCATTAACGATAGTTGTTGGGCAGAGACGATAACATCTTTGTCTGCTAGTGACTTTCTGCGAGCAAACATTGATTGGTAACCAATTGCGATTTGCTTGGCAGCGAACTGTTTGTCCGTTGGCAAGATCGCAAAACATTGCTTGGCAAGCAAATCTGAAGTGTTTGGCAAACAATGTTTGCACGTTTAAAGACCTTATAAGAAAAGACCTTATAAGAAACGAGACTGCGGTAGCATAGGTTCCAAATCTTTAAAAAGGCCGGTGTAAAATGCTGTGACCTATTTCTTTGAATGGAATGGCTTGAAAGAAACTGTTGCTACTTTGTAATAATTCTACCATTGGACTTTTCAGAAATCTTCAATATTTTCAGAATTAGAGTGCTTTTCTTCTTTGTTAAGAATTCAAGAAAAATTTTGAAAAAAATTTAAAACCATCGTAATTTCTAAACTTTTTGAGGAAACATCGAATAATTTTCCAGAAACACATAGTTTATGAACGTCTACAATNGATCTACAGAAACAAATGTTAAAATGACCCTACTAGAAACAACAACGGGGCAGAAATCGTTCTCGTAGCGTGGCGATAGACTCTGGAATGAGCTAAATAGAGAAACCAAACTGTCAGCATCAATAGAACTTTCAAGAAAAGCCTTTGATTTCAATTTTCTTTTTACGTTTCTTTTAGTTATTGATTAATTTACGTGTATTAAAGAATATTGTAATTAGGTTAGATTTTTTAGCAGGTCAGCATGTAAAACAGTATAATATTTCCTGATAGCTTATAAACCTGGATAAATATTATAAAAAGAAAAATGAATGAAATGTTTGGTCAGGGCTTAAAGAACGCGTCCAATAATATAGGCCTACTTTTTATTTAGAGAAACTTTAAAATGCTAACCAGCAGATCCAGCCTGGCGCCCTGACTCGTCCTCAAATGACAAATCATTCCGTCCTTTCATGTTAGAAACATCCATTAAATGAGAAGACATGTCTCTTTTTCCAGACATTTCTTTTTCACTTCTCGTTATTAACGATGGTTGTTGGGGAGAAACGATGCCATCTTTGTCTTCTGGCAACTTCCCAGCTTCCTTCCTGAAAACATAGTGAAAGATAAGTTCCTAAGCACTAATGTAGGGAATTATAATGGAATGATTTTTATCTTTGGCTTTATCAGAAATCAGAAAGAAAAATTGGACCGTTAATCAGAAAACCAATGGAGGGAAAATAGTCAATAACAAATTCTGGGGATCAATTTTGACAATAGGTACTTATGAAAAAAATAATTGAATCAAGTTTTGTCGATTCTTAACGAACTCAGAAAGTCAAAACTTTTATGCAAGTAGGACGAAGATAAAAGGACATGCCTTTTTAACAGTAAATATTAAAAAATGGCGTTTCTATCTCTCCAAATTGACTCATATAAAGGGCAAGATTTTTGCGTTAGCAAGGATAACAGTTTATTCGAAACTATGGGGTGAGTCAGAAAATGTATCCACTGTTTGAAAAGTAGCATATAAAAAGTTATGTAACCAATTTGTAACATTTTAATTCCATCATCTTATTAAGGCTTCAACTCAATTTTGAGATTTCCTTGTAATTCTAGGTCAATTATTTTCTTCCGAAACCAGGATATACCCAAAAGTCCTATTTCTCAATTTGCCCCAAAACATCCTACAAAGGGGCTGTTCACTATCATGTAGATTTGGAATTTTTGGTGCTCATCAATGATGATGAGGGAGTATGACTGAATTTCAAATGTTTTCCATATCATCAGAAAGCAACGACTGAGCATAAAAAAATTATTTTGCCATTTTAATCGTTTGAAAAGTGGATTAAATGGAGCCACTCACTTATAGTTTTAGCCAACGCCCATGGAAGCTAGTTTTCGGAAATTCTTCATTTGAGACTAAGATTGTGCATTGTAAATTATGAATAAATTCTCAAAATTAAGCTGAACCGTCGCCTGGACAACGGAGTTGTAATTTTCTAAGTCGATTGTTTAGTTTTTATCGTACAATCTTTCAAATACTGGATACATTTTTCTAACTCAGCCGGTTTATACTGAGAACTAAAGAAAACCAGCATCAGTAACGCATCATCTACAATTTTGGTAACTTCTCAAGATGGCTCGCTAATACGGGCACTGCTCTTATATCCGCGTATATGCGGTAATATAGCAAAGATAAGCTTCTATGAAAAAAATACGATGTCCACCATAACGAATGGCCAGAAAAGCGGCCTCTCGTGGTTCATTTAATCATTTTGCTCCTGCAAAGAACTTAAACCATTGGAACTACTTAAAAGTCGTTTGCTACGGAACTCCCTTGATGATTAGTCTCACGTTTGTTATATCTGCATAACTCATTTATTGTGCAGCTTTTAATTGTTTTTGCCTTGTTCCAAATTTTATTAAGTCTATCGTTGACCTATTCGTAGACCTTCAAGAATATTCTTAGGCTAAAACACTAAAGCTCTGGTTTGGAGGTAGAGGCAAACTTGAATGTTAAAGATTAATATTTCACGTCTCAAAGCACCAATATTAACAAACAACGTATTCATGTTCAAGTTCACTACCGAGGAAGTTTTAAAACCATTTTCAGACTGATTCAACCTAAATTCTCATCGCTAGGCCCGACCAAATCTGTTTACTTTTTTGTGACACCAGGTCGAATCCACGTGCAAGAGATTTATTTGTGTAGGAGAAAAGTCCTTGCAAATTGATTACAATGAAATCTTAAACGATCAAACTCTGGTAAAACCAGTAAAACCTATGATAAAACGAAAAACCCTTAAAAAGGTAATGATATAGAATCCACTTGCAAGAGATTTATCTGTATAGGACAAGAGTCCTTTGCAAGTTGATTATAATACTATCTTAGATGATCACTATCTGATGTCTTTTTCGATAAAAACGAAATTTGATTCATCCGGGAAATCCGTATCAAGTTCATCTTCTTCATTTTATTGCCGCTCATCACGTGGCAAAACGATTACCAATGTTTGCATGACAATAATAGTTCAAAATAATCAGATCTCAGCGAATACCGGATGAGTCATAAAGTTCTGCCTTTAAACGATTGTAGGAGCTAATCAAATTGACCGATTTCAAAGATACTCTAGTCTATCGAAAAAGTCCCATTTAGAGTTAGTGTCCAAGTTCTGGTGTTCAATTTATCATAGGAAATTACGTTGCACTAAATTAAAGCGATTTTTAAAATTTGTGTTGAATTAAGTCGAGTATATTATGTTTGACGTTTATTTTTTGTAACTTAATTAAGTGACGCGTTAATTTCGACGTTGATTTTGGACGTTGATTTCTTTCATTTGATAACCTTGCATAATATTTCGATGTCACAGTTAGTAGTATCAGTAGTACCTCTCTGGACCTCACCAAGATACAACTGACTGTGACCATGAAATATTATACAATTTCAGCAAAATCAACGTCGTTTTATTAAACGCGTAACTTAATTACGGTTCACAAAATCAACCCTAAACAAATATAAACGACATAAATTTTTAAAAGTCGCGTTAATTTCGTGCATCCTTAATTTTCTATAATAAGGTAAGCGGTGTCTTATAGAAAATGAGTGTAGAAGCACTAGGCCATGCAATCAACGCCTCTGTATTCCTTAAATATCTGCCTAGGTTAATTAAGATCAGGATATTCGTAGCATGCGCGTGCTAGATATTCAACTGTTATTGACAGTGCGTATTGTTAATCGTCCTCCTCTAGATCTTTTCGTTCTATATTTGAAAATATTTTTGATTAAAAAACTTATTTTTAATCGCTGTTCGAGGTTATACTGCGTTACAGACCATAACGAGGGGGAGTTATGTTCTGTGTGATGGACTCACTTTTTTTGCCCCAACGACTTCAGCCTAAATTAAACAAACAAAGAGCTAGACAAGCCAATATCAATATTTGAATAACAGATTTCACAAGATCTCTGTGAAACTGGGACAACAAAAGTGAGTCCATCACACAGGCCACAACTCCCCCTCGTTATGGTCTGTGACGCAGGCGATGTTCGAGGGTGTTAACTTTCGAAATAAGGAATAAGAATTGTCTTCAACTTCTTAAATACAATAGACGATTGCGCTAAAGATGGCGTCGTGGAAGTTTTTACCATGACCCTTTGAGTTCCATGATAAATCGACCAATCAAATCAATCAAAATTCTTACAGACGCAAAGGATCATGGTAACAAATTTGTTGACGCCATCTTTAGTGCAATCGTCTATTCTCAACACACGTTTATTCAGGACTCTAGGTTACATCAGCAGGAGTAGTACACATCGTACCAATACGCATCTCCTTAGCTTTGCGTGGAATTTCAATTCGCTTTCATTAAGTTAGCCAGCATTTATAACTTGTTCAATGGTTTACTAATTTGCTCAAGATAGAAAAGTTTAAAGGCAGGAATTAATAAAACAATAATTTCAAATCAACATACCTTGAAGTAGATGATGCATCTTGGATACCAAAAGTAAGTCGACGGTATTGCTCCATCCGTTCCATATATATCTGAATCATCTATTCAAGAAAGGATTAATCATGAGCTTCTGATGAAGCGAAAGCGAAATGCGAAAGCAAGCATTCTACCGGGCGTCTAAAAGTACCCTCTTTCGACTGGAAAAGGAACAAAACGATAAGATATCGCGATTTTCCGAGTGCATCANTTTATAACTTGTTCAATGGTTTACTAATTTGCTCAAGATAGAAAAGTTTAAAGGCAGGAATTAATAAAACAATAATTTCAAATCAACATACCTTGAAGTAGATGATGCATCTTGGATACCAAAAGTAAGTCGACGGTATTGCTCCATCCGTTCCATATATATCTGAATCATCTATTCAAGAAAGGATTAATCATGAGCTTCTGATGAAGCGAAAGCGAAATGCGAAAGCAAGCATTCTACCGGGCGTCTAAAAGTACCCTCTTTCGACTGGAAAAGGAACAAAACGATAAGATATCGGGATTTTCCGAGTGCATCACTAAATTTTTCAATCTTCAACTTAAATGTATGCGCCTTGCATTTATGAATCGTCCACCAAACACCGGAGATACAAACTCACTAAGTCAAAATCTAGCATGCACCTGAAACCAGAGGTTTTGAAAAAGGGCCTAGCCATGATTTGATAGCATGGGCATTTTGCAAAGGAGTTTTAAACTGTTATTTTTAGTTTTGCTTTTGAAAAGAATTATAGACGATTTGCCACAACCCTAGTCAAACAAATAGAAGAAAAATGTGGTAAGAATAATAAACTTGTGCCACATCTCCAAAATAAGCGTGCATGTGCTCCTTTTTCCTATTCTTTGATACATAGAACTTGTCAATGTCAAAATACAGCAATATAACAGTATGTTGAACGACACACGGTCACACAGTGATATGATGTATCATGTGACAACTGCATGAGGTAGTGATTGGTTCACTTTCCTGAAACAATGCTAATCTATAGTTTGGGACCTTGTTTTGCCCAAGTGTTTCGTATCTGGTGGTTTTCTTACGGAATCAGCTACCAGATCCAAAACGCTGTTACAGTGATGCATGCAAAAAGGAAATGCGGTCACATATCAGTGTAATTAACCTGTTGTTTTGACAGCACTTAGTGTGACAACAGCCATTGTTTATTCTTTTATTTTCAAACAGTTGTTTAATTGTTTAATTCTTAAAACAAAGTTTAAACAATTGCATAAAAAGCGTACATAAAAAGAATACATATGAAACTTCATACCTCAGTATGCCTTGCATGCAATGCTGCATAATCTTTCTTGCTCTCAGCAAATCTCTCATCTAATCGTTCAACTAGGAAATGAGCAGGAAATTTATAATTCATTAAAAATTTTGCCTGCCTAAAGCCTCAACAGTCCTCCACAAAAGTCATGGAGGTTTGTTGAGACTGCACACAGGCTATTAAAAACTGATACATATGCCTACTAACAATTCTCCACAAGACATTCGCTAATCTAAAACTATACCTGAAGTGATAAATTCCTTCTTGCATACTGTACATTAAAACAATTTTCTCGTCAAAGACTTCTCGCAAATCCTTGAGAATTTTTGTTTACAAAATATTTTTAAGGCTTTCATACCACTCAAGATTTCTTGTCAGGATATGGGGAATTCTTACGAATATTTTGAGAATTCTTGGATGCTAACTTATNTGACAACAGCCATTGTTTATTCTTTTATTTTCAAACAGTTGTTTAATTGTTTAATTCTTAAAACAAAGTTTAAACAATTGCATAAAAAGCGTACATAAAAAGAATACATATGAAACTTCATACCTCAGTATGCCTTGCATGCAATGCTGCATAATCTTTCTTGCTCTCAGCAAATCTCTCATCTAATCGTTCAACTAGGAAAGGAGCAGGAAATTTATAATTCATTAAAAATTTTGCCTGCCTAAAGCCTCAGCAGTCCTCCACAAAAGTCATGGAGGTTTGCTGAGACTGCGCACAGGCTATTAAAAACTGATACATATGCCTACTAACAATTCTCCACAAGACATTCGCTAATCTAAAACTATACATACCTGAAGTGATAAATTCCTTCTTGCATACATTAAAACACTTTTCTCGTCAAAGACTTCTTGCAAATCCTTGAGAATTTTTGTCTACAAATTATTTTTAAGGCTTTCATACCACTCAATATTTCTTGTCAGGATATGGGGAATTCTTACAAATATTTTGAAAATTCTTGGATGTTAACGTACGCAAGGCCTGTACTGTAATTGAGTCTGGGGCCCCCTGTCATGATGAGGATCTGTTGAAGTGGAGCTTGAACTGCTATCCTTAAAATTACTCTGACTGTAAAGTCAGTGGGTTACAAGAACCACAACTGCACCACAACACCATCAACATAAATTGGCAGATTCATCACATCTTCCTTCACTTGGCCAGAAAGTCAACAAGCCAAACTAGTAAAGCAAAAAAGATACAAGGATCTTACTTTGATCATGATATGACTTTACTTTGCTTTCGTTTTGCTTGACTTGCAGTTCTAAGGCCTCAATACCAGCTTGAAGGTTTCTCTTTTCTTGATCTTGGGCATCTTCATATTCCAGATATTTCTATAAAAGGAAGGTGATGGATGTTTCTATTTATTAGTCTGTTTGAAAGTCTTGAGACATGGAGTAATTTCTGCAATAAACTGAAAAATTCACCTCGCTTAATGACCTCAAATTGGCACAAAATCAATGTTCAGAATGCTTTTGCTCTCCCCAATTGACTGAAACTAAATTAGTGAGGCTTTTTGCTTTTTAAGTAAACAAGAGTGGTTGTGTTTTTAAGCGAAATTAAGTCTCTAGAATGTCAAAAAATCAACTGTAAAGTTGCTTGTTCCCAGGCCTTGCAAGGAGAGGTGCCCGAGCTCGATCAAGCTCCCCCACACACACACCTGGAAATTCTAAGAGCTCAATAAAATGAGCGCCAAGGTTTATAACCTTATTAATACAGCGAGTGTGCAAACTTCACTCCAAAGATTCTGATTATATTTGGCACTAGGTTTTTGTCATTTCTGGTTGCCTTTTGTGCTGTGTCATATATTAACAATAATTTCTTAATGTTCAAGGATTAATTTTTCACAGGTGCTCAAACAAGCACTTGGGATTTCTAAGTTACTTGAATAGTCAAACGCCTGCATTTTCCTTCCTCGCAAGGCCTGCTTGTTTCTGCACTTTAAAAGTTTTATCTTTACTAGTTTATCTTTACTTTAAAGTTTTATCTTTACTAATTTATGGCTAGTAGGTTAAAACTGGTAAAAGCTATATCAACTTTGGTACTATTGTGGTTCTTAGTTGAACCGTTGATTTGAAATGGTAAAGTCTCCTTTCCTCAAAAATGTCATTCAGATGCATGTTGCACATTTTCATATTCTTTAACAAGGGTTGCATTATAAAATTTTATGAGGGTGTTGAAGTGGAAGTGAACAAGTGTCTTCTTCCACCAAGTCACATGAAATGACAAGATGGTTTTTCCCTTCACTTAATATAACTATTGAGTGAACTACAGTACAACTTTAAGTAACACCTGATATCTGGCACTATTTCTCATGTTGTTTACTGAACAGGTCTTGTTTTAAAGGCAATAAATACGCATTTTGCTGGCAATCTTATTTCATTTTAAATGTTCTCAGTTGTTATTTTCAATGTATATGTGATAGTATCATACTACTTTGATAACTGTCAACAGAACTGGATTAAAATCGAGCCACCCTTAAAAGTCAAAAAGGTTCTGTCATATCTTGGTCATATATACAATTCTTTGTACATCAGGCATTCTGTTCTTTGTATTCTACTACAATCTAAATGGTTTAGCAATCAAAAGTTCTCAACCCAGGGTGATCCCTTCTACGTAATTCCTTTCTTTGGGTACATATGAATATTCCAGGAAATTCAAAATTAATGTATTCCAAATAACCTCAAGATTACTATAGTCTTTTAGTCTTTTAATCTTTTACCTAATGGTTATCTGCATAAATAACCGAGATCTAACTCCGCATGAGCTGGGTGGGGTCAAACGACCTATGCATAAACTATAAACATAAGGCAGGCTGTTTTGCTGAAGGCCTAACCAATTTGAAAACCTTTATATAAAAGACTACCTACGCGTCTGCTTCAATTGTCATGTTAATTGAATTTCATTTAGTTGCAATATTAAAGAGGCAAACGGCTTACTTTATTGTTGATAAAATGGTAGCTAAGAAATCTATGGGGAACCTTTGAACGCCCTCGACGAAAGAAATGATATTTAGGCCTTCTCACCGTCTCAGCGAGTTTCCTGAGCTGCTTTTCCCGCTCGTATTGAGTAATCAGCTGTTCGTTGTCTTCCGACAACATTTCAAGCTCAAGGGTCTGCTCCTGGTTCTCACTGTATGCGGTATCAAGTTGTTCTAGAACGTTGACAACCATTGGCATTAAGTTATCAAGAATCCCCTGTCCATAATTTTGAATCATGTTTTCAAACTCGCCATAGACTGCAGCTGCGAGCTGCGAGACCCTTTCAGACATGATCGAGTTTCCTGATTCATCGTTGCTAGAGTAGACTGCTTCTTCTTGTTCTCGAGTTATTGCTAGATCTAAATGTTCCATCTTGTCGTTCTTGTTGATGAGTTGCAAAGACCGAGGTACTCTTTCTGGGTGCAAAGTTCTTAGTTATGGTAGAGACCTAACCTTCCGTTCCGTCCGCCATTTTGACCAAAAATGTTTTACTGATTTGTCAATCTTGCGAATTTGGGCCTGGTTAATGCGCCACCGCAACCCTACTCTTTATGGCTCCGTGATTTCGTGAAAAGGATCCCAATTCTTCCACCTACAAACCTTGCTGATTTGCAGTCAGTGGAATTTTCCGAGCGGGCGGACTTTTAACTCTATAGTGGTTGGGCTATCTGAACTACCCTATTTTGGTTGGGGGGCAAAATAACCCCCCCCCTACCTAACTCTTGACTGATAATAGGTAGAGCAACCAGATTTGGTCTGATAATAGCCCCGGGCATCAGTGGCGTAGCCAGGGTGCTGTCGTTGGGGGAGCGAAATTGCGAGCGAAGCGAGCAACAATTGGGGTCCGGGGGCTTGCCCCCGGAAATTTGTTGGGGCCACGCCCTTCAGAACGTCGGAAAACGCCCCTTTTTGGAGACACCATCCTAATATGAGAAGGAGAAGAGTCCTCATGATGGGCTATTTGGCGAGAAAAACTTCGAGAACGAGGACAAGGTGTGGAGACATTCATGGTCTTCCAGGGGCGAAGCTAAAGAGGGTGCAGACCCCCAACTTGCCGACAAAAAGGGCGTTCCTCGCAGGGGCGGATCCAGCCTGAAGATGAACGCGGGTGGCCCGAACTGCAAATCCCGCCCAAACCAACAGAGAGGGCACCGAAAGTGAGAAATCTTTGCAAGTCTGGTGTGGAAACTTACTGAATAACGCCAGAATTGTATGTTTTTCGCCACATTCTGATGGAAACAGTTCAGCGAGTGCGTTAGTGCAGGCCCGTAGGAGTATTTTAGCGATTAGGTGGGCATCGTCTCGCGCCGAAAGCGCTATAAAAGCGGGGGCCTGGGGGCCTAGCCCCCAGAAAAATTGTTAAGGCCACGCCCTTTACTTTGGCTTAGAACGTCTCTCCTGACTCCATGTTGGCGATTGCTAAAATTGAAAGTTAAACAACGTTTGTAGCAAAGTTTCTATAAATTAGCACCTACAGGAAAATTTTTAAGGGGCACACTCTTTACTTTGGCTTAGAAAGCCTCTTTCGATGCAAAATTTTGCCATTGCTGAAATGGAAACTTGGAAAATTTTGAAAAATTCGTACCACACCAAATCTATAAATTCTTGATTAACCGACAAACTAAAAGTTGGGGGTGCCGCACCCCC